>VXAZ01001116.1:3472985-3512086 GCA_013399875.1 Gymnorhina tibicen | reverse complement strand
AAAAAAAAAAAAAAGGATGGGACAAAAATCTCCCAATTGTGTGCATGTCTGGAAGCATGGATTAGAACACTCCTGTGGCCCAGGAGACCAACAGGAACAATTGATGCACCCCTGTGCTCCTCCCTGAAGGAATGTGCTCATATCCAGTCTGAAGAACAGTCCTCCATCAGGGCCTCCTCACGGACATGTTTTTTGTGGCTTGTCAACTCCCAGTGGCAGACAACCAATTTTTGGGGCAGAATCTGCATTTTGCAGCAAATATATAAATAATATGCACATCCTGGAAACATTACCTTTCCTGCCTTTGTTATAAATACTTAAATTCATGTTTACTGGAATCTGCAGTCATTGGTTTATCCAAAAATCCTGACATCCCAGAAACATGCATTGAAATGCATGAACACTGCTGTTGTTTGGTTAGATTGACTAATTGCTCGTAAGCTTCCTAACAACTCCCCCTCCCTGCTGGATTCAAGGAAGCACATTCTTTAGTATAATTAAACCTTTCTTTTTCACAAAAGTAGATCAAATAAATTCATACTGTCTGCTCAAGCAGCCCTGTCTCTGGCCCAGAGGAGGTTGAGTCGTTCTTTGCTGTTAAATGAGGTATTGATTTCCTATTTCTGCTGGCTGACATCCTGTCATACGAAAGACTTTAATCAATAGATCATATGTCAGCTGTAGTTATTTCACATATCGTATTATTATTAACATCATCATCATTTTTATTAGTTTGCATTTCTGCCTGAGCTGCTCTGGAGTACTAGTGTGCCTTTCCCCTTGCTCCTTCCTCCAGTTCCTTTGCAACACGAGACCTCTCAGCATAAACTGCTGGAGAATAAACTTGTGCTGCCTTATGCCAAAAACAGGTAGTAAAATGTGGGATTAAAGGCAAAACTGCCCTTCCCTGAAAACCTACTGCTGCCATATGCTTTCTGTATCATCCTGAGCGAGCTGATCCACCTTTCCTTGCCTGGTTTTTGCTGTACCAGATAAAACATGAGCTTCTTTCCTTCACCTTTGTGATTGCAGAACTTCTCCTGGCAGGATAAGAGCATCATCCCTCTCCTCTGTGGGAAGTGAGCTGGGTTCCCTGCTCCTATCAGTAGCAGGTGCCCACTTTCCCTGTGCCCATCTTTGCTGCCCAGGGGGCAGCTGAAGCCCCAGATCTCATCTCACCACAGCATTGTTGTACTGGAGCAGCCACACTAACATGGGTTGTCTGTATATCCTGCAAAGTGCAGTAATTAACCAAAGGACATTTTGCCCTTTATTCTGATCTCATTCATGCTAGTTTTCTACACAACTGTTGGCCTCACTTGTCTGTTACACAAAAATGGTTGAGAGCTGGATCAAGTCTACCTTTCAGGAGAGAGACATTCTGCTACCTGTATTGTCAATCCACATGCCTCATTTTTCATAGGAGCTGTGGGGACTCCAGGCTGCTCAGATTTAGCCTGTGTAATTTGTCATATCTCCTTTTCCCAGGCTTTTCTGTAGTGATGGATTTCTGTTGTGTCTAACACTTTTCTGTCAAGTTTCAAGTCCTTTATTGGCAAAAGGCACAACTGGAATCTCTAACAGAGGAATAGGACACAAAAAGTCATTTCTACGGTTGCATTCTTTTTAGCTACGGTGTTCCTTTGCACGTCTAACACATAATTAATGACAAGCAATTCTCTTAGAAAGAAGTTAATGGTTGGTTTGGGGCATTTTCAGAAGGTATGGATATTCAGTGAAAATTATGCACCTTGCTTATGAAATTTTTTCTCATGTAAAGCTTTAATTTGGTTAAGAAAACAGCAAAGGCTTATGTTAGGGTATTTGTATACTCGTATAATTAAGAATGTCTAATGAAATCTTGCATTTCTATTTTAAAAATTATTTGTGGCTTTCATTCAAAATAAATTAGCTGCATAAAGAATACATTTTAAGACACCTACTGTTGAGTTTTTAAAGTTTTTTTCTTATAGAATCATAGACATTTCGGCTCCTAATTGATAGCAATTCTTCCTTCTCGTGCTTCCAAGAGGGCAAAGCATAGTTCTCTGAAATACAGAGAAATATGATACAACATCTGACCTTCAAGTCTTGAGAGACAAAGTTATCCAAAACATAAAGCTTTGCACTAGAACCCAGAGCAAGTCTTGTGATGCAGAAGCAAATCCTTTCATTCTGCTGTGTGCAGCCGATAGTCTAATGATGAAATATTTTAGTTTCAGGCTGTTTAAAATTCCCATTTAGATGACAGAGAATGTAATGACTTTAAATTCTTTGACTTAGGAAGAAAATAGGAGCTAGCAAAATCCCAAGTTATATCCTAAGAAACTTTAAAGTGCTTATGCATAATAGAGATTTTACTTTGTATGTGAAACAGTACATTATGTACTCATCCTACATTTTCATAGTTTGTTTTCAACACTGGACTTCTGTTTCAATGAAATCATGAAAAACTCTCTCTCTGTAATTTGATGTAATTGGGCTGTGATGAGAGCTAACGGACAGATAAAATACCTTTTAACAGCTTTTCAAAATTCATGGGGAGGGGAAAATACCCTATTCTTTTTACATAAATTCATCTATGAGTAACGCTTTTGATTATGATACTCATAACTGGGGGAGATGCTACCATACACCAGAATTACTCCTAATGAATCTATACAGGAATTAATCTCCCCAGTCTGAAAAAGGAATCATCTGACATTTTAGCTTTTCAACTTTCACTTGGCCTTCAAAATCATACCTTCGCGATTTTTCCTTCTGACTTTGCAATGAATCTCTCCTAATTTCCCTGAAATTCTTCCTTTCTTTCCACAAGCTCTTTACTTGTGAACATGAAAACTTTAACTTCTCCCTTTTCAGAAGGCATCCGTAGTCAGCAAAATCATTGAATATTGGTATGAAGCAATTAAAAATCTAGATTTTCTGAAGTCAGTAGTAATTCTGCCTTCATTGATATTTTGGGATTTTTCCACAAAAACAGATTATGTGCTTTCACATAAACGAATCCTTTCAGATAAATCCAAGTCCAATATCAAGCAATGCAAGCTGTATATTTCTTTTTAAACGAAGGACTAATCCTTGTTAATCCAGCCCAAACTACCCATAACCTGAATAAATGTGACTTTTTTTCTTTTAATTGAGTCGAATTTTTTCAGGTTATAATCAAGACCATTACCTAGTTTAGCCAAACTCCTAAGCACGCATTTAAGAACATGCTCATTGGTTTTGTTAACTTCAATTCAGGGCTGAAGTGCCCGGCCAAGCTACTACTAATGCTTTCACTGCCCATTATAACACTTCATAGATGAAACTCCTGTTTGAGCCAGTACAGGAAGAAAAGCCAGCTGGGTTACCTTGACTAAAGAGTTTAGTCTCCAGTACAACATCAGGAGGAACTTGCAGTCCTGACATAATCACTTTCTCCTGTGCATTTTGAGTTACTGGTTTTGGTCTGTAGATTCAGGCAGATCGTAAACATTCATACAGAGATTATGAACAACATGTAGAGAATGGAATAGAGAATTTAATTAAGTATCAAACAGTTTTGCAAGCACCTGTTCTTTCAAAACCTAGTTGTCCACGGATTTATGTCTCTTGCTTGATTGGCTTAAGGACTGAATTATAGTAAGATTTTCTGTTGTCCCTGCCTATACATAAAATCTCTTCCTGCAGAGTAGTTTGACAGCAGTATGCAGGCAACCATTTGACTGCACATCTCTTTCAAGACTCACAAATGGCTGAGGTAAGTCTGTGGGTATTTGGACCACAGTGTCTTCTCTGTGTAGCCTGCAGCTTTCTGTGGAGTCTGTAGGATCCCTGTCTGATTCTTCCTGAGACTTTTGCTCTTTTGTTCAACATGACTGAAACTGGACAATAGATTGGGAAGTTGAGTGTCCATGAAAATGTGCTTTTCATGGCAGTCCAGAATGATATGAGAATAACCAGGAATTGGTCTCCAGAACGAGTATTTTCCAGGTCTTCTGGAAGCTGGAAATATAGAAATAAGGTAGTCAGGATCACTCAAGATGTAGGAAAGTACGGCACATTTTACCCAGCCTCCCAGGGCAGAGCTGTGTAGCTCCAGCTGAGCCAAACCATGCTTCCTCCTCCAGAGGCTGCTGCTGCTGCTGGAGGATGATGCTCTGAGGCTGGTGGAGACCCATCCAGTTTCCCTAAGCGATTTGCAGCCAGACCCTTTGGAGGATGTACCTCTAGAAACATTTCTAGCACAGACATGAGTTACAGCAGACAGCACTTCACTCGAGCTTTCCCTTCCTTCCTGCCTCTAAATGCTTTTTACCCCCATCACCCTTTTCCAGGCTGAGGACTTTGAAGGTGCTTCTCCCTCCTGTGAATCTGCTGCTTTCTTGTACAATTAGCACCTCGGTTCACCTGCTAGACATGTTCTCAGTCCTGCTTTCATTCCTCGATGTCAGGGAAGATGAGATTGCAGCTCATAAGCTTTGCCTGAAGATTAGTTCTCCTTGCTGTGTGGTGGTGTTTGTTTTCTTAGTCTGGGCCCGACTGCCCCAGCAGTCACATAGCTTCTAATTGAGGAGGTACAACTTTATTCATCTGAAGCTTTCTCCTCCCTAAGGTAGTCAAGATCTTTCTTCCCCTGGATCACATGGGAGGCCCAATGTAGTATTCAATTCAATTTACAAAATTAGTCTGGGTATTTTAAAACATTCCTTAAGAGCATACTCAACGTAAGCTTTGGATTTCTTCAAGACTTTGCTTGCAGTAAACCAAGAAGCAGTTTAGATTTTAATTTATTTCTCTCCCTTGGATATCAGTCACTTCACAGGTTTCACAGTCAGAGTGGGTTTCAGGATTATGTCTGCCATTACTTCAGTGCTGTCTGTCACAGTGAAGCATGTGGTGTATGCAAGTTTAACTGAGCCCTGTGTTGCTTTTTAAGGTTCTCCTTATGACTGCTTCACCAGACTTGCTGCAAAAAAGCAAAAATTTTTCCCAGTTAAGGAAAAATTATAAGGACTTTTTTTATTATCATGACAGATCTACCTAAAACCACATGAAAATTAAATTAATTAACTGTAAATTTTTCTCAGATTTACAGAAGCTGTGGAGGAACCTCAGGGCTAGTGTACAGCAGTTTTCAATATTTACAATCCCTAGCACATGCCTGAGTTTTCCACCTTTGGAAAAAACAACATAAACCTTCATCCTTCTATGTTGCTATTAATAGCTGGAGGAAAAGCAACAGAAATCTTATCTCAAAGGTAGCTACACCTAATAACTACGGTTTGTTATGTTAGCTCAGACTGGAGCCTTTTACTATTTTAGAGTGAGATCGTTGGGCTAATTTCAGTTAGGTACTCCCATAGGAATGCCCCTATACCTCCTGATTGATGGAAATCTATTTCCTATGCAAAAAAGGTTATAAGAATTGCAAATTTTTCAGTCTATGGCTCTGGAATTTCAATCATTTCTGGAAGATTTCAGAGTTCCTTACTCCCTGGCACTCCTGCAAAGCTCATAAACGCTACAAGAGCAGAGACCTTTTGGTCTGGGTAGCATATAATGCTTATAAATTTTATAGCAGCAGGAAGAAGTGCTGAAGGCATAAGTGTCTCTACTACTCCAGCTTTACAAATGCCACAGGTGTCATTAGCCTGTTGGGTGTTCTTGATCCTAGCCAAAATAAGATCAAAGAGGGATACCCTCTGATACTTAAATATGAATACATTTTACTCTCTTCTTGTTTTCTCAACCCTGAATTGTAAAATGTCAGCTGCACTGGAAAAAAAAGTTCTGTCTTTCTGATTTCCTACACAAAGAAAAGAGATTCCTTGTGAAATCAAAGTAACCCATGAAGAAAACAGCCATTTGTAACAAAATGTTTGTGTAGAATATGTGAATATGCACTTGTGTTTTCATCAAGCCGCTAAACAAAGTGGTACATTTATTTTTAGAAGAAAAGAGACAAAATTAAATAAATTAGATAAGAGGTCCTTCTGGAACATCCTGGGTTTTTCAGGTCCATTGCTCCTATTGTCCCAGCTGCAGATGGGGCCCATTGGGACACACCTGAGTTTGATCCAACCTAGCAGGGATATCTAGGACAGGGAAGCTGCCGGAGCACAAAGCCTAGCGCAGGCTTGAGTATTTTTATAGGAACCATGGCAGGGAAATGCCTGAGGTAGAGACTAGCTTCTTAATTTTATATACATCACTTCCTTTAGCAATAATCAACTAAAACAGATTCACATTTGACAGAATCCATTCAAAAGGAGGATACACATTTTGTGGAGTTGAAAGCATTTCATCAGTACTGTTTAAAAAGCAGGATACTATGCTCTGTAATTTATCAATTTAAGAGGAAGCTGTGCTCTCCACAGAGATCCAAGAAAATGTGTTGGCTTCAAAAGGGGGCTGTTAAGAGGAGGCAGAAAACATGTTTTGGGTAAACCAATTGCTACAGTAATTATGATTTTTGGTGAGATGGATCACAAGAAATGTAAAAAATGTTCCTGGAGCTTGACTGGCTTTCATTACATATGACGCCATCACATTCATCTTTAGACCTCACCTTACATTCTGCTGGCTTGTTATCTCTCTGGACCATGGCACTTCCTTACTAGTCACACTTTATGTTCACTTACTCACATTGCTGAATTTCTCTGTTCTGTTGTATTTGTCCATTTTCAAGCTTTTGAGTAAAATTTCGGGTCTCTGTTATTGTGGTGTAGCTGCTGGAACCCCTAAAAGATGCTGGTATTCTGGAAATTTCAATCAGAGGTTCATAACCAATTTTTAGCCCCACACTAATCTCATGCCTACCTATGCTGTTGTACTGAATGAAAGTGAATCACTCCATGTATTAACAGTCCCAGAACACAGAACTGCTTCAGCCCTGGATATAGGGTCTGCCTATATCCAAGTATTGTGTTTGCTGTAGGAGGAAATTTTTCCATCAGTTTTACCCCCCTGCTGTGCATGCAACACAAAGAACCATGCAAAGCCAAAAGGAGGGCTCTTTCTTCACCCCCATATACGATGTGCTCTTCTGGAGAATTTTGTGGTTCCCCTTTACTCAACCCATCCTTCCTGGAAACTGCTCCTCTCCTGTGTCCACAGCACAGCAGATATCAAGTGCAGCTGTGCCTTGGATCTGTGCATGGAAAATGGTGTGATTCTGTCATCTGCCACATCTGGGAGCATCACCACCACCACCAGGGAGAGTGGTCAGAGACCCTCAGACCACCTGTGTTTCACACTGTGACCTGGTACCTTTAGTGAACAGAGGTACAACTCCAGTTGACTGGTGGGATCCAGTGCAGGAGGAGGTAGCTGGGGGGCAATGGTTTCTTGAACCACACTTTCTTGAGCTTTTCAGGCATAGCTAATGTAAGTGAGGGAAGACAAAGGTGCTTTGAAAGCTGAGAGATGGTAGTTACTTAAATTATTTCTGAAGCAAATACTTTGAAAACTGGAGCACAGGGAAGAGGCAAAATTAATGGATAAAATCAGAGCTGATTTCCAGCTGAGCTCCATAAAGCATGTGGGGAATGATCCCCAGCACAGAGGGAACCAGAACAGGGGAATGCAGTGAGGAGCAGAGCACATAGCCCTCAGTGGGTCCTTTGACACACGTGCTCAGAATAAACAGGGGGGATGTCCCTCTGTATGAGAATCAAAGAATGAAATATGTCCTTTAAGATACAGCATGAAGTGCTGAAATTATTCCTTAAAGACCTGCAGCTGCCCTGGAAGCCCCGGCCTCATTCTTTGCACTAAGAGGGTTTCAGAACAATTCTCCCAGATGCCTGCCTTGCTCTCTCTCCAGAGACTCTGAGGGGAGCAAAGGGTAACAAACCAGCTGAGGTCTGCTCAGGCTTAGTTCCTGCCTCCAGCTTCTAGCAGCCAGATAAAGGTTATCCCACCAGTTATAAAAGTGTGCAAGAGCAGACTCCTGCAGGAAAGCATCCAGGTGCTAAGAGGGTCAGTGCTTTACCCTGGATAAAACTTATCAGCTGTGCAAGTAGATAAACATCACTTCAGCTTTCTGCAGGAATGGACTGAGACGGTATCAGCCACATAATGGCAATGGATCAAATCAAACAGAATCATAGAATGGTTTGGAAGGAATCTTAAAGATCATCTAGTTTCAACTCCCTGCCATGGGCAGGGACACCTTCCACTAGACCACATTACTCATGTTACATCCTATCTGGCCTCAAACACTTCTGGGGATGGGGCATCCACAACTTCTCTGGGCAGCCTGTTCTAGTGCAACATCACTCTTCTAATGAAGAATTAGTTTCTAATAAATCTCAAATAATAAATAAACAATTAAATAGCAACTAAATATAATAAATAAATAAATAAATAAATAAATAAATAAATAAATAAATACGCATCACATCCTCCATATGCTTTCACAGACAACATTATCAGGTCCAGCTTGGAAAAGAAATGCCACAGCTGAGGGGCATCTGTCAGGAGGAGAGAGAGAAACACAAGAGCTTCTGACAGATACTTCATGGGTGGTATCACATGCACAGTTATATCAGTGATGCATTGAAACTGTTCTTTTTGTATATAGCAAACTTACAGAAAATGAGTATGCAAGCCTATCACAAAAGCAGTCTCTCCTTCTGGCTCCTGTGTGACTCTCTGGTGTGAGCATATGAAAATCCTGCTTTTTAACTGCTCTCTAACTGGTGGGGGAGAGGTGAGCCAGGAGGTCTTTGAGAAACTGAACAGCTTGCAACCCCTGCCATGGCAGGGGCCATTCCTTTCTCCTAGGAGATGGCTCCATAGATCTGTTTGAGGAAAGAAATCCGTATCTGATGTTGCACAAAAATTGCAAGCAAGATTTTTGGTTACGGGAAGATCAGGGAGCATATCAATGTGATCCCATATCGTCTCCTTCAGATCAAAGTAATGTGACTGTTCCTCATCCACCCAGACTCAAGATCAAAGAGATCAAGACTTCACCTGAAACCTCTAACAGGTTCCCTAATGGGCATCACCACCAGACAGAATTCAAAAAAAAAAGGTTCTTCATTAAACTGACATGCAAATGTGAACTCTTTCAGGATTTTTTAAGTGGAAGAGGAAACAAAAGAGATGTTTTGCACTTCAACATATGACACTATTTCATGCACTGACAAAATTAATCTGATTTCTTGGGGTGGGGCCAGGGTGAGCTCCAGGCTGGTTTTGAACTGTGCTGCTGTGGGCTGGAGGCTTTTCCTTTCCCAGGCATGGTGTTGGAGCATAGCCATGTCACCAAGGTCAGCATGGCTCCTCTGGTGCAAGGAGCTACCAAGAGAGGAAAATCATCTGCTGGTATGTGATACCTGTGGAAAAGGGCTAAAAATACTGATAAGAGTCCTTGCAGTTTCTGCCTGGGTTCAGGTGGCAGACCTGGTGGTCTCCAGCTGAGTACCAGGTCACACCTCTCCCTGGCACAGGTAGGACTCCAGTCCCAGCCCTGACCTTCCTTTGCCTGCATAAAGCAGACTCCTTGTGCTGCAAGTGCTTTGATCGGTCTCCAGCCATGGCCAGAGATCTCTGGGGTTCTTCTCAAACCTGCCTTGTTATGAGGTTGCAAACATAGCCTGTCTCAGTTTTTCTCCCCAAAGTCCTTCCGTCTTTTTCAAGCTTCTTTGAACGAAGGACTTGCTTTTCACAGATGGGTTTCTGGGTCAGCACTATCAAATAATCCTGGTACTGAGGGCACATTTTATACCAGTAAGATAACTTATATCAGTTTCAAAAATGAAACAATTTTTAGTGGCAAAGAACTTTTTTTTGTATAACTATTTCTGACCTAATTTTTCAATTGTGGGAATACTTTTCTTTTGCACTACCATTTGGTTCATAGCAATAATCATTTGAGCCCAAGTGAGGTAAATAGTCATTCTGTGCTTTTTTTTTTTTTTTATGGGAAGCAGCTGCACTTTGGATATTTGTCAGCAAATATCACCTACACATGAAAAAGAAAACACAGACTATGGTTCAGAATACATGTTTCGGTTATCACAAGATAAGCACACAATTTGAACATCATGATATTTACCAATTTTCCACAAACATAGATTTTAAATGCACTTGTTTGCTCTGTTTTTTTGTGAAAGGGAGGGATTTTTTTCATTTCTGCACCCACCCTGGAGAGCAGTGAGCACAGCACTTCCAAGCATACCCCAGAGATGCACCCGGCAGCTGTGGCATCTCAAACCTGAAAACCTGCAGATTGGTTAAAGGCCAAAAGGGTGTTCAGGTGACCGTGGGCCACTGAGAGGTTGCTGTCACTGAAGTCCTAAGGATAAAACCTCTGAGATACAGCCAGAGATTTAATTCATTTCTTCAGACCCTTATAACTGTTTAGCAGATGCAGGCCCATCAATATACTTGCAGCATTACTAGTGTGCTTGCAATGTGCCATAAAAGAGATGGGAACCTTCTCCACTCCTAGGCAGCATTTCCAGACCACTCCAATTATTGTGTGAAAGTGGGAATTTACATAATTTCCCCATCTGATAGGGACATGCTACCTTGAGAATCATTTTGAAGACATAGTTTTTAGTAGGAAAATCTAAAAAGATTTACTTTAAAAAGGGGTTAACATTCATCTGGATGCAGCCTCCCCAGAAATTTAGGCTTGGTTTCTGAATCACATATGTTCTTCAAAATACATGCTCACTTCAAATGAAGCCATATCTCCAGCTTTATACACTTTTTGTGTTGAGCTCAACCATCCATCTCAAAAGTTGAATACTCTAATTCAGAGCATTCAAGATTTACTAATGTAGCTCTCAAATTGTAATGCAGATAACAGTGCCTCTCTGTGAAAGCATTCAATTTAGAGATAAAATAGAAAAGGACTCTATTCTGCATTTCAGTATTGATATAATTTAAATGCCACAACAGTGCAGTTCATTCTTGCATGCCTTTGGCTAACTGCCATCACAGAAATGGTGTGTGGGGAGAGGGAGAAAGAGAGAAGTTGTTATAGAAGTATACTGGCAAAAGGGTGATTTTTATGGTAGGAACTGTACCTGTGCTATTATTTTTGTTGCACAGCTCCAGTTACACTCTGGCCATAAATTGTCCATGGGTTGGCTTGACTCATAAAATAAATCATTTTTCAAGGTCTGCCAACTATTTTTTATTATCAGTTCTAGTAATTATTGCATTTGCAAACAAAGAAATAGTAGAACTGAGAACTGAAAAACAAGAGTCTCAGAGATTTCCTGGGTTCAAATATTCAAGCAGAGTTACCTTCAGTAAATGGTTTTAATGCACTGAGGAGGCTTTTACCTATGTGTGCTGCAGTACCAGGAGTATCAATGGACCAGATATCTGAATGGAAGAAGCTGGGTATTTTGCACTCAAGATTTTCCTGGCTGTATTGTTTTAGAATTATTTGCTCACATTAGAATTAGTGGGAATGAATTATTTTTAACTAACTCTAAATACTGTGAGTCATGCAATAAAAAGAGATGTGCACTTGAACTTTAGCAAACCTGGGAAAAGTCTCATAAATATTAAAGAGTGGTGCATTTTGTACAAAGTCTCTTTAAGCAAGCCTGCCTATTTCCATAGGGCAACAGTGTCTCAAGTCCATTTAAATAAAAATTGGTGATCATGTTTCTTTTAAAATAAATAATGCATTAAAAGTTTCAGTAAGGTCTCACTCCCAATATAACTTACCCATTCTCAAGCCAGTACTGTGGTCCAAAACAAATGTTCAGGTCATCCACAAGGTATTTCTGTCGAAACAACAAAACAGCTGTCAGTCTTCACCATCTCTTTTCTTACAGTAATTGTTCTTTTTACTTGAATTCCCATTTAACAAGTCTTTCTATTGTTCAGAGACAATCTGGTTTCTGAAATGCTGTGTCATTCGCTTAGAGGAAGCCCCAGTCAATGTGATCATTTGAAGTTAGCATATTTTTAAAACACAGAATTAAATTGTAAAATATTTTGACTGTGTTACAGTGAGGATTCCAGCAGTGAGGAGTGCTGTTTATTCTTGATTAGGAAAAAATAAACGGTAAAGGGACAAAACAGTAGAGTGGAGTGAGGGAGGTGTACTAGTTCTGATTGTGTCCTCCATAGCACGACTGCTGTCTGTGTCCAGAGGTAGGATTACTATCAACAGCGTCGATTTCTACTTGGAATCACAGGAAGCACCATATGAAAAAAGGCTGGTCCTTACTTGCTCATAACCTGGTCCGTCAGGTACCCCTGCACGTGTGTGCGTACAGTGAGGTGCAGCACAGCAGAGAGTGAGTGCGCAGGTGTGGCAGAGCAGTGCTTGGTGGTCTTCAGTGCTTGCGGCCACATTCAGTGTGGCTGTATGAAGCCACATTAGCACTCTTTCCCTTCGGCAAAGCACGGCGCTGTTGTGGCTGGAATGCACCTACAGCAAAGCTGGTGAAGCCCAGGGAGTGCTGTACTGTGCAGCAGGAGCACAGGTCTCTGCTCGTTCAGTCATCTTACCATCATACACCACTTTGTGGTGTATATCCAGGAAGCCCCAGAAACTGTAAAAATCTTAGCGTGGTCAGGCTAATGACTAGCATAGAAACATAGATAGAGGTTTATTTTTCTGTTTATTTTTATCTAATATCAGTGTGTGTTGCTAGCTCTATAGGTGTTTGATCCTCTTGTTTACTCTGTAAAGCTCTTTGTTACTTGATACCTTGAAATAAGGATATCCATGGGCTTTAGCCTTTTTGTCCTCTAATTAAAAAGATGGCATTTCCTCAGATGTAGATAAGTGCTGCCTTCTAAATACTTCAGATCTTACTTTCCTTTTGATTTATGGCAGGGTAGAGAACAATTTTCTTCGGTATATCTGCTTTTGTTCACATATTCTCTAAAGAGTCGCAGGCTTTTCAGTTTGTCTCTGATGCAGGAATTATTTTCTGTCTTTATTGTGCTATGTCCATTAATATTTGCACTATCCCTTTCTGAACTCTTTCTAGTTTAACTCTATTTTTTGAGATATGAAGCTCAGAACAGATGTACTGTTGAAAGCAAGGATGAGCATTTTGTTTACTTTGGGACCTTATGAGTTAAGAATTTTTTGTCCAGTTCCTTTTGCATCCCAATGTTTTGACTGTTTCTGCAAGCAGAAGTTCATACTGAGCATGGACACAGGGCTTTTGTGGCTGCATTGCATTTCCATGCTAGTAATGCAAAAGACTCATTCAGACCATTTCCCTCACATTTCAGCTGTCACATTGTTTCAGCAGGATTCTCTTGAGGAGATCCTCCTGGTTTTTTCTAGTTTTCAGTAATGTAAGTAATATTTTTTTCTATTAGTCTATACTCTGTTTTTCTCAGGTCATATAGCACCCCTCGTTTCAGTCAGGGACTTCATGCTCAAGTGTAACTTTCTGTCTACAGAGAAGTGACCCTTCATTGATCCATCTGTTCCTACAGTGTTTACAGGCCACATCACTGCTTATCTTTCATGCCATGATTTTACTTATGTTCTCAAATAGAACTCTGCCAGTGGCTTTTTGAACCTGCTGCTGAACCATGTCAGCTGCTTCTGTTTCCATTTGCTGTCTCACAGGGTGGTGAAAAATGAAATGATCCCTCCGAGTCCCTTTCTTTGAGTAGCAGTTTAAGGAGTGCAAGAATCATAGTTGTGACTGATCCATTTGCCTTTTGTTTCTCTTATTCTAGAAAAGGACAGCTGAAAAATCTTCTCTGCTACAACATTTGACTTGTGCCTTTCTTGTTGACTGATTCTCCCTATTACGCCCTTGTCTTTCTCTATCTTAAATGAAATCAACATTAGATATCATTGAAGCCAGACATCCTTTGGAACTTCATGCTGATCAGCAGAGGCAGATATCAGTTAAGCAGCAGAATCAACTTAAGAAAAGGAAGATACAGCTACTTTATAAATGCATTTTCTTTTTTATTTTCTTCATTCTTCCTTGTGCTCCTAAAAGGAAAGTAGCAGCGCTCTTTGATCTTAGAAGGCTGCAACACATTGATGAGTGGAACAAAACTCTTCCCTTGCTTATTATGAGACAAAATGTTTCATTCTTTCCCATAATTTTTAGTGTTAGATTGATCTGAAAATTGCAGAAGAAAGCGGCTGATATTAAAAAGAAAGAATTCATCTCAGCTTTTTACATGATTCAGAAAGGGACTGGAGAAGTGCATTGCATGAAAAATCCATTCTGGCCAATAAATGCTGCCTCTGGCTCGAGAAGTCCTTGACCTGTAACACACTGCAGAGTGGGAAAATATCCCTATGTACTTCCCCTATGCAGTCATTCCTTTCTTTCTGTGCTGTCTGCTCTTGGCAGCTGTTGAAGGAAAGGTACTGGGCAGGATGGAGACCTCTGTGAGGTCCAGCCCTCTGGGCACACATGGGAAGGACAGCTGTTGAGTAGTGTTGCCTGTCTGGGTGTGTGGAAAACCAGGTTTGTCCCAGAGAAAAAAGGCTGAGCCCGTACACCTTGTTGTAAGGTAGCTGGGACCTCTCTCCTTGCTTACACAGAGCATGGGAGCTACTGAACTGATCTACTATCTGATCATTTTCTCCTGAGCAAAAGCAAAAGCTTCCCTAAGAAGGCAGGCGCTTCAATACAGAGGATATTGTTGCTTTGTGAAATTCTTTAATGAAGATTATAGAAACTGTACTCAGCATCTTCAAAATATGACGTCTTTGATCAGCTGTGTTGCAAAGATGGGCTGAGGTAAAAGACAGGGAGAGAATGCATGGTTCCTTTTAATTAAAATGATTGATTCCTACAGTGTGGGATAGTCCAAAACTGATTAATTTTCTTAATGAATTACTTTAATCTATTTGTGGATTTCTTTTCAAGTCTCTTGTGGATATACATTATCAATACCTTCCTTTGCTAAAGCAAATTATTTTTCCTCTCTTTTTTTAGGACACAGATAGCCACACTCAGAATTACAGACATAAAAAATCTGAGATTGCTTATTCATAGGCAGGAGATTTAAGTAATTGTTATCTAAAACATACAACCTTCTAATAACCTTTCCCAGAAAGGCAAGATGAAGAATGAGACAGCAGTAATTAGTGAAGTCACGAATGTTAAATTACAGCTTCTGAGTAACAGTTTAACCACTGATTAGTTCATGCTGGTCAGTGTTTTGCCGTTTAGGAGAACAAGGTGTAAATCCCAGTTGATGACTGACCTTGTTATCCCCCTGCATGATGGACTGGGGCCCCTTGCCACAGCCTGGTCCTGCCAGAGCATCCCCTTCCTCCCATGGTGCTGCCCACGAGGTGATAGTCCTGCATTCCCCCCAGAACTCAGCAGCCCTTCTCAGTAGGGGGATGCTGAGGGATTGGGGGTTTCTGTGGAGGTTGCTACTCTCAGCTGAATCAAAAAGAGATGACCTGTCCACACCTAGAGTTTGGCAGAAGTGATGGCAAATTCGTCACCTGATTGATATTGTTTCTGTTTGGTTGGGAAAACATGAAAATAGCACATCTTCACTTTAGTCTCTGGTCCCATCACACATCCCAAGCATGATGGCAGTGCTGTGCTGTCAGACAGAAGGTCCCTATCTCTCCAGGACTTCTGACTCTTTAATGGAAGTTGCTGAAACAAAGTATCTCTTAAATCTCAAATTTAGTAACTTTGGAACAAGATTTTAGAATTGCGTAGGTGTTCAACAGCTGGTTAGACACCACTCAACTACTTGACAATAGTCAAATTCACCTTCATTAGATGGACTTGAAGCCAGTGCCACTCTCCCATGCTGCAGTCATCATCAGTTATTATTGGTCTCTTTAAAAGATCCCAGGAGATGTCTTACTGAAGGGGCTGCCTTGGGTCGGTTGCTCCAGGGAGGACAGAGGATCCTGTAATTTTTCGTTTGTCAATCATCCTTCCTTCCAAAAGCCAAGGCATCTCCTCCTGTGCAGTGCAAAATCTCATCTGCTCTGTGCTGGCAGGAGCCTCTCGCAATACAAACGTGTGATGTCTGTGTAGCTTTGGGCCACTGTGGAACTGTGACTATGAAAAGAACTACTCATTCTGCAGGCAGGTATTCGATGTCTTCTGGATCAGCTCTATCCATCCAGAAGGCCTCAGCAGTAGATATCTCTCTTCTGCTTTGAGTTCAGCCCATGAAGGTATTACCTCTACAAGGGCAGTGCCCAGGGCATGACAAGTGCTCATGTCCAGGGCTGCACTGCAGTCGCCCATGATTTGAGGCAGTTAAGGAATTTTATACAGTGAAAAAGTAGGCTGCTATTTTTTTTTCTTAAGTTCTCCATGCTCATCAAGTTTGAAAGCCTAGGGCAAGATTAATTAAAATCAATGGAGCAAAGCAAATTAAGCACTTTAAAGTGCTCTTTGGGGGCTATCAAAACTAAAATAATTCAAAATAAATAGTCAAATGTCTGGGGCTTGTTATGAGACTATTTTATCATTCTGCCCATTCATCTACTCTATCTGTCCCTTATTTCATTATCTGTTTTTTACAGAGCTCAGCAGATGCTCTTTCCTCAGCATTTCCCACCAACAGGTCTCTGTGCAATCTCAGGACTCTGCTCCCACGCACCTAAAATAAAGATCACACTGCAAACACACAGCCTAATCCAGCAAATCTTACTCACACTAGTAAGCCTTGCAGATATATAAATAGCACTGTTCAGGTTAATGGGATGGTTTGTGAGAAAAAAAGAGTAGGTTCACAATTCTAAGCAGCAATCATGGGATGAAATCTGCATTTTGTCTTGACTAGAAGAAGCACAATTTTGTATTGTGTATGATTATCGGAAAAATCCTATCACTTGCAGGTATCTCCTAATGCCTCAAGATGTCTCCCCCATTGCCCTCTAGATTAAAACCTGGACCAAACTCAACATCCTCCATATAGGAGGAGTTGTAAGGGTAGATACTCACTCTAAGAAATCTCAGATCTGATTGGTTTGGGGTTTTCATTCAGTCTGTGCTTCTGTGCCACCTGAGTGGTCCTAGATGACTGTTTGGTAAGAAAATCTGCTAACTAATGTATTCCTGCTTCTGCTTGAGCTCTCAGCGACTCTTTTAAAATGATTCCAGGTTGTTTGATGCTAGTATAATTCCAGGTGTTATGGGTGACTGTGAAGGTAATCACTGAAATCTCTAGCAAAGCAGTCATTGCATTAGGCTATCTTCAGCCTGATTACACAAGCTCAGCAGTGGCATTCATAATTCCAATGCCTGTTTAGTAAACCTGATACTGAACTTATCACTTGAAGGTATAGGAATCTGGAAGTAAATCCTCTGGATTAGTGTGTGTCTCTGGCTCCCTGTGGTAGGAAGTAGGCTCTGAGTCTGCAGGGTCCTGGCTGCTTGGCTGCGCTCTGAGTCACCAGGCTGGTCTCTGTGCTACAGCAGTGGTATTCCACGAGGAGTAGGAAACATGCTTATCAGCAGCTCTTGTTATTTGTGTGGCAGCACAGAACAGATGAACACATATTTCAAGCTACCACATAGAGTTGTTACTTCAGATCCAGTTTTTTAACCTTTTCAATAATTTTCAGAGCTCTCTCCATTTAGTTGGGTGACTGGAGTGACATTGAAGGACACTTGCTTCCAGAAGGCTCGTTTGTTTCCTGAGTGTGAGAGGTATTGCTACCCACAGCAGAGCTACTGGTCCTCTGACTCCTGCAATCATCTTGTAGCCTCTGAATACAATTTTTATTTTGGAAAAAAAATTTTGTTTTTTCTCTGCCAAGGTTAAACTCATGATGGTTTGCTCAAGTCAATGTGGAGACATCACCAAAGCTGTGTGCCAAAATGAGCCATTGCATTGACCCAGGACTTCATTGTAAGGATACTATAGTTTTTATTCTTACTGAGTTTCTTTTTGTCACATGCAGACGTCTAAAAGTGTGAGATGCAATTTTTCTGTCAACCTTGAACAGAAAATAAACTGAGGGCTAATGTGTGGCCTGAGTGAATGGATACATACACTAAATTCTCCTAGAGACACACCAGTCTAAAAGTTTCAGCTCAATAATCTACAACCAGCCATTTCTGGATGAATAGACTTCATCACAAAGCCTGATGGAAGGCTAGAAAGGTAACCCAAGTGCTTGCAGGGATTTAGCATCTCTGATCAGTTTTTGGCTTCTGTTGGTATAGTTAACAGACAAGAGAAATAAAGGAAAAAAGTAACTAATTAAGATTAAAAACCTTTTCTGTGGCAAATTACACAGCTGTTATTTTAGGACACTTTGATATAAAAATTAACAACTTGGTAAAAATAAGTGGAAACTTTCAACGTTTTTGTTGTTGGAAATTGGGAGAATACTGAATGTAAGTCTTCAGAGACCTTTTTCCTGTAATTACCTCTACAAATTATTCCAAGGGGTACTGAAAGCAAAGAATACCTTGTTATCCTTCTGCATGGCAGAGAAAGAGGCTTTTTGCCTCTCTTCACTGTTTTTAAAACACAGAAAGTTAAAAATAAGCAATTTAGATGTTTTTCTGCATTGGAAACTAACAAATCTTTCTTATGTCTGAAGAGTCTTTTCAAAGTCTGGGTCTTGTATTGCTGTGCTATACTTACAAAAACTCATTTGAACAGGGAAGGACTTACTAAGAATTTGCTTTTCTGAGGAAGTTTTGATTTACTCCAGTTAGTAAAAATGAGTCAAACATTACAGAAAATTTCCTTTTGATTGGTTTATAGTTTCAAATAACTAATCCATTTTGGGCTGACTTGCACTCAGTGTTTGCTTCTCATGAACATTTGAGTGATGAGGTTTTACTGGCATGATACTCACAGCAAGTGAATACATACTCGATTCAATTAATATTACTTGCTTTCACATAGCAATTAAAGGCCCCCACTGGGACTGGAGCTCCAGGGAGACAGTTTACATGAGGAAATGTTCAAGACCCACATGCTATAATTCATGGCTTCCTCTTCAAGGCCAGGGTCTCTGCCATTCCTCTCTAATTCCTTCTTCCCTCTCTGGTTCCACATTTGAAAAAAGGTTGCAAATAAAAAAAAAATTTAAAAATCTAAGCTCCTTTTGTCCTATGCCTTGTCCAAACCTTGCCATGTACCTCTTTCTCTGTTTTAATGTTGACACAAATATTTGGCATCTTTGGAAAAGTTTAATTCTGAAAATTTCAATGTTCAGGTGTTTGTAGGGGAAAAGCTATTTTATCTTCTACTGTCCTCTGAGGTGATATAAATATTACAATCAGGCAGGCATACAGCTGCTGTTGTCTCATCTAATGAAAAAGAATATAACTCAGAAAGGCTTCATTATATATATTTTACTCTTTAGAAAGTTTTATAGACTGGTGGCTTCCTCAGACCAGCAAACTGACCAGTGTTGCTCAAAAAGCAGTTTTCTGCAAGGAAATGTCCCACAAGGGCAGATGTAATGCAAAGGCTATAGGAGTCCTCTGTATAGTCCTGTATATACTATGTATTTCACTGTGAATTAAAAAGCTGATTATTTTGCTCAGTGGAAAGCTGAGGCCCAAAGCCATCTCACCAGGCCTTGCTTTCAGAAAGTTACTGTAGTGTAAACTGGTCTTGTAGGCCTCCTCATCAGTAACGGAGGGAGTGGAAGTCTGCACCTCCAAGGAGAGAGTTTGCCATGCTGGGATGAGTGCCTGAGCTGCGCAGGATGAGCCACTTGCTGGGTGTGCTTCTTTCTTTTCACAACCACAGACAACAGGCTTAGAGGAGAAGCTCTGCTCCTGGATCGTCATGTGAGGCAGCACAAATGCCACTGAGTAGAGTAATCCTTGCTGGAATTCTCCATATTGCCAGGAACCACACCAGTAGCTCTGGTTCCTGCCAGACAGCATCAGTTACTGGCAAAAAGGCTACTGCTGAGCCCTAGCAGTTCACGAGGTCATGGTGCCCAGGTCAGGTGCCCCCCACAAGCTGATGACTGGGATGTGTGAAATGGGTGATAGGCAGCCTGTGGTGGCAGGAGAGCAGATGTGGACCCGTGTCAGCCCTTGGAGAGGAAGAAACTGCTGGGAGGGGTCTGTCTCCCCATCACAACATCAGCAGATCACTGTGGGAGAATGCACTTTGTTCACCAAGAGGAGGATGAAATAATATGCAGATAATATGCATTATTTTTCCTAGTCTTGCTTTTCTGGTTGTCGGGTTGCTGCCAGCATTGTTGCCTGGGTGCATGTCTGCCACAGGAGAGCATCACTAGCTGTGGACAATGCTCTTGAAACTGCTGTCAGAGCAGGGCTTCATCCCTCCCTGCATTGCCAGCTGCAGAAACGTCTGCCAAGAACATCTTAAATATATTCTCATTATTCAGTCACAGCTGAGGGTTACATAGAGGAAGGAAAATGGCTGATGGTGGCAATCCACAGCCCAGCTCCTATGTCTGTTAGCAGAGGACTCTTCTGTGAGCATCATCCCCACATGCCTCTCAGGCAAGACCATCATCCATCATGGTCTGTGACAAAGGCATTTTCATCTGTAGAAAATCCCATCCATTTAGAAACTCTGTATAGCCCTCACCAAAATACTTGCCTTTGAATGCTTCTCCCTAGGCACAAAATTCTTCCTCACCATCAAACGCAAAGTAAGTTACAATGAACTGCTGTTGTTCAAAAGCCAGTATCCTACAATAATCATATTAATTCTCATCCCATCCATGCTTTAATGAAAACCTGTCCATGCCACTGTTCAGTTTCCCTGGTTACTGTGACTTTCTGTGATTCAGGTGCTAATTTCTGATGTTAAACATGATGTCTTATTGCTTTTTTACTGTGGTAAAGGTTAGAGGAGATCAGTGAGCTTTTGTCTGAGAAAAAATCATATCCTTATTAATTACATAAAAATGGCAACATTTCACCATGTGCATGTTTGTATTTTTTTAACAATTAGAGGATGTCATGGTTTAAGCCCAGACATAAACTGATCCTCACACAGCTACTCACTCACTTTCCTTCAGTGGGATAGGGGAAAGAATTAGAATAGTAAAGCTGAGAAAACTTGTGGGTTGGATAAAGACCATTTAACAGTAAAGGAAAAGTCTTAAGCACACAAGCAAAACAAAACAACTCATTCACCACTTCTCACAGGCAGGCAGGTGTAATACCCCAGTCAAAACTAGCACAGAGAAGAACTTTGTAACACAGAAGTGAAACCAGGAAAAAATTATTGTGCTTGAGTACTGAAGATACAGTTTTTGTATAAAATCTAATGAATATTTGATCTACATCTCTGTAATCTCAAGCAAAGTAATTGGATATTCTGAATACATAGGAAAATTTTACTTTGTGCGGTCTTAAGTTACATTCTGTCTTCAGCAACAAATGAATGATGGCAGCTTTCTTACCTGTTGAAGCTCAAGTTGGGGTGGTTAGGGAACAGCTTCAGAACCCCAGCAAAGTAATGAGGGCATCTTGAAGGATAAGTACTTTATTGCATTTATGCTTCCACCCTCTGCCTCTTCCAGGGCTAGTGTGGATGCAGTAATTTCTCTTGCCCAGAGGCTGTATTTAGACCATCCCATTTTAGAAGGTTACAGCTGAAAATATTACAGATCTCATTCCTTCTCCCCTCTCGTAATGTATGCTTAATATACATTGCATTTCATTCCACTTGGACCATGAAATTGGCTACATGGAGAGTTTTACAACATCTACTCCAGCACTGTAGCAGAATGGTTGAAAGTAAGTACCCTTAAATGTTGGCACTGTGTGGTACTTTCCATCATACTTCCATGACAGCATTGCCTTGGCTGGCAACATTTTTTTGTAGAGATTGTGAATTTGCTTGTTTTACAGATATTCCTGCTGTGCAAAAGAGAAAAGGCAAAAGGGATTTCATTATGAGTTTTATCAAATTATGTTACTGAATCCCACAAAAGACAGAAATTAATCTCTTCAGTTTTCTCAACTACTTTATGCTATTCTGACACCAGCATTACCAACATGTTCTCTCCTGGCATGTGTCTGTTACAGGAGACAGAAACTGCCATTTTAGATCAAAAAGTAATTTCCCTGTGTCAGGTATCCTTTGACAGAAAAAGTATAAATGAAGATGAATAGGCCTTCAAAGAATGTGTTGCTTTGGGATTTTTTTTCTTACCTAAAAGAGAGCAAGGTGATTTCTCTGGATTAGGAAACATTTCATGTTTTTCAAAATCTAGGCCTGGCATGGGGTTATTGGCTAGTGACTGTTTATTTTTAGGCTTACAAATAAGCCTTTTAGACTTTGACAAGTAAAAATGTCCTGTCCAGGAATAGCAAGGAAGTTTCTCTATGTGACAGATCATGAGTTGATATTCTTCAACTAATAGGTAACTCCTCTCCCCTGAACAAAGGGGTTTTATCTGAGAAGATATCACAGTGAAAAGTCAACTGTCCTTCCTCTCCATCAAAGCAAGCCTCTGCTCTGAAGGCACTCCAGGGGTATGGACATGTTGTACCAGCACTTCCATCTTAGGGACACCTAAGATATTCCACACAAAGTCACCTGTACGACCCAGCGTGATGCTGCACAGAGGTGCACACTGACAGCCTGTGTTGTTCCCCATCTCAGAACCTGCTACTTCACCATTATCTGGGGAAACCCTGCACTTTTTTGTACTGTGCATTCCCAACCTACTTGTGCATACCTTGATAGAAGTGTGGATGTGCTTCCTGACAAGTAAGCTACAAAGCAACTGTGAAGCTTCCCTGACCAGGCCAGTAAAAAAAGTCCATCTCCCATTAAGAGTCACTTCTTTCCTGACCAGTGCCATTTGCAAAGTGGAATTGGGCAACCCACATATGCCGAGCTATGCTGGGTTGAATTTCTCTCAGACATTGCCCAATTTCTGTGAGGTCTCTGTGACTGCATATCTTTATGTAAGTGGTGTTAAGAGGAAGCTTCGACTGGAGAGTTGGAGGGAGTGGGAAGAACAAGGAGATGGTAGTATAGTCAAAAGCATCTCTAGAAGCAATCTCTCTTCGTAGTCTTCAAAAGGCATCAGGAGAGTTGCGTACACCCAGTTGGCAGGATGAGAGCCTTACAGGGTCTTAAAAACTCAAAGTAATAATGGTCTTAAAAGCAACACAAGTAAAGGATACAGCAGATTTATGTGGGTTGCACCAAATAAAATTTGATAATGTCATTTCTTTCTTAGCACTTAAATAGCCTTCTGCACATTAAAGACACTTTGTAATTGTTTAAAACTCAGTCACATGAGTCAATTTGAATCAGATCCCTTTTTCCTAGTTGTATCTGGATAGGTGGCTCTCTCCAGTAAATACTGGAGGGACAGAGAAAGGTGCTTGCAGGGTGATTTATTCAGAGAACCTCTGTTTTGGGTTGCCCTACAAGTGCCCATCTAGGCTGTCACATTCAGATTATCAACATCGTCTGACCCTGTGAGAAACACATGAAGCTCTGTTAGATATGCCACATTAAAAAAAAGAGATGCAGACAGCTTTCAGTTTAGCTTTGTGTGATTTAACAAAATTACCCTACGGACTCCTCTGTATAACAAGATTTTTAGTTTGGCTTCCCCGTGAAATAAAGCGTGTGCGATCTTGCTGTCTTACTATCTGTCATGTCCTTCTCAGAAATGTTATTATCAATGGGCACACTTCAGTCAGATCTAACACAAAAGTAGAGACGCAAATGCCCTTTCATCCTGAGAGGTTTGACACTGACTGGTTTCACACAAGAGTCCCAAATTAGTATAATCACTGGATGAAAAACAGCAGCAAGAGCTCAGTGGTTGTCTGTTTGACCCCATGGTTGGTGGGTGACAACCTGTGTACTGACAAATCAATAAACACGTGGTTCTCAGCATGGAGCTGACAACCAGTTTCAGCATCTGCTGTGTTTTATCTGGTCAGCAGTTAGAGGATAAAGGAGTGAGGAGACCTCTTTCTGCTTGGTGAATTTGAAGAGAAGGAATAAGAGACTTGGAGATGGTGAGGTCTTGTACCTGAGCTAGTGATACAGGAGACAAAGCTGTAAAAACATTGCCTTGTTCTGCTACTCCCTAAAAAGCCCATGTTTTTAATGCCACTGGATTAAATACTAGCCAACATTTTCACTTCACAGCACTTACCTTAGAACTAACACACAAAATAATGGCGTTTGTAAAGTATTCTCAAATTATCCTCTTTTGTATCTGTATGCACATTGCTCATGTCGAATTCTCTGAATTCAGCATCTGTCCAGGACATGATTACTTAAAGCCATCATCTTGTTGCCACCCTTATCTTTATCAGCTTTCCTTCTACCATCTCCCTGCCTTGTCTTGGGTAGGAAATCACGTGCAGTCCTATGCAGCAAACTCTTTGAATCAGCAGAAATGCCTTTCCTTTTCAGTGCTGTATGACAAGTAACGTATGTGGGAGTCCATGCTGCTACCCACTGAATATTTCACAAGCTCTGAACTGGATGAATCGACACCAGGGAAACCCACTTTTTTTCTATTCCCTGCACAGTGTGTTTAGACTTTACTGTTTAATCAAGTGATGCTCAGCCATTTGAACTGACTGATGTACAATTCTCAGTTGTCTATTCCCGCAGCCTAATCAACAGCTTAATAACACAGGGTAAACAGTCATCACACTTGATCCCAGCAGCACACTGCACATTGAGGCAGAGATCTTGAATTCAAGGACAAAACTCATTCTGGGTCCACCCTTGTTGGGCCAGAGGAGGAACCAGGAGGAAAGCTAGCCATGTGGTACAGCAGAGTTGTAAAACTGGGTTTGGGGTTTGGGAGTTGTTTTAGTCAAAGAGAAAATTTGGCACAAGTTTGTGTTTTCTGTGCAAAAAATACCCCAGTACCTGGAGGTAGTTGAACGAATGCTAGAGAAAGTGGCTGTAGCTCAATAGGTTTTGTAAGTTGTAGAATGTTTGGGCAAAAGTCTGTTTGGAAAGTGCTAATGAAGATAAATTTAAGAGTGGCTTCTAAAACTTGAGTTCATTGGTTATTCTCATTAGAGATTACAAATTGGAAATATCTACCATCCCCCTGAAAACACTTTATGTAGCTGTTTTCTTCCATTACAGCATTAACTGAAACATCTGTGTGAAAATATTTCAAATTATTTGTAAGTAATACAGTCTTGAATTTGCCCAGACTTCTCATAATCTCAATTATAAGTCTAGATGTCCTGAAGAATAAATTTACCATATGGATATATCAGTGACACCATCATGTTCTTTTATGTGTAAAGCTTTAATGGCATCATTATGCTGTAATGACATCAGTGCCAGTAATATCCTACTAAAGAACATTATCAGTTAAGGGACACTAAATCCACAAATCTACAGGTTAAATTTGCCATTCCAGTAATGCCATTTTCATTATGTCACACATATAGCAGAGGCAGAGCTATGTGTGTGCAGCTGTGCAGGTGCTATAGGCAAAACCCTGCCTGTAGTAGCTCAAAATCTGTGTGTTATGGCTGTTGAGTTAGAGATGTTGCTTGAATTCCACATTTAATTTTCTAGTTTCGAATTACAGTCAAAATCATAATTTTGTGGTTAATAACTAGCATCAAACTAGCATTTGACAAATTGCATGACAGAATTTGTTGCCAAGATAAATAATTTCTTCCAACTAGAAAACAGAATCACTCATAATCTAAAAGAGTGGTGTACAGGAAACGTATCTTTTAATAGGAATGCAGCTCTGATGTAATGAGTGTATAATTACTTTTTTAAAAATTATTTCCCAAACTACTGTCAGCAGGGGCACATCTGTTTGGCTTGAAATCTCTCTGATTTTTATTGCTTATGTCCCACTCCTGGGAGTTACCTTTGCATTACTCACAAACCAAAATCACTTTCTCTTCATTATTTTCCATTCAAAGAAAACAAACATTTATCAGAAGAAAATGATACTTTTTGAGAATGCGAACCAAAAAAGCGTTAAGAAATTTGTTTATGGTTTCCCCATCTGCTGTGACTAACCTCCCTTGCAATTTCAGTGCATTATGCTTTATTGTTTAAATTTACTTTAGGATTTGCATGTGATGTATCCAAGATACCATGAATGGTTTGTTACTAATGAAAGAGAAAATACAATTATATGAATGGCTCTAGGGCAGTGGAGGTAGATCAAAAAAAGGAAAATCCAAAGTTCACAAAATTTTTCCACTCCAACTTTGATGATATTTCTGAATTTGAAATTAGGATACAGAGTGCATTTGCATTTTAAATGTTTGGACACAACTTATGCAGAAGCAAATAGTCTTTTGGGGCCATATTGAGCATTTTAACAAGGCTGGAGGATAACAGGATACATCTCACACTAATATACATCCTGCTTAACTCCATCAGGGACAAAAAAATTCCAAAAACACAGGGCCAGTGCCTGCAGTAATGTTTTCCTTTTCAGATATGCTATACTGAAACAGTGCTTCTATATTAGAAATATTGGCTTAACCAAATCAAATACTAAAATCTGATTTAATTGATACTGCTTCCCATGAGCACAACATGTAAACCTTTCTAGTGGATGAGTATAAGCACGCAGTTTATTACACAGCAGATGAGCATGCATTTTGTGACAGAAATCTGCTTGTTGCCTGAAAACCTCTGAGGTGTTTGCATGTAGGTGAAGAGGACTTTGACCAGAAAAAGAAAAGCAGCTGTTGAGCAAAAGTATCTGAGATAACCCTTGGCTGACAAAGCTGAACTGCCATCTTCTCTCTCTAAAGCTATCTGCATTCTAATTCCTTCCAGCTACATCAATTTACTGTAGCCCATATTCTGTTAACATGATATTAAATTTATTTCACAATCATTATTTTATTTAAAATACTAGACTAACTCCACTGTGACTGCACTGTGTGAGATCAGATTTCTGTATGGTTGGTATATAAATGGAAACTCACGTACTTTGGAAACAGATATGCTGAGGGAACTGTAAACTCTAAAGACATAAAAGGAGTCATATTTAAGAAGGCTTACGTAGGCTTTACCTATAAACCTTTTTAAAAAAGATTAGACATGCTGAACAATTATTTATTCATAAATGGTAAATTGTCAAAAAAGACAATGCTATAAGGTAAGAACTACAAATGGAATACTATCAAAATCATAGATTCATAGAATCATTATGGTTGAAAAAGACCTTTAAGATCAGGTTCAGGCATCAACCCAGTACTGCCAAGTCCACAACTAAACCATGTCCCTAAGAGCCATATCTACACATGTTTTAAATGCCTCCAGGGATGGTGGCTCCACCACTTCCATGGACAGCCACTTCCAGTCCTTGGAATTTCAGTTAAAAAAAATTGCCTAATATCCAATCTAAACCTCTCCTGGTGCAACTTAAGGCAATTTCCTCTTATCCTGTTGCTTGCTATTTGGGAGAACAGACTGACCCCCACCTGGCCACAGCCTCCTTTCAGGCAGTTGTAGNTAAAAAAAATTGCCTAATATCCAATCTAAACCTCTCCTGGTGCAACTTAAGGCAATTTCCTCTTATCCTGTTGCTTGCTATTTTGGAGAACAGACTGACCCCCACCTGGCCACAGCCTCCTTTCAGGCAGTTGTAGAGAGTGATAAGGTCACCTCCGAGCCTCCTTTACCCCAGGCTGAACACCCCCAGCTCCCTCAGTTCTCCTCATGAGACTTGTGCTCCAGATCCTTCCCCAGCTTTTTTGGCCTTCTCTGGACACACTGCAGCACCTCAATGTCCTTCTTGTAGGAAGGGACTCACAACTGAACACAGGATTTGAGATGGGGCTTCACCAGCCGAGCACGGGGGGAACACACACTGTTTCTGCTACCAGTTCCTTCTAAGATGATTATAGTTACACATTAGGGTATTAACTATCTATCCAGAACATAAGAACATCCAAATCCTGGCTCATCTGTACACAGTTTGTTTACCACAGCAGAGATAACATTTTTAATACAGCTGGAACCAAAGTATTTGTTTTTATTTACAATAGCAAATGTCTACCTTTGCTGCCTGGCCTATTATTTCTACAGCAAAGGAACATAAATCCCTAAACTGTGGAGTGGGAGACAGAAGAGGCGTGATAAAACCTCTTAGGGTGATGACTAAATTTCTAATTAATTACAAAGCTGTTGATAGTTCATGGGGACTTTGGCCTTTGTCATCTACACTTAGGACTTAAGACTTCCTTCATGGTACTTCATGCAGTTTGGATTTACATTGCAGAAATATTGTATTAGACCAAAACCAAAAGTTAAAGTACACCCTGGAAGAAAATGAAAGTATCTTCTAATTCACTGGCATACTCCAAAAAGTTTTTCTCACTTAAGAATTGCTTCACATAATTTGCAGGGATGTATTCTAGTTGATAATCTTTTTCTTAACAAAAATTTGATTCTGTTCCAAACATAGTCAGAGCTGTCCCTTGTTTGCTCAAATGCAGCGTTGACAAAAGCAGGGGAGATGCACAGGGCAGGATTCAGCTTGCAAGTTAATACTTCAGTTTACATGTCTGTGTGTGTGGAGGGGCACATATGCACTCAAGTGTCCAGTTAAGTCCCAGTATAGTTAGGGAGGATGCAGTCAATAAAGCCAGTGGCACCTGAAGAGCTATTCAGCTCACCTGGAAGCAGGCACGTACAATTGATCAGTGAATTGTCACCCTGACCCCACTGACTGTATTGACCACATCTCCATGGACTGCAGTTGAAGTGTAAACAGTTCAATTTATCTGTCCTAATCTCTGTGTACATTGATGATATGATTGCTGGTTGTTTTTACTCATGTCAGATTGAATTACTGAATGGAACTAAAAAAAATCCTGAAATCAATCCTATTGGAAATATTATGAGCAAGAACCTCTTAAATAGCTAGGGAGTTTGGCTGCTTAATCAGATCTGCCTGAGTGTTTAAAAGCACCCAAAACTGATGTACTTAAAATCCCCAGTTGTAATTTTGTATATTTCCATATCTTATTTTCCACAAGTTTTTAAAGAAACAAAGGACCATAGCGATCATGTACTTTGAGTCTCTGATGAATACATATGATTACTGTGTCAGTAAATCAAGGGGAAAGATTTTTAAAACATCCTTCCCCCTAGTCACTTCCCTTACTGCTACTAGATATGGATCCACTCCAGGTCATGGACCAAGGAGAACTAATGCAGCTGCATAGCCATGTACCTCCAGCAGAGGCTATGGCCATAGGCTATAGCAAAACCCTCCATTTATGGAACAAATGCATCTCAAAAGTTTTTAGTCTCCGTGCACTGGTTTGGGGAGGGCATGAGGGTCAGAATGGATACAGTCACATTTGAGCCTTTGAAGCTCTGGTATTTGAGACAAGGATCACATTTCTGCAGCTTGAGCCTGGATGCTGAAATACCAAAAATGTCCTCCCTGTGCCCATGAATAACTATTCACCTTGAATATTTTTGGATGAAGAAAACTGCATCTTGTAACAATTCTTATATGAAGTTTATAAATAAAACTCTCTTTCTTTGTAATGTGTGCAGAGGGACTGACCTTGGTGCCATTCAATCAATTTTGCACTTGACTTCAGTAGAAGCAAAGATGGGCCCATGGTGAATGCAAATCCAGAGGAAATTACACCCAGGTGCTTTTCAATGAAATGTTTATCCATTAAAAAAAAAAAATCTTATTTCTTTATTTTGAGAAACTGTACTCTCAGTACCTCAGGCTGGTTTATACATGTTGTCTTTCTCTACACTGTATTTACATAGTAAAATCTAAGCTCAGGTGCAGCCTTTGATGTTGAATGGGGTGTTTCATATGCAGCTTTACTTAGTAAATTCCTTCCCAGCCAAATGTACTGAAGTACTGCAGTGTCACACTGGAAGCACAGTTTGAGTAGTTAATATTACCTGGACTGTACAAGGGAGAGAATGTTTTGATATTCATGCTTGCAGCTTTACAGGTCTTGTGCATATATATTTACAAACCTTAGATATCTTGCATGTATTTAATCAGTATCAGCCATAGTACAAATCTTCCCTGAGCAAATTAAACAATATTATCTACATATTAAGTAAAATGTACTGATACATCGGGAAGTGTTGCCTGGAGTTTGAAGCTGTTACAAGCTTTATGATCCTAGACACTATTATTAACCTATCAGGGTGTTTAAATATGTCAAATTAGAAGTGTGACAGCAGAAGTCTGGTTCACACTGCAGAAGGAAAAAGGTGTGTGTTCAAACAGTGTTATGTATGCAGCCTAAATCACTCTGCTCAGGTCTGGTGTGCTTTAAAAGACAATGAGTGAATTTCATATGTTTGAAAGTGAAGACGTGATAACGCTCTTCTTTATTCCTGTCCTGCACACCAGCTCTGTGTGTGCTGACACCAGCAGGTCCTCATGGCAGTGGCAGAGAGGGTCTGCCCACCCTGAGAAGAGGCTGTGCCTCCAGGGATGGCTTTTACATGGCAGGACTGAACTACAGTCTTTAAATGATGTATCCATGCTGGATCCAGAAAGTGTCCTACCATAAATGTCAAGTGTTTGGGGTTTAAAACAATCGTGACCTGAAGGTTTCCATTTCTAAACAAGAGTGGGATTTAGGAACAAGATGTAGTACATAGAGCAAACCCTTCAATGTGACTGCCAGATCCTGCTGCCTGGAGAAGGAATGGTTCTCAGAGTGTCAGGAGTGCTCTCCTGCTGGTGCTGAGCATCTGGGCTGAACATCTAATCCACAGGTCTCTATGGCCTTGGGAGACCACACTGGGAACAGGCTCCCATGTACACTGGCCTCAGTGTGGGTCCCAGCAGAAGGCTTGAAGTGGTGGATATGTTTTAATTTACTTTTAATTATTTTATCTTCATATGACTCTTCAGGTGTGCTTTCTATACTTCTTTTTAAGAAAATGTCAAAATCTTTCACATTGAGGTAACTGTTTAAACACACTGTGAGATTCACTGTGAAATCCTGGGAGCTGACAGCACAGACATAGTGTGTGGAATGAAGGCTGCTGCTGGACTCTGAGGTGCTATCACACAGCATTCCCATGTGTTAGGGGCAGTCAGCCAGAGGCAATGTTTGAAGGCACCATGATTCTTCTCCAGCAGAAGGAAATATATAGGTATTCTCATGCTCTAAAACAAACATTTCACTTATCAGTGTGGCTCATAGAATTTACGACTGCTGCATAGCAGAGATAAAATGCAGCTGTTGTGGACTAAAATATTGCATCTTCTTTGACAGGGTTTGGAGAGCAAATTTACAGATTTTTCTTTTCTCTGTATCTTGGGAGATGCAAACACTCAAGAGCATCTGAATTTGCAAACCTTCACTATGACTGTTCATAAGAGCAAATGGAGAACTGGGCCCTTACAAAGTTCAAATGTTTCCCTCTGAATTAGCCCTACAGCTGTAATCTGTGAACTCTGGAGCTTTGGAAACAAAGACAACTTTCAACTCTGGCAATCTGACTTTTAATTCAAGCATAATGAGGGAGAACAAAAAAAGAAAGAAAGAGCAAAATAGATTTGAGGAACATCTAGTAAAAGGCATAAAAACTACTAATCCTTCTGCAAAAAACATCAGAAGGAGGAAATCTGCCAGAAGTCCAGGAAGATGATCAAAGAATAAAGTCTCTGAGAAGTCTCTGATAAAAGTTTCAGAAAAGTCAGAGATATTCTAGGAAAAGAATCTAAAATAAATCTTCTGTACACACAGTTACTTTGGAGGTTTTTGGGGAGGTTCCCACACTGGAAGTCTTTCTTCCCGGAGATGTATCGGATGCTCTTTTTCAAACTGAAATGGAGATAGCAAAGTTCATGGGAAAAATAGACTAAATGCATGATAAAATATCAGAAGGATCAACAGTAACAGAGTTTTAAAGCAACTTAAGGATGATGTATTCAACATTTCAACAGCACTGTCTAACCTCGTTTAAAATTTCTTTGGTACTAGAAGCTGGGAGATAGGTAATTTTATATCAGTTTTCAAAGAGTTTAGAGGAGAAAAAACTTACTGCAGAGCAGGAAGTGGATGGCTGTATTGGCAAAGTGATAGAAATGTTGAATTAGTGGCCACTTGGAAAACATGACATACATACTGGGGATAGTTAGCATGGATTTTAGAAGCAGAAATTATGGTTCAGTAGAGTAGATCTGCAAAATGCTCAGGCAGGAGGATCAGGGATGAGCAGAGGCAGCAAATCTCTACCATACCAGGACAGACTGAGGAGGCCAGGACTCTTCATCCTCACAAAGCCATGACATACCAGATATAGCATCTGGAGAAAAGTGGGGAGTACCTGGGTAAGAGTATTGTCCACTGTAATTTCCAATGCAGGAATCAGGAACCACAGAAAGAAGCTACCAGGTGAAAATTTTTTAATAATTTTCTTTTTTTTTTTCCTGTCATCTGATGGATAACTAAGCTGTGGAACTCTTTACCTCAGAACATTATGGACACTGAAAGTTTACAAGAATCAGCTGGGAAAATTAATTGAGGAAGAAAAAATTCATTAAATGTCCCTAAGTATAAAGATACCCCCACTGAACTGCCCATTGTGTGAGACTGGCAGAATGCCCCAGGGAAGTGCTGCTGCCCACCACTGGGGATAGGTGTGGGGATACGGGAAGGAGAATAATGATACAAGGAGAAAATGCTGACCTAGTGCGCCTGGACTTATATTGTTATGTTCTTCTGAGCTTTTCAATTATACTCTCTTTCTTGGCTATCCACACACAGATATGAGGAGAACCACATCAGTAAAGATATTTGGATTACCCGTTCCAGTGGATTTTCAAAGGAGCTAAAATAGTTAAATAGCGGTAGGCAGCTAAATAATATATACTCATTTGCTGTCAAAAGAAATACTTTTTCTTTAAAATATATCATCAGAGTGGCATTTATTTAAATGGAAGCTTACAGACCTTATCTCCAAGTGTTACAGAGTCTGTTACAAAGAAGTTTCATATCAGCAAAGGGCTGTTGCTCTGTAGAGGCTGGATGCATTACTGGAAGTGACAGAGCTGTGACAACACAATGCTCCTGCCTACTGGCACTGGAAGAGGGATGTCCTCATGGGACCCCTTTTTGCCATCAAGGTGAGCGAGGCAGTGAGGTGCCTCTTGTGCACTAATAATTTGAAACAAAAAAAACCTGCAATCTTAACATAAACTGTCGGAGAGGTGTTTGGCACTTGTATTTGTTACTGGTTTGTGAGGATTTTGATGCATGAATAATAGAGACTAGGGACAGTTAGAGTGGCCTGGACCCTAAATGTGTAGACACGTAAAGCATTCAGATACAGTTAAAGCCCTGCAAACCCCAAATAAAGCCAACTAAAGCCAGGTCCCAACAGGAAGATTTGAGAAAAAATATGCATCTGCAGCTCACTAGAAAGGGAAAGCAGGAATGTGTCTGAGTGACTGACAAGGGAGAAATCAGCCTGCAAATGTTGCTGATATGTTCAAGGAGGAAGAAAACAGGTAGGAGAAGATGGAGATATATCTGCAGGAAACATGTGGAAATGATGGACTGAGAAAGGACTCAGGACTGAGAAGTGGGGAAAATCCTTGCAGGGAAGTTAGAGGAAATATTTGAACAGAAAAGTCAAGGAGCAGACTGGAAGATTGAGAAGAAAAATGAGAGCTCAGGAGCACTTCCCAAAGTTGGGAAGACCATCCTATGCCACCTCTTATCCCACCCTCCTGTACTCTAGATATGTTTACTGTAGTCCCTTTTAAATCTCTTACATCTTGGGTCCACACCAAAACCGTGGTAAACTTCATTTCTATGTCCCCATTCAGCTCCTTTGGGGGGATGGCTGTCTCCCTGCAGGAACTCTGGAAGCCATGGAAGCTGAAGCCAGCCAATGCTCCTTCCTGCCTCATTCAATATAAGGGCACATTACAGTGGCACTCCTGTACTGGAGGGGGCGTGAGAGGATCCTGACTGGTTGAGTTTGAATTGCAGTGTTTTAACTGGGTTTCATCCATGAGACAGGTTAACTCAGTCTTCGGCAGGCATTCATTCACACTGGAGGCTGCTTGGGTGTCCTCACCATCAGAGATAAGACACAGGTACCCAAAAGTATTTAATACTGGCACCCATCTCTGAGAGAGAGATTTTTTCACTTACCCATTTCAGGCAAATATATAGGTAAATGTTGAATCTTGAATATAATCTGTCTGTTGTGTTGCAGACAATGTCTAAACCCCACCCATTGTGTGCTGTGTAGAAAGAGGATTGGCAGAAAGAAAAAATATCCTGAGCAACAGATGGTAGGTGACGTGCTAACTGTCTGAGCAGTGATAACCTTAATCTAATTAGTTTCCTAATCAAGATTAAGGAGACACCAAAAGCGTGAGAGAATGTGAAGAAGAAACCTGTAATCAATAAAACAAATATAAGAGGATGAAAGACATGCTGGTAGATAAGATGCAGGAGTGGAGGGAAATCACAGGAAAAATTACCATATGTCTTGTCAATATGGAAACAAAGTAGTCAGACCTTGCATCAGCCAATATGAACAGAACAAGAAAATATGGGCTATATTACAGAATTACAAACCACTGTATGGATAACCAAGTGACCAGAAAGGGTCAGCAAGTTAAGCAAAAGTGGTGAGAATAATTTTAAAAGTATATAGGAATTTGATAAAAAAGAATGGTGGCAAACTTGGTAAGAAAAATCAATTGCCAATAAACCTCGAATAACATCTTTTCTACCTCTGATGAAAATGCACTTTATTTTTGAAGGATTTTGAAGGATTCTCAACTGTAAGGAGCACTTACAGTTTTTCTCAGAAAAGCTTTTGGGTTGTATTCAGTCAGTAGAGTTCACAATGACCAACCCGAATGATTGTGATGTTTCCACTGACCTGCTGCACTCCTTATTGGCAAAAAAAGTTTCAGATGAAATGTTTCACTCAGTACTACCAAAAATGAGAGGTACTTTGACCTGGTAAGAGGGAAGACATAATAGCTGGCAGCCCTGGCTGGCAAAGGATGTTGGGGCCACATATTGAGAGAAGCTGAAATCCAAGAAAGTGAGGCCATTATTGTGTCTTTCTGCACAATACTCCAAGTATGGCTTTGCATAGGATCTGACTGAAAGTCTGCTCACTGTCAGATCAGGTCAGTTCTATTCAATGAGAATAATTACATTTCTGAAGCTTGTTTTTGACTGGCCACAAGGATTTTATTACAGAAATAATGGTTTGCTTAAGCAAAAACACTTTTTTATTTGAACTGGTGAGATAAGGATATTTGCCCTGCTTATCATAGCCCTGCTAGGCAGAAGCAAGGTACCCCCAAGCTGGTACAGGGACATCACAGGAGTCCTACAGGCACACAAGACAAAGCTCCAAAGAAACAGTCCTTAACTGTGCCTTTTAAGTAATTCATGCATTCCGTTTTGGGAGCACAGAAGTTAACACATGAAAACGTAATTCTTGAATACACAGATTACTTCCACCAAATTTATTGCAGCACCTTATTACCTAGTTCCCATGGTCACACTATTAGTACAATTCAACATAGCACTTTCTTCCTAAACAAAAAGGATTCTAGCAGTGAATCCACATAAAAATTGTTCTTATTGTCCAGTTTACCACTGGGCAAGATCAGTATAACTTCCCTGGTCAGTGAGGTAGCTCTTATGTATTTTTTCAGTTTAGAATATACAGAATATACCAACAGAATATATAGAATATACCAGCAGCTGAGGTTACTTTTATTTAACACTGTTGGATATCCATTTCTCTGATCTCAGGTTGCTGCAAAGCTGTAGCGTCATCTTCACAGGGTTCTGCACAAATTACAGATTGTCTCAGCAATTTTTATGTTTCTCTTGGGCTTAATGAGATGCAAATTGTGACATGGTATTTTGTCTTCAATACCAAAGATATGGAGTCCATACAGAATGACTGCTGCTATACAAGTTTTAAGGAAGTTGGATTTTATACTCTCTGTATTTGATGTCTCCAGAGTTTCATGGCATCTTGGGCACTTCCCTTTGCATTTCTGGGTCCCTGTGTTTCAACTGAACTAAGCATTCCATCCTCTCCTTTCCTTCATACTTTGAACTTGGACTTTTGGAGAAAATTAGAGAACCTGTTTTCCATATGTCCATGTCTTCATCATCATGGTTAGGGTGTTTGTCAGCAGATTTAAGAACATACCTCCCCAAACTAAAGATTTTCATAGAAATTTTCATAAACTCTGAAGTAAATTTGGTATACTTCCAACGTACCTGTTTGGGATAGGTCACGAGCTTTCAACCCTATCACTTTTTAGTACTACTTTCCAATGCAAATCGACCTGTGAGACTGAGAAATGAATTCATGGGTGTCACGGGTAATAGAGGTAGTAAAGGTAGGTATGATGCATTAAAGATTGCTAAATTACCGCAGCCAGTGGTGATTCCGATGGGATGAATTCTTGAGGTTTATGTCTCATCTAGACATTTATTTTCAAAAACCAAGTCATTTGAATGACAAGATACTGGATTGTTTACAAGGCAGATGTTACATTTTCTGTACATTTATTGAAATGCTCTAATACCTTTTACGCTGTCTTTCAATTGCTTGCAATGTAGTGATAGAAGCACTTGCTGCCTGATGCATTCAGGAACATTTTGAGTTGCTTGTGGAATTTTTTTTCTGATGCCTACCAGAGTGAAACTAAAGCAGTTGCTTCAGGAAACAATTTTATTATACACGTTTTCAGCCATTATTTATTTATAGAAAAGGACATGGAGCTCCGGGACCTATGAACATTTTTGAAAGAAGACACAGTTACTGCAATCCCACTTAAACTCTTCTTTCCTCTGGCCCCAGACTGGATCCAGTTGGGTTAGAATCCTCTTACTCCCTTTGGAAACAACACACCTCCCGGTTCATTCTTCTAAATGAGCCAGCGGGCAGCATGCCCTTGAGGGGTTTCACAGGTCACTTCATACACAACTTTGCAAGTACCCACTCAGCTTTTCTGACAGCCCTTGTCAATCTCAGTGGGTTTTGTGACCTTGTCAGATTTTTCCCTTTGCCTTGCATTGCTGCTTTGCCTTGTATTGTTCCAGTGCTTTCGATGTCTGACCATACATCATAATTTCTAAGGCAGAAATCACCAGCAGTGGTATATTAATAGGCATATACTAGAAGTTTTAAATGGAGGGAGACCTACTTTCTGTGACTCCTGGGCATCAGTGCTGAAAATCAGCACAGTTGTTTGCTGTAGTTGGTTGCTGTGTTGGAAGTACTAAGAATTACTTTACCTCAGAGGCATTGCAGCACTAGAACTGTATGTGTCCTGGACCTCCAAAATGCTCAAAAAGGTATTACATATGGATGTCATATACCTAGTCAGGACTTGAAACTGCATGTGCATGCACACAAGGATTTGCTGACTACTGTACTGGTAAACTTTGCTGTGTAGTGCAAATCTTGGAGTTAATCAATAAGAATCAAAAAAACACAGGCACAGAAATATACTTCTTTAGAAGTGAATTCCAAAGTTAACCCTTCCAGTTAGGAACTGGTAGGAGCATCAGGATTACCAAAGCACCAAGGCAAGGACTGCTGCAGTTGTACTGAACAAAATAGGACACATTAATGATCAGACACACTTGATAGCAAATATAAGAAGAGAAGTGCTTGCCAATATAGAGATATTATAAGATATTAAAAAAATTAATGTATAATTATTCCATATTTTTTTTAATATTTCAAAATTTATCAAGTCTGCCGTGTCAAAAGCAGTGAGTTTAGAAGGCTCAGCAATCTCATAGGCTTGGCCCTAGGTAAGAATAGACCTCCCTCTAACAGTAAAAAGACAAAAGACAAAAACATTTCCAGTGTTACCAGTCTCAGTCCCCAGGGCTCTCTCACCATCCAGGGCTCTCCCACCATGCAGGGCTCAGATGCTCAGTGGGGGAGGCAAAGCCCCTGATACCTCTGCTGCCATTAGCTGCTGTTAAGACATCAGCTCCTGAAAGGCAGCAAAGTCTTGCTGCCAAATGTCAACTTGAATGAAGAAGCAATGCAGCCGAGTGGTCTCGGGGCCTATTGTCCATTTCTCTTTTCTTCCAAGGAAAGCTGCTAAGGGATCAGGAAGAGCTATAGCAGAGATAAGGGAAGAATAGCACATGACAAGCTGTGCAGGCATAAAGATGTATGCGGGAGCCTCGGGGCCATTGAAAGGAACTGTACAAAAGCCGATGCCTTTATCATCTGTTCAGAACTTGTCTAGCCTCTCTGCCAGCCCATTTGCAATATCGGCTAGCACTGCTTGGGAAATCACATTTAAATTATTATAATGACTTCAGTTAAATCTTAGCATTCCAACTCAATAACAAGGCTGCCTCCTTCCACTTCCACCTTTTTCTTCAGGGGAGACTGCCCCATATTGCTGCCTTCCAGCTCCCTGTCTCCTCCTCATATTCAGGTCCTCCCCTCAGCAGGCCTTTAGCTTTGCATTGCCCACTCCCCCTGACCTGCAGAATAAAGGTGCTTCAAACCCTGACCCACTTTCTTCCTATCTCACAAACCACTCTGACGTCCAAGGATGGGTCCCCTCATTCAGAGGAGATGGGGAGCTGGGTGGAGGCTAGTTTTGGGAAGGTCCTGATTTTAAAAAGGGGAATGAAACCAGTCTGGAGGTACATCTTCCCATACAGAAGTAGATGGGGTCTTCTGGTAGAGTACATGGAAGGTTTCCCAGCCCTGGGAGAAACTGGCGAATCCTGAGCAGATTTAATACTGGATCATTTGTCCCGATAGTCTTCTGCCCACTGCCTCAAAAAAGGCAAGTACGGTTCTGTAGAGGTTTTGTTCGCATTTTTTACCTTCTGTGAGATAAGAATTAGGAGGAATGCAAAGCAGGCTTCAAACTTAAAAGAATATAAAGAAGTTTATTACTAACAGAATTAAAAGTAAAAAGAAACAATAAGAAATTAAAGCAAAACCCCCTTTTCCTCCAGCACCTCACCCTTTTTTACCCAACTCACATAAAGTATAACAAGCTATGATTTTGGTCAGTATTATAGTTCTTAAAAGTCTCTCCAGTATTTAAGGAAAAAAGGTTTTCTTTTGCTTCACATGGTTTCCAAAATGCTTAAAGGGCAACAGACCTGCCCAGAAATTCTGCTGCCACAAAAAAGCTACTTGTGAAAGTCCGTCATGTAGATGCTCGTGTCCCCAAGAGTAGGGCTAATGAG
>VXAZ01001116.1:3378595-3472903 GCA_013399875.1 Gymnorhina tibicen | reverse complement strand
GCCTCAGACCCGCCAAGGCAAGCGCTATGTGCTCACAACGGTAGAGACCACCACGGGATGGCTGGAGACCTACCCTGTGCCTCATGCTACAGCCCATAACACCATCCTGGGCCTTGAAAAGCAAGTCCTTTGGAGGCATGGTACCCCTGAGAGAATTGAATCTGACAACAGGACTCATTCCAAGAACAGCCTTATAAACACCTGGGCTAGGGAACATGGCATTGAGTGGGTGTACCATATCCTTTACCATGCACCAGATGCATGTAAAGTGGAACGGTGCAATGGATTGCTGAAAACCACTACACTTAATTGGTGTTTCTGCCAGGTTTCGAACTGAACCCACTACAAGTTCCTGCATGCCAAGGAAAGTTTGGCATTGACTCAACCGTAGGGCAATTTTTAGCAGAACGTTAATGCTTTACAAAAGCCAAGAGAGGCAAGAGCCTTCCCCTTTCTCCCCCCATGCACTCAATTGCTTCTTTTTGTCTTGCTTCATGACAGAATATTTATTTGTCCATCTTACCATCTTTCTACCTAACTTCAGTCACTCCTTCTGAAAAGTCACTTTCTCCACTGAAGTACATGGGGAGCACAAAGCTCCAAGTGAGGGCACAGGGTGTGACTGTCACACCCACAGATGGGGGTTGAATGCCTATAAATTGTTGATCTTAAAACACTTCTCATTTCAACATTAAATCGTATTTCCTTAACATGATGCATTATATTCTGGGAATCATAGTCATGCTTTGGCAGAGAGCGTCACAGAGGCCATGAACCTGCATCTCAGAGTGGAGAAATCTCACCAGTGGCTAATGATCTTACCCACCGCCAAGCAATTTCTTGAATCTTTCAATCACCTTCTGCAGGAGGGATTTCTCCTGCTGGACAGTGACCTAGAGCAGGTGCAGGCATCTGCCTGGCAGCTGTTTGTACTGCAGGTGTTTCACTGCTCCCCACCTGCCACCCAGTGCGCTGAGTCAGCGTTCTGCACCAGCACCCCAAGGGCAGCCATACAGAGGGAGAAGAGGCTCTGAACCTTTAAGAAAACTACACTCCCCACCCTCACCTTCTTTTATTTAATTTCCTCTTGGCAAGTGGTTTTATTGTTTGTGTTCCTTTCATGGCATGACAACAAAGTGGAGGTCAGATAACAATTGGTTGAATTCTTGGTGGCAATTTTGAATTCCCTGTCTCTGCTGTTGAGCGCTGACCTATGCTATTTCATGTACTGGATGGGTGAGTTACCCCATTTTCCAGTAATTTCTAATTATGGCTGTTAAACACCCTCAAGTGGTCATATAAATGAAACTGTGAACACAACCAGAAGGTCACAGCAGATGTTTCTCTGAAGCAGAATTCTGTGGGGGCTGATTCATTAATGCATTACTAATAAGCAACTGTTGTTAGTGGCACATGGCACATAGGAGGTGAGATGTAGACAACCCCCTGCAGTCCAATGCTGCGGTGGTGTGAATGGAGTTTGGTAACAGTGTCAGGAAGACTTGCCGGTTGTGAACTCCATAGTTATGCACTGCAAGCTGAACTGGTTTCTCAGAGTGTAACCATAGGAGCTTTGCTGACCACAGTACAGGGCAGGTAGAGAGATTTGCTAAATTTATGGTCAAAGGAAAATAGATCTGAAGCTTTTCAGCAAAATGCCTGCAATGCTCAAGCCTGGAGCTTAACTTCAGTACTACTCGTGCCCCAAGGCTCAGTTGAGTGCTGTTTGCACTGTCTGTGTGTCCAGCTCTGCAGCTACTGCAAAGCTCATATGCTGAGAAGAGTGATGATCCTGGGTTTCGGATATCTGAAGATACTTGATGCAAGACCTCTGAGTTCTTGCAGTTATCTTAAAGGCCCAGAGTAGTTGAATTTAGCATCACAGAGAAACACATCCTAATAATCTTTTAATATACTGGTCAAACTCCATCTTTAATAACTATTTACAGCATATACTTGGACAACTTCAAAGTTTTTTGGCATGGCCACAGCTACTGAGTTTGTGCCAGAACCTATCCCCTGACAATTCAAAACTGCCTTCTTCTTTACAGCCTAAATGTATTCCTGAATGGCTTATATCCATTTGTTCAGATGCCAAGACTGCCCTTTCAGTTAAATAGCTCTTCCCTCTCTCTGGGACCCATTCCCTTGTGTTTATACAGAGTAATCATAAAATTCTTCAGTTTACTGTAAGGCATGTGGATCTTTTTTATGGGCAACACTACCATGGCTTTTTAAAGGTTTTCACCTCCTTTTTTGCAGATGAGTGCTTACTGGCTGTGAAGTTGTTAATTTTCAGGAACAAAAGATTAAACCTGGTATTTATTATGGACACCACTATAGGCTTAGATTTAGAAATTTTCTTTTTAGATTAATATATTTTGCTTCCTCATTCTGTTTCTACCTCAATAGCATGCAGAATTTTGCCATTTTTATCCCGAAAACAATGGCTGGTGCAGTCCCAGACGTTGTCTCTTGCCAGCATGTTTAGATTTCCTTGCAGCTGCAGTAGTTCCAGAAACAAGTTGGAGGCATGCACTGCCCAAGTCTAAAACCAGGCTGTTGTAGATGCCTGGTGTTCATCAGGGAAGTCAGGTCAGCTTGGATGAGGACTGGCAGAAGAAGAAAATCACTTTATTCATCTCTTCTTTCTTTCTGTGCCATCACATTTTAAAACCTTTAATAAAGGAGGGGAATGACAAATTTGTATAAAGACCATAGTGAGAGAGCCCAGCAGTGAGCTGCTTCTTTGCTTCTTACCCCCATTTATTCTCCTAGATTTTCATTTCAGTTTGATTTAAAGAACACTATTTTTGTTTTGTAGTTCCATCAAGCTCCTAATTCTTTGGCTGATCTTCCCCCTAGATTTCATTCTTTATTTATTTCAAAGATATTTATCTCTCAGCCTCCTCATAAGAACATAGGCCAGGAAAAGAACTACTAAATCCTCATATCTAGTCCCCTAATCATGGGCGGTTACAGCTTCATGCAATATCCTTCCTAAAATACCTCATTACATACTGAAATAACCTTGCTCTGATTAACTGGTCACTGCAAATATCACTCTTCCAAAGCTTGGAAACCACCAGCATCAGATGGGTCTAGTGCTTACATTATGCTTCAAAAACTCCCCCTAGTACTGCTAAAACTCTTTTTCATTGGTTCACTTCACTGGTGTCTCATGATCCTCCAAGAGATGATCAACATACACGTTGTCTCCATCATTTGTCCCAATAGTATTCTGCATTGATAGTGCCTCCCATCAGTGGGTTTTACTACCAAACCTCTACTCTTGCCAGAGCTGCTGATGAAAACACTAAATGATTGACACCCAGGCTGATCCTTGAGGTGCCCAATGTATGTTCACAACAGCTGGAGGCTTTTCTTTCGAGCAAAAAATGACAACTGCCCATGAACAAGTAGCTTAAACACCTTAAATTCTCATGTTAACCTCTGTATTTTCCAGTTAATAAGTGTTTCTATATGACAAAGGATCAAATGCTTTCTGAAAAGTGTTACTGTTCTCTCCATGTCTTTAATTATTCTTTCCTTCAATAATTATTCAAAGAACTGGAATAAAACTAAATGGTGACTAGTTGCTCCAATTACTTTTCAGTTCTCAATTTTGTCTCTTTTTTCCTAAAATGTAGGTAGCACATATGCTCTTCACCACTATCTCAACAATAAATTTGATTTTAAAAACCTTCTTAACACCTTTGCAGTTCAGTGTGTTGGTTATTTCAGTGTTTGGGGTTTGAACGTCCATTCCTCCAGCTTGAGCACATTATGATTGTTTTCTATGCTATGGACTTGGAGGCAGGAGTTTCCATTTCCAAATGCTCGTGCCAAGCTGTCACAGCATCATCATCCTCTTTTCTATCATCCTCCTCATTGAAAGATGAGACAAAGAATTAGGTCCTAACCCCAGCCCCACTCCATACCTGCTTTTCTTCTTTATTAACCTCATTCAAGATTTACTAGACTATTTGTTTCAATTTGTCTTAGAGTTAGCACAGCTTGACTTTTGGCAAGCTATCTTTCAGCCATGCATTACCTAACCTTCAAAATGTATCTTTCTTTGCTAATTAGTTTCTTTTCCTGGAATTTCTAAGGTCTCTACTCACATCTTTTTTTTCCCCAAGGGTTTTTTTGGGAAGATAGGTAATGAGGGTAGAATGAAACAGAGTTTGTTAGTTATTGATACAGAGCTGAAAGTATCCCTGGAATTTCATTTATCTTGTCAAGATACTTCAGAAAATTTACATCTTTGTCCAAAAAAATTCAAGGTTTGCCCCACAATTAGTTTGAACTTCTTCAGTCTAGTTAACTTGTTAGTTTCTTTAGCCTTCTAAAAAGTTTGTCCATCTGAAATATGCATTAAAACCCAGGTTCAAAAGCATTTTTATTCATATTCTCATTTTATTTAAATTGAATTGACTCATGGTCATTGAAAGCAAAGTTATTTTCAGCTCTTCCTTGTCTTTACCATGTTTAAAATATCTTCGCTACTTGGATCAGTACCTTGTGGTGGAATGTCAGCTGTATATATCTCAAGCAATTTCTAGCCTATGCCATTCGTATTAACACCTATTTTCCAGTCTGTCTGCTGTAGCCTACACAGTACTTGTGTTGAATTTATTAATTAATTAGATCTAGCACATGTGAGTATGCCATGGTTTGATACGTTCTGGCTGAAGAACAGGTTCTGCAAAGAGAAGTTAACATTAAATTAGAAAGATGTAAGGCTCCTCTGTGACAACATTAGAAATAAACACTTTCAATGGTAAGCCTAGCATGTGAGAAAAATGCTTTTTGGATATGGCCACAGCATCAGACAAGCTGCCTGCATGACGACTGACACCCGGGTCGTGGCCCTCAGCACGGGCATTTGCAAGCGCCTTTGTTATCGCCGTGATCTCTGGGCATGGACCCCAGCTGACACACAGACCTCATAACACACATCCTGTGGCACAAAGACACATTACAGAAAACTCCAGTGGGTTGTGACACAGTTCTCTTGTTATTTTAGACACTTAAAACAGAAAATGAGAAGAAAAATTTGTTAGATCCCAGGGCCTTTGGACACCACAGGAGGTGATACAGTGTAAATGTAACTTTTGACAAGCACCTTCCTGTGGGTTTCCAGCTGTACCACCTCCCATACCTGATTCATTGTAAAGAAGTATTTTTATCTCTTGGCATATATGATTTCAATTTACCCACTTTTCATCAATTAGTCATCTACCTCTGCTACAGCTATTAGCAATTTGTTGTCACGACATTTCTAAGGATTTTTTGCCCACATAGTGATTAGGCCTGCATCCATTGATAGTCCCCAGCTTCCATATTTTTTCTGGACAAGGCACTATAAATACCTATTGCATATAACCACAACCAGAAGTTGTGTTCTTTCACAAGGAGTCATTGGGACCCACCTTGTGAGTCACCTGCCACACACTTACAAAAATCTATGATGTTCTTACATTATCCTCATTCACCAGCTAATATAGTTGTTGCACTAACTAAATTATTCATAGAACTGCATTAATCTCAAAGTTTAATTATCGTAGCTAATGATCAAAACTTGGAAGTTAAATGCTCCCAAGATGATACAACCCCACACAGAATTTCTGTCTCTATCAAATCAAAGAATTTTCTATCCAAATATGAACACATGAGGTCTGAAACAGGTCCCCTTAGTGCAGTAAAATTTCCCTTACAGTTAATTTAACTGAAGTAGATTGCACTATCATTGCTATTCTTTTCTACTTATTTACAGTTTAACACATTTCTCCAAATAACATTACTTCACTTTCTCAATTGTTTCCATCTTTCTGAACAATTCATGTTCTATAGTGCTTGTCTTTGGATATAGCTGTCAGTCACCCCTACTTCTGTTATATCCAGCTTCACATCTTGCAACAGCTGATCAAATTATTCCATTTTCCTGCCTAAGCATAACTAGCAAGCATCAAAATGTCTGCTACCTGTCTTCTCAGCCAGTCTTCTCTCCCGGACCCTAACACTTACCTCACTACCACTTTCCACAATATTATTTTCTTTATCTTTACTGTCCAGTCACTGAATGTTTGGTCTTCTTTTTCCCTTTTCTAAAATCAGCATGTGAAATACACATATCTCTTAATATATGTATATTCTTATCAGATTTGGCCTCAGAAGGTCCAGGCCCTATTAAGTCAAATGGCCATAATTGCATCGTGTCTTTAATATTATCACAGGAATGCAGTGGAAGGTTTTCCTATTTTTCTCCCCCTTAGCACCATCTAAAAATGTTCTTAATCCTGTGGAGAAATTCAGGCTTGTCTACATTACCAAGTAAGATGATGTGAAATCAGAGAATATGTATATTAAAGTAGTTACTGCTGAAGCCTCTCGCATCCTCATCACATGGGGCTTTAGGGTTTTACTCCAAATCAGAAATAGTTCTGTTTCCTGGACAAAATGTCCCCATTATACATGTTGTTTGAAGTTTTTTGAAGGAAGATTAACACACAAACCTTTGCTCCTTCGCTTGTGGGGAGGAGGTTGCTGGGAGCATCATATCAATGTCCTGGAGCAATTCCACAGGGCACCTCCCTTGTCCCACATGGAAGCTCAGGACACAGAAGTCCGGATAGGATTTTATCACTCCATCTGTCTAAGAACACTGCCCTTGAATCTTAAATTTCATTACGCTTTTCTCACTGACTGCCTCATACTCAATAGCAGTCATGTGGTTAGCAGCCATCTATGAGCACAACCAGGAATTTTCAGTCTGCTTATGCACAAATTAACAGGCTGTGTTATCTCCTGGGGAGCCAGCTAGCACCTCTCTGAAGAACTTCTTCAAAGGTGGACATTGTATCTGGCAGCCTTCAAACACAGCATAAAGAAGTCATACATGACATTTGCTTCTTTGTATTGCACAAGAACTATTTCAGGTATTACGAAGCTCTTCATAGTTCAAGAGCTTTCTCTTAGGCACAGGTTTTGTGGTGATGAAGCTCATACATTGAGCCAGAATTTTAAGGTCCCCACTCAGTGTTGAAGAACTTTTGGAAATTAACTTCTAGGCTCCTCCAGAAATACTCTGTTTTGCATGCAGCAGAACTGTTTCTGTGGATGGAATCAGTAAATGAAGAGAATCATGCCATTTGCTTCAAAATTGCACATTTCCTCCAAGCCATGACATAAATATAAACACAGAGGATTACTGCCCCACTCAGCAGTGCAGTCCGTATCACTTGGATCAATCTCAGTTGATGGGTGTGTAGCCTCTGTCTTTACTCAGGACTGTATTTGACCCTGTGTCTTCAGCCGCCTTCAGTATGTCTCCAGCCACCTGCACTCAGCACTTCCTTCTTTCCCAGCTACAAGCTCCTGAAAGACTGATCCTAATCACCAACACGGCTGGCAAAAACTCTGTTCAGTTTACCAGAAATTTAATGGGTCACTGTTTTTGTAAATACCATTTAGGAGAGGGAAAAAAAGGAAACAAAAAGCCTCTTGCATTTTTGGTTTGAAGACTCTTGCATATGTGGGCATGGAAAAAAAAAGAGATGGTCAGCATAATTCCCATTCCATTTTTTTTACTCCTTTATCAGGAAACTTGCCATCATCATACTCTACACGCAAGCAAATTTGGTCTGTTGTCAGGAAAAGAAAGAAGATGAGAGAGGAATCCTGCCAGCGGGAATTTCTCAGCACTGGTTTCCTGCATAGCAGTCAGCTTTTTTTATAAATAGAACCTCATTTCATGCAATGATATAATATTAATCTGTCACCATATTTGGCAGAACCATAGGATTGTGAACTACTTGTTTGCTAATTACCATTTGAGCTCACGCACAGAGCACAGGCTGTGATAATATTAGCTTGGTCAGAGTCACAAGTCTGTCAGTGCCAGCAACAATTCAGGGTCTGTTTCCAATCTCTGAAAGTGTTGTATCTGCATCCTTTCATCCCAGGAGGTAAAAATCCTGGGCTCTCTCTCCTAGTATGAATAATTTGTCTTGTCACTCAAAGCCCTAAAGGAAAACCATGTGACAGTTTCTGATAGCTGTTCACATGAGAAAAAGCTTTTTAAGAAGACAAGAAAATATATAAGGCATGTTTATTAATGCTGTTTATTAATTATTTTTTAAAAGCTTGAATATGCTTCCATATGTAGGAGACTCCAATATGTAGGAGAAAGCAACTGTTTGGGTCGTGAGGCACTGGAACAGGTTGCCCAAAGAAGTTGTATATACCATCCCTGGAAATGTTTAAGGCTGGACTGGATGGGGCTCTGAGCAACCTGGTGGGTGAACTAAATGGTCTTTAAAGTCCCTTCCAACACAAGCATTCTATGATTCTTACTCCATGTCTTATAGGAGTCATAGAATCACAGAATCATTTAAGTTGAAAGAGACCTCTAAGATCATCAAGTCCAATCTTTAACTCTACACTGCCAAGTCCACCACTGAACCATGTCCCTAAGCCCCACATCTATACATCTTTTAAATGTCTCCAGGGATGGTGACTCCACCGCTTCCATGTACAGCCTCTTCCAATGCTTGACAAGCCTTTCAGTGAAGAAATTTTTCCTAATACCCAGTCTAAACCTCCCCTGGTGCAACTTGAGGCCGTTTCCTCTTATCCTGTTGCTTGTTACTTGGGCAAACAGATTGACCCCCTCCTGGCCACAACCTCCTTTCAGGAAGTTGTAGAGACCAATAAGGTCTCCCCTGAGCCTCCTTTTCTCCAGGCTGAACAACTCCAGCTCCTCCAGCTGCTCCTCATCAGATTTGTGCTCCAGACCCTTCCCCAGCTCTCTTGCCCTTCTCTGGACACACTGCAGCACGAGAATGTCTGTCTTGTAGTGAGGGGCCCAAAACTGGACAGAGGATTCAAGGTGTGGCTTCATCAGTGCTGAGTACTGAAGGATCTTAAGTGCCCTGGTCCTGCTGGCCACACTGTTTCTGATGCAGTCAGGATGCCATTGGCCTTCTTGGCCACCTGGGCACACACAGGCTCATGTTCAGCCACTGTCAACCAGCACCCCCAGGTCCTTTTCCTCTGGGCCTTTTTCCAAGTACTGTGTCCCCAGCCTGTGGCGCTGCCTGGGGTTTTTGTGGCCCAAGTGCAGGACCTGGCACTTGACCTTGTTGAACCTCACACAGTTGGCCTTGGCCCATCTACCCAGCCTGTCCAAATCTCTCTGCAGAGCCTTCCTGCACTCCAACAAATCAGGACTCCTGCCCAACTTGGTGCCATCTGAAAACTGACTGAGGGCACACTTGATCCCCTTGTCCTGGTCATTGATAAAGATATTAAACAGGCCACAGTACTGAGCCATGGGAAACACCACTCGTGCCCAGCCACCACCTGGGTTTAACTCCATTCACCATCACTCTCTGGGCTTGGCCATCCAGACAGTTTTTTTACCTAGTGAAAATTATGCCAGTCCAAGCCATGAGCAGCCAGTTTATCCAGGAGAATACAGTTGGAAACAGCCTCAAAGGCTTTAGTAAACTGTAGGTAGACAACAGCCACAGCCTTTCCCTCATCTACTAAGCTAGTCAGCTTGTCATCATAGGAGAGGAAGAAATGGAAGAAACCCAGGGCCATCATTACAAAGATAATAATCCTGCCAGAAGCTTTCTCAAGCAACCAAAGAGAAAACAATGTGGATATGATTCTTGTAAGTTTTACAGTTGTCCAAATGGTTCTGAATGGTGTCAGTGACACTAGTCAGTCGTTTATCAATTTCCCCCTGCTGCTTATCATGAAGGCCCTTGGTTAGCTACAGAGGTCCTAGGCTGGGCTGTCTGCAGGCTTAGAAAGGTGGTACTGATCTGATGTATCCAGATCACACATAGAAGACTGCTTTCAACCAATATAGATTCAACTTTTTTCTTACTTGAATCAGTGAGTCTGCAGGAACTGATGATTTAATGGTTTTCATTTAGTCGATGAGCTTTCCAAATCCAAAACTTTCTGAATTCACTAGAACACTATTACTACTTAATAGTTAAATGGTAGTAGCTTTTCAGTAACGTTGCCATTAGAGTCAATGGAAGTTTAGACAAAGATATGGGACCCATGTTAGTGTTATAAAATCATCTCTTAGTAGTTTCACTGAAATTGCACAAAATCATTTCAATTTTTCAGATTTGTATAAAACTGAAAGTAATTTTCTTTTAGAGAAAAATCCTCTAATCCTCTTTAGAAGAATTTAAATGTAAAAGTTTCTAGCAATGCAAACTAGATCTGTAGGTGGATTTCATATCTGTCTTTTCAATCTTGTAGCTGATAAAAGAATCATTACCTGTTTATATTATTGAGCAAGCCTGTATTCTTAAAGGCATTCAGTGCAAAATATTCCCTCAAGAAATAAAGACTCAAGGTTGACTAATCTTACTTATGTTAACATCTACAGATAAAGTATGATTCCTGCATCTGAAGATGTTGACTAAGTGGTCATTTAGTAGACAGCATCTTTACTGTAGAAAATAGAAAATAATAATATCCGCTCCTTGATATGTCTTTATGCAAAGGAATCTAGTCCAGCCACCATTTACCTGTGTGTCTTATTACCAAGAGAAGTCCAACTGCAACCAACAGAATGACTCGAGAAAATTAGGCAAGTATATCAAAGAATGCAGGAACAGAATTCAGGAAAGATGAGTTAATTGGAAATCTGAGGAACACAGCTGGGAAGCTGTGCACTGAATTCCTGAGATAAGGGTCCATTTTTTTAATTACCTATGTGTAAAAGAACAAAGTTAAATTACTTTTAGGAAGTACTAAGAAAACGTCTGGTCTGCTGTGTAACAAAAAACCACAGAGATGTTGGTATTTGCAAACTATTCATGCACAATTAGCAGAAAAATCCCATATCTACTGATCATTAACTGAGCACTAAGCTTCCTCACATGTTGAGGATGATTAATAAAAGTAAACTCACTTTGGTAGTTGCTGTTATATAGTAAATGAAACTTTGTCAACAGTTAGCTGGGTAAATATGGACATTTTTATGAACACAAGAAGTTTTCGCTGCATCATTTCAGTGGAGTTCCTTGCAAGTGTGAGGGCAACTCCACTTTCTGGAAGTGTATGTAACCAGCTCAGGAAAATAAATTATTGTACTGTTTGTCTCTAAGGCCTTTGGAAGATCTTATGTAATTGTGTAAATGAGTTAAGGCAGGCAATACATAATTTACAATTTGTCCAACCTGCATGTTCTGAGTAGACTGGTCCTTATCTAATCACCCATGTTTCTAAGCCTAATTTTCCTTAAAAGTATTATAAGCTGTTTTATTTTCACGCAAATGAGCTGTTCAGGAGGAATTCGTCAAATGCCTTGGGTGCATCTTGTACTCCGTGTCAGATGTTTCCTGCACACATGCTTTCAAGACATTGTCTACAGCAATTGTGTAGCTGTCAAAAGGAAACTACCATTCCTAAACTCTTGTTACACACCCCTCTTCCAGTATTTCATCATATTGATCCAGTGTAAATCTGTTTTTATTTTGTGGCCATTAGAGGTATGTAAAATGATAGTGTCTATGCTTGTCCTGAAAAGACAAGAAACCTATCGCAGTTCCCACAGCGACAGCAGCTGTTGGTTGCACAAGCTACTTGGAGCATTAACTGTGGTTTCCAAACAGAGGTCTGACTCAACAAAAACTTAAAAGGCTGAAATGCACGCAATGCATTCTTTTCAATGAGCACATATACCTGCAATTTTGAGCATATTGCATCAATATTATATGAAGACTTATAAAAGATGTTTAGGATCCATTGTATCTCATCACCCATAAACAGCCACAAGGGCTAATGCTGTTTGCTTAAATGCTAAAATGTGCCTGTTTCCGAGTCAGAAAAGGCACTACAGATAATTGCTGGAAGCATATGGATTTTCTGATTCTCTTAAATGCAATAAAAACCATAGAATGAACCCATTCAACATAATAACTACTTTTAGAATTCTCTTATGTTACTTTATTTTTATATGCTATCCTCTCCTGCTGAAGGTGACTCTACCTGGCTTCAAGACAGGTGTTACCAGAAGAATTTGGAGATTTTTGATCATGATTTTTTGCTGGCAAAAAGTAAGGTCCACCAGTCCCAAAGAATCTTATCTCAGGAGTTAGCAGAGCTTGTTGAGAGAGCTTTAAACTAGATTTGAAGGAGGATAGGGATATAGCCAGGCTTGACAGATACAAGATGTGGGAAAAACTATAGCAACCACCCCAGTAACAAAAGAAGGCTTAAGAGAGAGCATCTCAAAGCACAGGCAGCCAAAGCCGTAACCACAGAAGAGGACTGTGGGGGATCCTTTTGCACCTTGTGCACCTTGTGCAGTACTGGCATACTGACACAATCAAATATGTCCATGAAGTGCCTGCACACCAATGCTCGCAGTATGGAGGACAAACAGGAGGAACTAGAGATCTGTGTGCAGTCACAGGGCTTTGATCTCACTGCAGTTACAGATGTGGTGGGATAGCTCCCATGATTGGAATGTTAGGAGGGACAGCCCAGGCAGGCACTGGGGTGGAGTTGCCTTCTGTGAGGCAACACTTGGAATGTATCAAACTCTGTCTTGGGGTGGATAGCGAGCAAGTCCAGTGTTTACGGGTTAGGATAAAAGGGCAGATCACCAGAAATGATAGGTAGTCTTTTTCCTCTCTGTTAAACTGTTTGTTTGCCTGATGACTTGAAAGTAATCCAGTGTTACCTTTGAATATCCAGGTTATTAACCATTTTCCCTTTTGGTTTTGTGTGGTCCTTTCATATTGCATTGAATAAATTGGTCACACCAGGAAAATGTGATTGTACTGATGCAAAACCTGACCAGAGATTCAGGATGTAACAGGTTTTTTAAGCAAGGTGTGCAACTGATGTTGCATCTTAGGTTTTATATTAAATACTTAAACACAGCGTGTAATTCTGTGGCTTGTTTTTTAGTAACCTAGCTTTGAAGTTCAGGATGAAAAAGTCTATTGCTTTAATGATAACTTTGTAGGTTCTCATCAAAATGAAAGCTTGGTCTCATTATCCCATTGTTCTCCTTTTCTTTTTTCTCCAAGCTGCCTGTCTCGTCCTGGGTTGTATGATTTTTCCTGATGGCTGGGATTCAGATGAGGTAAAACGGATGTGTGGTGAAAAGACAGACAAGTACACGCTGGGGGCTTGTTCAGTCCGCTGGGCGTATATCCTGGCAATTATTGGAATCTTGGATGCCCTGATCCTCTCATTTCTGGCATTTGTGCTTGGAAACAGACAAGACAGCTTGCTAGCAGAGGAGCTCAAGTTGGAAAACAAAGGTAGGACTGCTTTAGAAACACTACTGTTGGGTGGCCTCAAGGGCAATTGCTTAAAAACAATAATCAGTTTCAATTTCATTTTACTTTATGCTTAAAAGTTGGCATGCTGGCTTACTTCCTACATTTCTGGGAAATAATAAATGCAAGGGGCAGAGGAAGTTTTGCTTTTCAGCCTCCAAAAATCTAAGAAAGCCCAAAATTGCCATAATTTCTGTACTATGCATGACTTTTCCTTAGCTTTTGGAGCTGTAGATGGGATGTTATTGTGTTACTCACTTGTACAGTATTTCATTAGCATTTAATTTTCACAGTGTTCATCTTTTTCTGTACCCCATGCAAGATTTGATCACTTGGTTCCTTTAGGATCTTGCAATGTAATATGAATGTCTGTAATATGGCATATGTGTTAGCACAGTACGCAGTGAGGGCGGAGTGCTGGGGGCTGGCAATGAGCTCTGTAATGGGACTGCCCATACAGCAAGGAACTGGTGGACTAAGAATCAGAGCCTGGAATGAAGAAGAATCCTAGTTCTTGTCTGAGTGTGTTGCTTTGAGCTCATTAGTCAGCTCATGGAAATCTAGGATGCTGTAGTAATTGAATACTCATGCCGTGCTTTGGGGATAAAACTCATTTCTAGATTAAGTACATAAACTGGCTTGGACCAGTAATTTATCACAGTTGCAGGAAGAGATGTTTTCTAGTAAGTGTGTGCAAACCTGGCTTATTTCAGCAGCCCCTTCCCCTTGTGCTCCCCTGGCATCCAAGCTGAGTATCTGATGTGATAGATACCACAGAGGGCATGTCCTTGCCTTATCTTTTTAATGGGCCTGTTGTCCCTGAATCTGTCTAATCCCTTCTAAACCTGCTGATACTGTCAGTTTCTGCAGCACTGCATGGCAGCAAGTTCCTGAAGCTCACTACTGACTGCTACAGAAGTACTTTCTTTCATCTGTTTCAAATTGATCCCCTGCTAGTTTCACTGACTGTCCCCAAGTGCAGGATTCTGCATTCAGCTCATCTACTACCTTTGTAATTTTGTGGGCCGCTTCTAATAATAGCAAAGATGTTAGGAGCCTTTCACCACAGGATTGCTGTTTGGCACCCTGTGTTGTATGAAAATAGCTGGTCTCAGTCCTGCTCCAGAAGGCCCATTATCTCTATACCTGACAGCACCAGTACAGTGGCCCCTGCTTGCTGGATTGCAGTCAGCACACTCAGCCCCAAGATAAATGGACTTGAAGACTGAATTTCACATATGATTTCAGACCTGGGTGGAGCTTACTAATGTCGTGAGCTAAGGAAAGTGTGGTCACTGGCAATTGCATGTGTACATCTGTCCTGCAGGTAAACTAAGGGCATCAGCTTCAAGGACTATCCCTGTGGCCATTTTCTGTAAGAATAATATTCATCTGCATTTGAAAATCAAAATACTTATCAGAAGGGCATTCACAGCTATGCCACAAGTCCTTTTGGCATTGCCACTATGTCTGATTTGTGTATACCATATAGAGCTCACGTACCCAACAACTACTTGTATCAAAGAAACACATCTGTTTTGGCACCTTTTGAGCAAAAAACAGCTTCTGGAGCCTCATCACCTCTCACATCGCTGGCACGAACCCCTGCCAGAACATTTGGTCCTCAGCATGTCAGAAAAAATCATTCAGCAGCTCAGTTTCCTTGTATTACACACAGAAACATACCACACCACTGCCTTCAAAACAAACCAGAACCCAACAAAAAGGGACCTACCCCATTCTGCCCTTCACAGTCAAGCCTAATGATCAGCGCTTTTTAAACTCTTTCAAATTAAGTGAAAAAGAGTCAACTTGGCTTCTAAAAAGGACATTCTCTCCCATCTTGTCACAAAAAGCTTCTGCTAAGCAACAACAGGGCAAGTCCAAATCCCCCTGAGCCCCCCAGCATTTCCCCACCTGTGTATGTTGCCACCAGGCACAGCCTCAGCCCCAAGGAACAGCAGAACGTGGCAGTGGCATCTGTCTGTACCCCTGCCCACTGAACATGCATGAGTGCTTTGACATTTATCCCATAAACTACATCCCCTTGTCCCCTTTCAGATTAAGAGATAGTGCAGAACTGCTCACTGGCATTAGTTCACATGCAGAGTACCCATGCATCTCTTGGAACTGGTCAGGATGTGAAAATACTGCCATACGCAAATAGCACTAGCATGTCTCCCATATAGACAAAAAGGTAAGACTGTGGATATAAACAATACTACCCTCAGCTTTCCAAGCTGCTATTACAATGTGAAGTCAAAGCCCTTCACAACTAGCAACCATGAATATTAGATGCCCTCCCATCCTTTCTTCCCCCTCCTCATCTACATGAGATCTGCCTTCAGGCTTGTGCTGGCTTTTGCTTCTGGATTAGCAAGTATGGATAAGGAATATCCCTGTCTCAGAGAGGAATCCCTGTGCTGCTGCTTCCTTCCAAGGGACAAAAACTATGTCTGGGTGGTCATGGCTGTCCACTGGGTGGGATCCCAGTGACTCCTTCCCCTTTGTGGTGGTGTTGGCCTAGATATCCCATAACCTGTGATAAGAAAAGTATCCGCTTAAGGGACAGTCATGGGTCATACAGGAGACTGCACCTGGAGAGAGTCAACACCATACCTGAGAGGAACCTCTACTTGCCTGACGCAGCCCGCTGCAGTGTCAGTGGCAAGGACAGCGCTGCGCCTTCCCCAAACATCCCACGAGGAATCCGGTACTCCCGGAGCCGCCGATCCTTTGTTAGAGGCACCCTGGAGGGGCCGCAGGTATCTCCACACAATCACTCACTGAACCGGCCGTGCGGAAGAGCACAGACACGCACACACAAGCACACAGTCTCTAGCGTCAACCGCAGCCAAAAGAGGTGAGAGTGGTCTCTCGTATGGATTCCAAAGATGGTCAATCCTTAGAGGGTCCAGGGACGAAAGACCCCGAAAGCAAAGGGTTCCAGAGTTATATAGGGGGAGGTGCAAAGCGCGGGTAAAGAATCAATAACCAATAGGGTGAGGTCCAGGAGGTGGAGAGGTTACAGAGTGGCAACCCAGGGACCAATGGGGCTGGAGAGGGGAGGGATAAGAGAACGGGGAACCAATGGGGCTTCAAGGAACAGGGAAGGTTCCAGAAGCCATGCATATTAAGGAGAGAAAATACATATTTAAGAGGATATACATAACATGGGGTGGAGGGCCAGCAGGCCAACCAGAAACCAATAATTAACATAGGGTAGCATGGGCCTGTGGGTACTCGCCATAATCCAGGGGGAGATGTCAAACCTCAGAGCCGACCCACCATGAATCAGTAGTTGTTCTGGGGCCCTGAGGCTCTTCAATTGCTCTGATGGCGGCCACAACCAGCACAACACTTGCCCTGTCAGCTCATCCTCTGCTGCTGGGACTTTGCCCCGTGCATGTGGGTGACATGATGCATTAGCTATTAGCTCAGCAGTGGGTAAGACACAATAAGTTAAGTACAAGAATCACAGCAGTGTTCAAGAATCATAGCAGTGTTCATTTATGTGGAAAAAACTTCAAGAGCAAGAAATTATTAGGCAATGATCAGACATCTGGGCAGTTGTTTTCTTAATCAGGTAGTTTTGTCTGGAGGCTTTGATGCAGATCAGCTCCCACAGGCTCATTAATGATATTCTATAGTAGTTGAGCAAGTACGTGTTGCCACAGCTGTGTCTGAGCATTGTTGGCAAGGAAACAGTTAAATGTATATGAAACACAACAGAATGGTAAAAATGTGACAAGATGACTGAAAAAGAAAAAGCTGTACTTCTCTGTAGTTTTCATTACCATGCTGAATTGTCCACCTGCTCTGTGCTTTTGATGCCTACAGTTCTGTGTATTTACATAGGTTAATGAATGCTTGTAAATAAGGAATTTTACTGTTACAATTATTCATAGCAGAAGATGGCTATATTTTAGCTATAAATGAAAGTTTCCTTTTTCACTACATGATGAAAATAGTGCTTACTCATTTCTTATTTGCTTAGATGTGAGAGTAAACTACCATGCGGCTTTCACATCTCAGAGCTGTAACTCAAGCTTGGCAGAGTTTCTTCAACTTATAGTCTCTTTAATGAAGTTTTCTAATCATGCAAATTCTACAAAATAATTCATAAGGTTTTTATTTTAAAAACTGCCATTTGAAAGGAAAAAAAGGCATTTATAAGAAGACTTTCCCATTATCTTTATGCTATTAGCAAAGGAGAGGAGAGAACCATATTGCATGGTTTTCTTTAATTTATAGGAACTAATGGTAATGACTTAAAGGCCTGTATGTCATTAAAGTAATGTCATACAGGGCTCTAACAAAAATAGTTAGAATTCATTGTAGCTTTAACCTTCCTCAACACCATTTTGAGTGAGCCATCAACATCAGGCATAAACCTTGATGTGTAGTGTTATGATGTAACATTTCAAACTGTAATATCTTAATGACATAAAATTAAGGTTTTGGCCAGAGGGTGAAGAGACCAAATGAGAAGTTTCCAAAAGAAACTGAGAGTGCAAGGCAACTATGTTTATGGTAGGGTAATGTGGTCTCCATTATGAGTGATAAACACACGAGCATTCAGAAGACACTATCCTGTTCGGTAGTATCAGTCAGGGCAGGTGGATGATGCACTTTGTGAACAGTTGTAGCTTTTCCAATGGACAGAACAGCTTCACAAGCTGTTTATGTTTAACATTTGCTTCATCTTTGGAGCCCATGTAAGCGATAAAAGCAATGGGTCACAAATAAGCAATTTGCATTAAAGATTTCCTGGAGTTACAAGCCTAGAACTGAAACAGGTAAAAGGAGCTGGGAGATAGAAGATTTGAAGGATTCATCTACCTTCCAGTGACAGCAACTTACATGGACTCAAAGTACACCATGCTGCTCCCAACAGCTACATTGCAGAGAGCTCAGTGCAGGATGCCCGACCCAGAACTTGCCAGCTGGTTGACAGTTTACACCCTCCTTACTCTCCAGGTTGTTGAAGGCTGGCTCCATACATCTGAGCTGCAGTCACCACAGAAAAAACATGCTTAAAGACAGAAAATAAGGGAATGTTGTTTCTTGGTGACAAAGCAGCTTTCAGTTAAAAAAAAAAAGTAATATTGCATGGAGATTTGCACACCTTTAGCTAGAGAATTGTGTTCTCCAAACAGGAATAGCCTACCTACATGATCACTGCTGCAACAGGAAACCTTCTGTAAAAGCTGTAGCTGAAGCTGAGTGACACCAGCTCACCTGCCCCATGGAGGGATGACATGACAGAATGCTCATCAGCTGCCATCTTTCAAAAGGAAAATAGCTCGGGTTGCAGTGAAGGTGCAAACTGCTGCAAAATTGCAAAGCCCTGCTTGTCAGCATGTAGTTTCCATGGCACGCACTCACAAACATTCAGGCCAACTTGTTCAAAATTACGTATATTAATATGAATATTGAGACCCAATTTAAGTTTTTCCAGATAGCTACAAAGCATAAAAAAATTATCAGCAGCCCTTGTAGTAATAAAGGGTACAAATGCAGACAGAAAACCAAATATACCCCTGTATACCCATGTTCTCTGTCCAATATAATTCTATAGTCCCATTTTCGTAAAGTTATGTATCCCAGCTCCTCCTGATATATAAAAAGTCACTGTATGCTCATTTTCATTTCAGTTAGCATGTACATTACAATAATAAAAATACTTTCAAAAATGAAATGCAAGATTTCTGTTAGTCTCTTCCCATTTTCAGACTGGTGCTTCTCTTCATGTTGCTAGTCCACTCCCTTCTTTCTTTTCTAAAGAGTCCAGGAGTCACCCACTTCAGACTCCTGCTGCTTTGGTGTGTGGCTCCATGTCAAAGCACTTAAGGTGATTATGAACTCAGAACAAATTCAGCCACTTGAATTCCCATTTGAGAAGGGAAACATGCAAGAAACTCATCGGGGAGAGATCTGTGGTAGATTGCTATAGACAGCCCACCACATGATCTTGCCAGGCTGCAGCTGGTCAGAAGTACCTGGGTCAATGTCAAAAGGTTTATCTTCTTACCTCAAAATAAGAAGTATTAAGGTACCCTCCTTTTCAAAGGCAAAATAAGACTCTTCTTCGAAGCCCACAGTCATAGGTTCCAGGCTGGGAATTCCTGGTCATTTCTAGCTTCAAAACACGATTCCCTGCCATGACAGCCAAGAACGAATTTTTGCCACAGCTGAGAAGAACTCACATGCTCTCTTTGAGATTTAGCTGATAAGTGGCTCATCTATCATAGCACCAGTGCAATTAGATCCACTTGTTAATTTCCTTGTTCAATTACAACCTATTTTCCTTCAGGTATCACTTCCACAATGAGCTCCAAGTAGCTCTGAGTAAAAGAACAGTAGACAAGTAGTACCAGACATATTTAATCTAAAATCCTGCAACTAGAAGCCAAACTAATAGATTTTTTTATACTTCTTTCACCCAAAATTTTCTTCTTTTGATAATGGCAACCATTTTCCTGTGATTTCAACTACATAAATAATATTCTAAAAGAGAAAATATAAAGATAAACTTGGAGATTTTGTTGTGTTCAGCATCAGACAGAACATAATCTCTCCAGAATAAAGGTATTCACCGCGCTGCTGTAGGATCTATGCCCACGGTATGAAGTTTCATCCAGGGAGTGTATGAACAGCCATTGGGCCACATCCAGAACCTTCCTGTGCAGTGTCTTAGTGCCATGCACTCTATTGCCCAGCGTGTGTGGAATTCTGTCACACAAAGCAGAACAGCTCCAGCCAGAGGATTTGTGGCTCCACCCTCCACAGCACTCTGCAGTATGTTCTGTAAGACACTGATCTGCCCGCCTTGGTTTGAGGGTGTTCTCTCCTTAGGTAGAAGGTTTTTTGATTCCAGCCCTGATCTCTAATGACAAAGTATTTTGGAGGTTTTAGTAGAAACTGAGGGGAAGAAATGGGGGAGGGAGATCTGAAGTCAAGGGGTTTTGACATAAACTTAGAAGACACTTCCAGGTCTTCCTTTTGAAATTTCTGGTTTTGGTTTTATGAGCTTGTGAGAAGCACATGCATATGTATGCAATAAGCTACCTAGATTTTTCTCCTGGTAGTGAATGGAACTAAGGCAAAAGTTTTGGAGTGGTGTTCAGAAAGCAGAGTTTGATTCCTGATTCTCATACTAGATCTATCATTTGATTTTTGCATTTCTCTGTCTTTTAAATGGGAAGGAATGAGATTGGCTTTGTTGATATGCTGTGGTTCAGCAATGAAAGATTAATTAGAAAAAATAAATGATGGTGGAATTATTATTAAAATATGTACTCCAAGATTAAGGTCTGATAAAAGTATTTTGTCAAGGAACTACTTTGTCAATATGCTAGATGATGATGCTCTTAAGGGGAGGCAAATGAGACATCAAGACTAAAAGTCAAAAGCTGATTAAAATACCTTATTAAATAAAGGTCAACCTTGCAATAGTACTGATTGATACATCAGCTGATCCAACAGTTCCTTTCCAGCCCTACTTTGTATAATGAGAAAGTAAAATTAGTCCTAAATACATGCATTAATTACTTAACTATAGAAGCTGGAGACCATGAATAAAAAGTCCTAGTTCCCCACTGATTAATGAAGGAAGAACATAGCTTTCTGTCTCATAGGAAGATGTATCCCACTTGCTATTACCCTCTATAAGGACTCTCATACAATAGCTCAGTTAAAGAAATTCTCATTCCATTTGATGAGCTTATGATAAGAGGGACTTAAAGGATAGGGTCTTACAGGAAAGCTTGTAGCAAAAATGTTAGGCAGCCTCAAAAATGCTTCTTAAACAGTATAGGTAACTCAATGCATTGAACATGCTCTGTGCTCAGCTGAAAAAATCTGTAGTGCAACAGAATGGCAAGATGCATGGAATGGGGGATAAAGACATTAGACAATGCTGCTACAAGCTACAAGCAAATCTCCAGTCTGGTCAAGACAAGTCCATAGTGAGCCTGGACAGATCTGGAGAGCTGTGTTATTAACTTAAAAGGAAGCCTATGCCCAGTTACAAGGAAGACCATGTTTACTGAGCTAGAAGGTAACAAGTCTGACTGTGCCATCACTAGTAGCTGCATTAGAAATGGTGTTTTGAAGTTTGGACAAAAAAATCAGAGCTACTTCTCAATATACAGAAATATGGAAGGGAAGTAGCTGACATGTATTTCATTCCAGGTAGGATTACTGACACACAAAAATTATGATACTGCACTATCCCTCTTTCTTACTGACAGGAATTGTATTTGTAGAAGGAACATCAGAGAATGGGAGAGCTCATGACTCAGCTGCACTTGCATGAATGTTTTTCAACAAGGTGTTCATGCAGATGAAATGAAAGTTTGTGCCAAGAATCTGGGCTATGACTGGGAACAGCTATCAAGAGGACATTTCTGCTGTCCAGTCCAGCCTACCACTTCCAAGAGCAGTCTGGGCTGTCCTTATGTTTCTGCCAGCCCTGATGTCTTGTCGTCATACACAGAGGAAACCTGTAGCACTGAGCTGTAGTTGTTCCTTCTTGCAGCTGGTTCCAGTGATTTTCTTGGAAATCTTTATCATTATTTTAAAAGTCATTAGTTTCAATATCTCATTCCACTATGAACTTGTTGTGATCCTTCTCCAGCAGTTTCCTAATGCCATAATTATTTTCTATCTGCAGCCAAAACACCTGAAAATAATCGAAGGTAACCTCCTTCTTTCTGGGTGTAGCATCAACAGAAATAAAGGTTGTTGTCAGTAGTTTTAGAATAAAGGAGATATTAAAAAAATCCAAATGCAAGCAAAGCAAACAGCCCTGTTTCCCAGAGTTATATTCAAGGAGACATTCAAGTCATAGCTGATGAGACATTTGAGATAACTGGCTCTTCCTGCTTTTGTTACAGGTACAAATTACTACAGTATAAAGTAAAAGTTGACCTCCTTGGTGCTAACAGTGTAGACCTTTTTAGCCAGTCACTAATATATGGCTTTAGTCTGGAACCTTAAAATTGTTCATGTTAATTCTGGACCACTTACAGAGTTGATCTGAACTTTCTGTTGAGTCCCTCATCTTCTCCTGAATGACAAGCTTGGTGGACTCCAGCTTGTTGTTCCCACTGACCTCTCCCTGGATGACTGAGAAGCCTGGCCCTGGGACAGGCCCAGACTAGGGCATACACATATTTTAGTTCCTTGGCTCTATTATGACCCTGCTTAACCCAAGTTTGCTGCAACTGAAAATTAGAGTTGTGCTCTTGGCTGTCAAGGTCTCTGTCTGTTGACTTTGATAGGTCTGTACAGTTTTGTTTGATAGAATACCAGAAAACAGCAGTGGAAGAGGAAATAAAGATGTGATATTAATGAGTAATATTGCACTAAGATTGCTGCAGGTATGTCCTGGCTTCATTTGCTGGAAAGATACACAATAAAAAACAAGGGAAATTATAATACAAAGATATTTTAACAGTTTTTCCCATCTCTTATATCTGGAGGTTATTTTTTCTTAATTCACGTTTTTAAAATAAATCAATTATTTGGTTCATATCACATGGTCCATGTTGTTATGTTTAATCTTTCAGACATTTGGCATGCAAGCACTCCAGATGTCAGAAATATTTTTATGCACCTACTTCAAGGGCATTTACCATGAAACGTACTCAACAGACATGGTAAAACTTAAAATAGGTGTTTAGTTGCAATCCTGTTTGACTGAATATATTTACATCACCACAGCATATTTGATTTTACAAACCACTATCATCCTACTTTTGTAAATCTAAAAATTTTCAGGATGATCATGAGCTGGCGTGAGGACATCATTGCACAAAGTTATTAATCTTAAAATGTTCTTTCATCTCTAAGCACTTGTACCTTTCTAAGTGACAGCATTTGACACAAGATAGACCATTTCTCTGGTTCCCTCAGTTCCTGCTTTCTGATGTTCCCAACCGATTCTCTCTTAATCACTGTGTGTATTCTTCCTCTCTACTTTGTGCACTCTGAAAACAAACCTCCCTGCTCCTTGTATGACTTTGTGTCTGATAGAGGCTGAAAGGATCAACATGGCCATTTCAACCACCCCCAGTATCACACAGGCTGTAGGATGCCCTGAGTCCCCTCCAGTTTATCAGCACTGTGTAAAATGTGGAATCAGAGCTGGACACTCTTCCAGGAGTGGTGCTGACTCTGCCGTGCCCAGAGGAGTTACAGCCCCTCTGCTCCTGCTCAGTGTTTCCTCTGGTCCAGCCCTCCTGTCTGCTGCATGGCTCCAGCTCATGCTCAGCTGGCATTTCACGTGCTCTCTGTCTGTGTGGGGCTAAATTTCTTTCTCCTTGATGTATCTTTTGTGTCAGACCATGCTTATAGAATGAACCGTTTGGCAACACACATGAAGAGTTCCTTGGGCCTCTTCACTGCAGCAGCTGAGAGAGAAAATGGGCACTGCCACTGGCACCCAGCAATCTGGAGAAAATCTGGATGTTGTAGGGCTATCTCCTCCTTCCTCACTAGGAAGTTTGGAGATGCAAAGATGCAAAGGAGACCAGGAGCCATCTCCTCTCTTTTCTGCATGTGTGCTGAATTTAGACACAAAAGCCCGCTTCTCAGAACTAACAGGGTCAGGACACTTTGTGCCTCCTAAAATTTTGCTTTGCTTCCCCACTCTTCCAAGGGTTTCATAACTTCTCACTGCCTTTGGACAGTTCAGTCAATAAAGGTAGATCTTTGCAGTGTGGATGCTCCCCGCTGTCTGGTGCAGCTGGAGACCCTGAGTGGCCACTGTCGGGTTTACAGGTGGACAACCATCTTGAAATACTGAAGAAATCCACCAGCATTGCTACTAGCAATGACATGTGAAGGGAGAAATATTCTTGCTTCCTGAACACAGAGGCAACAGTTTAGCTGTACTTCTACATTTCTACCACAACGATATGCATGAAAGTTGAGTGCACACCAGATAAGAATTGAGAAAAATAGCAGTATTATGTAAATGCCTGCTAAAATGGATTCATCTGGAATCTCTGCAGAGTACAGTAATTCTGTTAGTTAGTGATCACTTCAGAAAGAGCACATTCAGAAACCAAATTCAATTGGCATAACTAAAATGGGCTGATTTTATGCAAAATGTTTACTACTATTCTTTTATTCTTAAATAGGTTATTGAACCAAAATCCTCAGATTTTTTCCACTGGGCATTTTGGACCTGATTATGCAGAGGAGGGGGGCAGGCTTCATCCTGGGAAATCAGTAAAAATTTTAGAGGGTGGGAGTAAATTTTAGCCATTAGAGCATTTCATACAATTTTTAAATGGTCATGAATATTACTTATACTAATTCTTGACCACAGAGATTAAAACCAACATTTTTCAGGTGTTTTAATGTTTGATGTGTATCAAATACATCCACATTTCCTTAGAAGAACTATCACAGCTCACAATAACAGCTGGCTGACCCCTTGCAAGTAAAACTGATAAAGCAATAAAGATCAGACATCATATATCCTGCAGAGACAAATATTGGTCTACTAGAAAAAGTGGAAGTGTACTACAAATTCTTCAACGTGTTTCAAATGTTAAGGAGAAGAAAACATTTTCAAAGGGTTGATTGGAAATTCAGTACAGAAGCCTTGCTGGCAAAGTATAAAAGTGCTGTACTTATAGGAACAGCCACAAAAACAGTGTTTGCATCCTTAATGGAAATTCTGGATTTAGCAACATGGAAAGAAGTAATTCCAAATGGTTAAGGAGGAGTTTGCTTGGGAGAATAAAAATTTGCATCAGTGTTAAGGGGGTATTTCTGTGCCCTTTCAGAACTAGCCTGCAGAATGGTATTGTTGAATTTTAAATGACGGCTGAAAATCTCTGGGTATTCAGTGCCATGTAGCCTCAGCACTTCCAAGCAGAGGCAGTGGCTGTCTAAAGAGCAAGACTGCCCTGCTTTGTCTGCCTCAGTTTTGTGTGTATGCTCCCTGCTGCTCTGTGGGTGTTACTTCTTAGCCCATACGGACAAAGATGACACATTATTAAGTAAAATTAATCTTCCCCTATAACCATCAGCCCTGCTATTTTCCTGAAGAGGACTGACAAGTTTATCTTAAATAAATCCCTAAAAAGGCTCTGTGAAATTATTAGAATTTGTATGTTTACAATGATGCCAGAAGATGAGCAGGTTTATACACTGATCAATCATTTATACACTAGAGAGCAGCTGACATTCAAGTCTGTATCTGCTCATCTATCAAGCAGTTCTCACAAAGGTTAGAGGCACTAAAGTCGTACTCAGACACAAATACAGGTATAAAAATGTTATAAAAATGCTAAGTACTGAGGATTACAACATGAACTGATAGGATTTCATACTTTGGAGTAATTTCTATATAAGATCCCGGTGTCAAACAATTTTCCAAGGTGTCACCTTCTTCCCTAAGTCCAACCGAAGCTCATCCATTGCCTTTCAGTGCAGTTGATGTACTTGCAGATATATACAGAGTATATATACACCCAAGATAGTCTCACAAAACCTCTGTAGACAGCCTAACACTGACCTTTGTTCTCTGTACTATGGAAGCTGCTTTTGAAAGACCAGCCTGGGAACCCCTGGAGAATCTGGAGCTGCATGAAAGGAGGAAGTGCAAAGGCCACTTCTTGGTTCTCTGGCTCTCACAGGGTGTCTGCTTTGGAAGGGACCCCATTTTTAGGCAAAGACTAAATCTGACTTAATGAAGAAACATGAAGAGAAGTCTAGGAAGGGAAGTTCATGGTGCTGTGAGGTCCAGTAGGAAAACAGCAACCACCAGTCTCAGTCTGGGTCCAGCTGGTTCACCTGAAAGGGTTTGCAGCATCTTCATATTCATATCCCTTTCCACCCAAATCCTTACTTTATGCTGTGGCTGTGAGCACACACGTTTTCAGTTGCTCCATCTTCTCAGCTTCTGTGCCTATCACTTCCCAGAGTGCCTTCTGTGGAGTGCTCCCACAAGCCTTGAACACGGGTTCAAGGGGCAGCGGAACGGGCAGGGCCCTTCGGAGCACAGGGAGCACAGGCACAGTTACCTCGGCAGGGAAATGGGGTGAGCACTGCGAGGGATCCTGGTGACCGGGGACATCCGTCCCACCATGGCACACTGGGTGCTGTTTAGATTATTTTTTAATATTCTGGTGCTACACCTGAAACCCATCAGGTTGGTTCAGCACCATCTGTCCCCGCTACAGCTGCATGGCATTCTGTCCCATTATTCTTCAGAATGTTCTCTAAAGCTCTGCACAGCATTGAAATCACAGTTATCAGCCTTTGTTTGTCTAGGCCTAGAGCTAGGTTGCCTTCTGATGTAAATTAAGGTCTCCATCAAAAAAGTTGCAGAGAGAGAAAGTAATTTTCTTTCAAACTAGACATTTTAATAAAGAATATTAAACATTCATTTTTCTTCTCCTGTCAGATTTCCTGGGCTGTGCCTCAGTTTCACCTTGGTTATCCTTTATTCTTGTTTTTCCCTGTCTTTCTCCTCTCTCTTTTCATAGAGCATGTCTTTATATACCATTTGATTAAGGAACATCTTTATTTCAATTTTATTTAAGATCTTCAGCTTTCATAATCCCAGGACCAGGCATTTTCTCAATTTACATTTTCATAATTAAAGGGGGAAAAAAAAGAGATTGTATCATCATTTAATCAGATGAAAACCAGAAGTTAAAGGGATTTTTAATGGATTTTTTTAATGTGTGTCTAATATTACTTTCTAAGCATTACCAGCAAAAGTGTTAAAAATTATATTGTTGTTCTTAGCCTGCTTGAGGAGGTGAATGTTACCACAGAAAAGGTGTATGTGGGCTGTTTTAGCTATAGCCCATTGCACTGACTAATTCTATTTTTTTAACAGTAAAAGAATGCAGCAATTCATCACTTGTCCAGTCTAGTTAATGTTTTGTGCCTTTTTATAAGAGTGGAATTTGGGAACTGGATAGCTTTGACAGTTTGAGGTAGCTGGTGCTTTTCAATTCTGGATCATTGACTCAAGCATAGCAGACATTTGACAAAAATTGACTGAAAACTGAATCTGGAGAATGACTGATTGCTGAAGTATGTAAGAAAAGGTTTTTTCTGTACAGCTGATGGTAGACTAATGCAATAACAAAAAAATACATGTATCTTAACCCTGTGCTAGCAAACATTCTAAGTGGGGAGAGTGAGAAATGCAGAACCTTTGGACACCTTCATCCTTGGTCTGCTACCTTAAGCTATCTGCTACCAGCTTCCAGCATGGGAATTTCCCTACATATGCTTCTCAAGTCTCTGAACACCAGGTTGTCAGCACTGAATATGATGCACTCAAAAAGTGAGGTCTCTTCTGAAGAATGGTAATGGCTTTCCCCTGACAGGACTGTTCTTGAAGACTGGGCACGTGAGGGACATGGGTGCCATGTAAATATGTCAGGAGAGAGCTGCTGCATTTTGGCAGGGCTTTGTGGGAGAGCCAAAGGTCAACTTTCCATGGCATATGTCTGCCTTGGAAAGTACAACAGTCTCCTGGCATCCCCACTCCACCTTGCCATTTGAATTCTATTAAATTAGTAAAGTGAATCAACCTAGTATATGACATTTCTTTCTCCAAGTTTCCAAGAAATTTAGTCTCCAGTGGTAATGATTTTCCTTTGTCTGCCATTTTCTAGTGACAGAAGGACTATTTCAACAGCAATCAATATATTCAGAAATTTGACTTTATTTTTAACAATTGCACTGTGATTCCTTGTGGCATGATATGCACAAGCTAGATCTCAAACCAGCACAAACCCTATAATGGAGCCTTTTTTAACAAACTGCAATTTCAACGAGCAACAATGTTTCAGGAAGCAAGGCCTTTTAATGGATGGCTCTTGAATTTAATGCTTTGCTTTAGTTGGATTTTTTTTATGCTAGTATGTTTCGTTTTGCTATCTGAAAGCAAAAATTTCTAATTCCCCCATCAGAATAATTTCCTTATGCAATTACATTTCTTATCTGCCCACTTGTTTATTAACCCCCTTCTCTAATATCTTTTAAACCCGTTGTCCAATTTCAATGAAATTTAACAAAGGCTAACATCATAAAAATATAAAACTCCCAGAAGTGTTTTGAAGATTGATGTATGAACTTTAAAATTAGCATGTGATTCCACTAAGGGAAAGCCAGGAGGAGATTCAGCTCCTAATAGGACTTGCTTAACCAAGTCAGCACAAATCTCATGTCAGATATGCCACCCTTTCTGCCTTTTCTGGATCATCTGTCATGCTAAATAAAGTAGGTAGAGTACATGGAACATATGTGTGTATGTGTGTGTCTGTATATAAGTATATATCTATACATATTTAAAAGTTTAAGGAAAGTGAAGACAAGTCCTGTAGCAAAGAGGCTGTAAGAGACATTTGGGGCATCTGGGAAGCATGGGAGTTTGGAAATGTCTGGGACAGGACAGGAGTTGGAAGTACCAGCGAGGGATCTGAGCACAAGAGAAAGACAAGAATCACAAATAGAAGGTGCAGGAGTCTAAGAGGAAACAGGGTATTGCTGTGGAGGTGTCATGGGGCCGTGACAAAGCAGCTGGGTCGTTGTACTCTGGCCATGTGGGAGAAGGGGCACACATGCTGTTCATTGAAAGTCAGGCCCTGATTTCTTGTACCACTCATGCAACATTAGGCTTATTTAAAGCTGACCAATAAAAAGGTTATTCAAGTATCTGAGTAACTCAGAAAGTTTTTTGTGAGAAAATTCAGTTTAACTTTAAAAAAAGCAGTACAATGGGAAATCATGGGAGCTGCATTTTTCAATAAGAACTGTAAAAACTCTGTTTCAGTTCATCCCCAAACTATTTTTTCCACTGCTTGCTTCAGCCATTGAACTGAAAAATTGGCTATTTACCTAACAGTTATGCTTTAAAATATTTGCAACACAGGCACGGCCAGTACCTTTCATTCAGAGCTTTGGTGTGGGGGCAGCTCAAAAAACGTGCCAGGGAACTGGCACTGCCTATTGCATTCTGGCTGATAAGATTTCAGGCTGTGCTTCAGAGAATTTGTTCCCTTGTTCAGACGAAGATAAACAAAGTAGAACCAACAAACCTGCCTCTGCCAGTGACAATCTTCCTAGGAGATACTATCATTTCAGCAGCTGCTCTAAGAAACTTCTCTGAAGGCTGGTGCATACAAAATAATCAATTCTTATCTAAAGATTATGGTTCAAATGTGCCAAATGCTACCAGGGCTTATGCTACCAGGTTCATGAGATGCAGTCTACAATACTGATTAAATATAGGCTGTTTGCTGCATCTCACAAACTGAAAGGACCATCGACCATGTCTGGGGAACTTCTAGCTTCCAGAAAATAGGTATTATCTGTTTCTAAGGAGCAATAGGCAAGCAGTGCCCACAGTATAAGTGGTTTGTAGATAAGCAAAAAGCTATATTCACAAATCCTGTCAATCAACACTTTGCAGCCATTTCCTTTAAAGAGTAGAAGATAAGGAAGAGCTTTAGGAAATGCAGCATTTTGAAGAAGCAGCATTTCTGTAGTTATGGCTAAGGAAAATGTGGGATAAAAGCATGTGCTGTTAGTGTGCTGCCTTGTCAGCACTGCTCTGGAGTGCGCTGCCTCTGGTCCACACCTCAGCTACCTTTTAGTCTGAACCCAGACCCAGCACTCCAACAGATAGGGGGGGGCATGAGTAGGCTTTTGCCAGTGGAGTGGGCATCCAGGATAAACCAACATCATCTGATTCCTGCTGCAGCTGCAACAAACTGCAACCCTTACTGAGGTGTGAGCAAGATTTGAACCAAGTCTGTAATCTTTGTTGTAACAAAACTATGAAGCCAGGTTTTTCTCCTGAAACAAAAACCTCACTGTGCTCTGTCCAGCTGAGTAAACCTAGAGATCAATCTGGAGTCAGAATATAACTTCTGGTTCAAAGCATCTGAAAAAAAAAAAGGGCAGAACACAAAGTTATTGGTACCCAAGGGAAAAGTTTAGTTTTCTTAATCCAATTGCTGTACATGCTGAGACAGCTTTAGAAGAGCATCGGTACATCTAAACTTGGCCTGCAGTAGCGTATTCTTCCATGCACGTGACTGCCTGGGCTTGGGAAGGAAGGAGGTTGCAGCAGTGCCGTGGCTCCATGGTGGGGTTTGGATTTGCTGGCCCCGAGGAACACGGCCTGTTCCAGGCCTGGAGGCAGCTGCAGCAGCGTGGCTTCCCACCAGCACCAGCTCCAGATGCCTCGTGCGTCAGCACAGCTTGGAGCTGACACAGCCGTCCTGGGTTCAGGACTCAGCTATATCTGCACAGCACCTTGTGCCAAGTGAGAGTGCTTTGAGCTGCTGGTTTGGTCTCTGCATTCCAGTTCCTGTTTGTTGTTTCCTCCGGGTATTGCTGAGATGCCGTTTCATAGGATCACAGAACAGCAGAATTCTTTGGGTTGGAAGAGACCTCTAGGATCATCAAGTCCAACCCAGCACTGCCAAGTCCACCATTAAACCTTGATTCCAAGTGCCACATCTACACATTTTTTAAATACCTTCAGGGATGGTGATTCAGCCACTTCCCTGGGCAGACTGTTCCGGTGCTTGACAACTTGTTCCATGAAGAAATTTTTCCTAATATCCAATCCAAACCTGTCCTGGTGCAACTTGATGGACAACAAGGCAACCAGTGGGCCAGACTCAGGGGAGAAGCTGGTTGGGAATGCATCTTCCATTGAACATCCATCCTTTCCCATAGTCTCTCACCTGCATAGACATTTCCTTTATTCTTTTAATAACTCCTTATTTCCATCTGGAAAGGAGCATTTTGTATATTTTTCTCTTTGGCCACGTGTATATCACTTAATGTAACACAGTGTACAGATCCCAAAGCTCACAGTAGCCCATGCAGGGCAGAGCCTGGCTCAGATCTTCACAGTCTCGTAGCTGCATTATTGCAGTACTGGTTGAGCTAAGAAACACTGTCAATGTGCACGATTTATGGGCATGAGTGGAGAATTAACCCCCTGTCACAGCTGTGTCCCCCCTTCTGGACACAGGCAGCTGCACAGGGACCTCTGAGTTGTGTTTCTTTGTGATGAAGAAACACCAAGTGTCCCCCAGCATCACTGCCCAGTATGCCTTTTGGAGAACTTCTTTAGCTCTCTGCAATGGAAAGAAATACAGTTAGGAGCAGAAAAGCAGAAGTAATTCAGTGCTGAAGTAACTACACTTGGCTGGATTCAAAATGAACACTGTATTTGCTCAAAAGCACACAAAAAGCAGAACAGGAGAAGGCTGGAACCCGTCCTCACCTTGAGGCTAGAGGAGGAGGAGTAGGCAGTCAAAAGGTTCTTTTCAGTTTTCTGTGGCTTACAAAGCACATAACTGCTCCATGCCTCAGTTTCCTGCTTGTTCTGCAGAGGCGCCAGCACTGTTTGCTTGCCTCCAGCATCTTCTGTAAAGATTTCTCAGCTAACACTTCTGAAATGGTTAGAGCTGTTCTTGAGGTAGATACAACAAAAGTGTGTATTACTGTAAAAAAAAACAATTTGTTGAAAATAACTCTGATCAAACTGAGGAAGTTGAAAGAAGGTTCTGTTTTGTTCAAACAACATAAGAGAGAGCCAAAGAGGGAACAGCACAAATCTTGTCCTGCTCAGAAGGACAAGGCCAAGAATTGCAGGTGCCACGTCTGCACAGCATGGCTGTAAATCCCAAACTGCCTGGTGTTCCTCTGGCAAAGACAGGGGTGAGGTGTGTCTATATATAGCAAGCAGGTCAGGATGTCATGGGAGGATGGTGGTGCTGGTAAGACACCGTGACACCTGTCCCTCGTGGTGCTGAGTGGCTCAGCAGGAGGCTGCCATGCCCCTGTCTGCCAGGCAGGATCCATCCAGGGCTCAGGGCTGGAGCTCATTAATGCCATGCACTCATTAATGCCGTGCCAGGCTCCTCTGCACTCCAGTCAGCTCAGGGCTTTTCCTTTCCCACTTATGCGAGCAGCAGCCCCTGGATCTGTACAGCACAGGGAAAATGTGTCTCATCGATCAGTGCGCTGAGCAGGACTGTGCATGTTGAGTGATTGCCATGAGAAACTTCAGCTGCTGTAGCAGTTGTTTGGGCTGAAATGCTGGAGATCAGCAGTAAGAAGCATTCACCAAGATACACACAAATAAAACTCATGCCGTTGCTTTGATATCTCAGTCTTTGTTTGCTGCAAGTATTCATGTCAGTGGTCATTTAACTCACAGCAAATTTCAAGAAAGAGAAAGACCAACCAAAATAGTTGCATATAATGCAGAGGTTTTCTGTTCATCATGTTAGTAAGAAATCTTTGATTTTTTCTTTTTCTCCTTTTGCCAAAAGTTTCAGATATTTGATCAGGAAGAAGAAAAACACCACATGAAGTTACAAAAAAATATGAAATGGTTAGAAACTGATCTTTTTTTATGCATTGCAGCATGGCTTTTGGTCTGAACTACTATTTTCACTTTGAGGAGAGGGGAAGCAGCTTTTTCCCTAACAGTAGCAAGGCAAAATTAAGATTTTCATTCTAGTAATTGAACTAGAACAAGGATTTATTGAAAGTCTATTTATCTTTTATGTACACACTTTCAGTCTCCATTAGAATATATAGTCTCCATTAGCAATTACTGTGTTGTGGCACAGTAGGGTGCTTTGGTTACTCTGCTAATGATATGTATTGTATAGCAGCTGATCCAAAAGGTCATCACCACCAAATGAAGGAGTTCCAGATGCTTTCCCCTCCTCAGGCCTCTGCCCCTTGGCACAGGCTCCATCCTCCTCCTCATGGCTGCTGAGCTGCATGTCAGAGCTCATAGCAGGAAAAAAGAGTGAGTATGTTCCTGTAGTGGTAGTCATCAGATCACAGAAGTGTCCCGCAGCTCTGGGGCACCCAGGCTGCTACTGCACAATGCATGGCATGTTTGGGAGGGAGAGGAGGCAGGGAGAGTCACACAACCATCTCAGTGGTGGCAACAAGGTTGGAATGGCTGATTGCTGACCTTAAAATTTCCTCAGACCATTTGAAAAGACTGGTGCATCCTGAAGTGATCGGTACATATTGCAAAGGAAGTATTAGCCAGTTGTGCTATTTCATCTGAGATTAGAAGGGGTTTTCCATTCAGGTAAATGCACAGAAGCCTTCCAGCATTGGCACCTGTTTGCATTAAATGCTGCATTCACTGTAGTTAACTGCAATGCCAATGTGTGAATGAAACTGGGTCATGCTTCTGCAAAAGCTAAATAAGACATTATTAACATGTCCATCAACTGCTGAGGATGTGATATGTTTTTCAAACTGTTCATTAATTCTGTACAAAACCAGTGACAGGTACAGTATTGTTTTTGCAGCTGGGGGTGAAGGATGTTGTGTACAGAAACCTGCAACATCTGCCTTGTTTGGGGATTTACCATCCTTTCCTTAAAATGAGCAAAATGTAGATGAACATTGGAGACATTCACCTGAACTCCTCAAAGTGAGTCAGTAATTACTAACTATTAATCCCATTGTACTTTAGTTCTGTAAATTGTAAAACACTTTACAGCATGGTAGAACAGATGGTCTGGTCCACTTGGGAGCTGATGAAACTTAACACCAACGAACTCTTTCTTTTTGAGACACATTGCTCTGTCTTAGAAAAGTGCATGAATCCAAGTGCATTACACCATTGAAAGTAAGGCTGATTTTATCAAAGCATGGGCAGGGGGGAGCAGAATAAGACATCAGTTTTCCATGGGTACATGGATCCCTGGAGCCTTTCACACAGTGGGGTGAGCCTACTGTGCCAAACCCACTGGGAGATTTTTCACTGGCCTGAAGTGAGAGCTGGATCAGTCCTGCATCCAGTTCCACCATGAGAAAAGGAGACTCAGGCTACGTGATAAAAGCACCATTACTCTTTGCAATAAGGGCATCCATGAAGGAATTAAGTGTGCTTTAAAATCATGTCTTCAGCTGAATTCCCTCATCTTTCCTCAACACCTGCCTTTAGACATGCCCACCTGTGCACAACCATTTCATGTTGGCACCACACTATTTAATGGAGTTGATTTCCAAAAATAATTGGTGTCTCCTTGGCAGTCTTATAACAGCATATATTCCTGTATTTAAACTTTGATGATTGCACAAGAATATATGTAAGGAAATATTTACAGATACTCTGGGACTCACAGTTATGATTTTGGAGTTCTATGCATGTTGGGTTTTTTTCCCCTGTGTTTAAAAAAAGGTGCATAAAGGCACTACAATATTATTACATGTTGCAATTACACAGCCTAATTACATGATTATATGTCTTTACACTAATTACACAATTAAAAACCATTACAGAAATTTTGTGAATGCATTTGGATAAATTAAATTATTTTTAAACCCACTGAGGCAACTTACTAACAAAAAAAAACATCAAGGGGTAGCAAGCAAAGCCAAGTACATGTGAAGATACCCTACTGGGTCTTGTCAGAAACACCTTGGTGCTCTTTCTTTCTCAGATGAATGAGAATGTAGAGTATCACAGGTAAATGTTAAAAATAACTGTTTTGTGCTCCATGTACCTGGAGCAGAATTTTGTAACACCTTCTAGCGTGGTTGCTCTATAGCAGAAGATTTATAGCCAAGATCTGGTGCTGGTACTTTGAGGACATGGGAAAGATGGTTACTAATGGTGAGTCAGGCTCCTGATTCACTGGATTGAATCCAGCCCTGTCTCTCATTGGCTGGAACCAAGTAGGATGGTTGTGAACGTGTACAGGGAGCAGGGGACATAGAGAGCAGGGCTGTACCAAGAGATCTGGGCAGAAAACAGACAGCCTGTGGGGTTTGGTGCCATCAGGGACAGTGGGGGAGACAGAGCAGAGGCTGGGCTGGGTGCAGTCAGGCTAAGCAGGGCAGGGTGCTGGAGGCTGTCAGACAGCAGAGCAGGAGCACAGGTGTGCATGTGCATCTGCTCTGTCCTACCGTGTCCGAGTGCCCAACAGGACCAAAGTTGCCACCTTGCTCAGTTGTTGAAGGCCTTATGAAGACACAAGGACATTCTTGTGGTAACAATAGGCACAGCTGCATGTTGTATGGAAAATCCCATTTTCCAGAGGATATCAGGCAGCCTATTGGTAGGAAATTGTAGGGAAATCTGTTTCTACTGGATGTGCTTCTGCTCTTTGAAAACAAAGACTTAATTTTTCAAGGCTGTCAATGTAATATTTTCTGTAAGCACTAAACTCACCTGGGAAGTCCTGGGACATTTCCAGAGTGAAAGGGGATGTGACCAGCTCATTTATGCCAAACCTTGCTAAGGAACAGTCTCATTATGATCACAATGCATAGAAAACAATAAATTATTTGGTATTTTTGTCTGTATCTTGCTTTATTTCTGTCTATGCACGAAGGGATAGTAATGCACTGACAGGATTTGTGTATAGATTAACAGCAGATCAGCAGCATAATTGATGTAGAATGTCATAAGTTCCCAGTCCTGTCAGCAGTGAATGAGTAGGTATTTTTCTGGCATGAGCCTGCTTTGGGAAATCCCACTCCCAGACTTTATGGCTCCTGTTTATATGTGAAAGTGAGAACATTATTTAGGCTTTGATAAGCAATGTCTTCTACCCGCAGCATACCCATTAGAAGCTCAGCAGATGGGTTTCATGAGATGTATAATCCTTTCAAGCTCCTTTTTATCCTAAAGGTACAATAAAACCTTCACACAAGATAAAGATAGTGAGTCTAAGTTCCATGGTTTTGTTCAGCTTCATGTAAATTTGTTCTGTTTGTGGTTCATTTTGTAGTTTCATTCTCCATTCATTCCATATAGTTATTTTAAAATATCTGTGTCGGTGTTTCCCTGTATGCATGTTCCACTCCATTCTGGGCTTTACTTTTTACTTTCCTGAACAGCAGGACTGCTCTGTTCAAAAAGCTGCTCCTTTTTCCTCCTCATTTCTCACCACGCAACTACATTTTAATAAGCTTCAGAAGACACTCTGTGTTTTTCTCACAGTGACTAAGGTACATCCCCCACAAGTTCAGGCAAGGCTGAGACACCAGTATCTGATATGGTATAGACATGGAGCCTGTACACTGTTTCAGGCACATCACACCATCAAGCTCATTACAGCTCTATCCCTCTTGGCCAACACTTCACACATCCAGCAGGGTCAGTTCTGCTTCTCTCCCTATTTGGCCCTTCTGCATGGAGTTTGCTTGCACCTCTGCTCAGATCAGAGTTAGCTTCAGGCTAGCTTCTAAAGGTGTAGCAATAGAGAAAGAGTAGCACGGGCTAAATTTATCCATAAATAAATGCATCTGGAGGCTGGAAAATACAGATGAATGATGCCTACATCATTGCACCTACCACTGCTGCAAGCCTCACTAAGTAGCAAATAGGCCACAGCTATCCTCGTAAATCCTTGATTACAAGCTGCAGTCACTTTATCAGGTAGCTGTGACATAGACATCTCTTTATTTGGCTTTGCCTTGCATCCCTAGGCTGTCTCTTCTGCAACAGCATGGCCAATGACAACACAGCCACTAGCACAGTTCAGGTGGGACTGACACCCAGAAGACACCTGTACACAGGTGCTGACAGACGTGAGGTACCCAAGCTCCTGTAGGGAGGAAGATGTAGTCAGTACTTGTCAATGGAGAGCAGAGTGCAGAATCAACTTGTCCTTCATGAGATGCACATTAGGTGCCCATATTTAAGGCAAGGCTCGGGAGAAGGATAGATGCTGCCATGCTGTGCCCCTTGCCCTCAGGACTAGAGAGGAGAACATGGCCTGCTTTCATATACTGATATAGACATAACCCCGGGTGCCAGCATGAAAACCTGCTCTGGCAGGGTGTGCAAAGGCTCTGTGTGCTGCAGTAATCTCTGCTACGGGGTGTTTTCCTGCTATTCCTGTCTCTGCTATTCATTGCCCATCCCAGCACCCTCTGGTGAATCTTCCTCCACATTCTCTCACATCACTGTTGCTCAGTCCACTTCACAGTGGGAAAAGATTTCCATTCCAGTTCTACCTCAACCACAGTCAATACACACTGTATGTGACGCAAATTCATCCCTCCTGCTGGAATTTACCTTTGTTTACTTAAATAACAGCACAGCATAAACCTGAATCTGAAACTCCTCTTGACCTTTGCAGTTTTCAGTCTTTTCACCTACAGGTCTCCCAGTGAGCTGAAGAAAACAATTAGCCTTTCAGGCAAGGCCAATAGGCATTGAAAATTGTAAATTATTAAGTATGTTTAGTAGGCTGGCCTGGATTTGGAAAAACAAATGTGACAATTAGTTGGAAATTAAGCAAGAGCAAGATCTTGTGGTTGCATCTGCCTCACTGAAAGAAAGACATTTCATAAACATAATGACATTTGGAAACCAAGTTAAATTAGGCATCAAATACATCTGATAATATATTGCTCCAAATAAAATTGAAAAATGAAAAGTTTCAACTGGCAGGTCTTCAAATGAGAAATGCAGCACTTTGGGAATTCCTGTTTGCTGTGGGGTTTTCCAGGGGCAGGAGAGGGGGCAGGGGAGCTGTAACACCTTGCAGCCATAACCAAGGGCTTGGTTCTGCATTGCTCATGCAGAATAAATTCCCACAGTCAATTTTTTAAGTAAACAGACTTGGACCTTTCCTTAAATATCTGCCCTCTGCTGAGTCATCAGAGCTGGAGAATGAGGTCCTTTCTCAGCTTAGATGCAGCAATAGGATTAACACCCGCTCCATGGCTGCTCTCAGCCCCTCCTGCCGCCCTTCATCCATCAGTGTCAGTTCTGCTTTTCCCCCAAAATTAGATTAATCTGTCATTCTGGGATTGATAGTTCAAACTATTTTCATACAGTATGCCTGCAAAGAAAATGCCTGAAGAACTTCTCTCTTCACTGGCCTACTGTAGTCCTTCACTCTGCATAGGATGCAACCAGACTAGTTCCATCTGTGGGATTGCACTGATTGCATTAAACCCAGATTATTGCCCTTTTTAGTTCCTGAGAAGCCCAGTAAAATTTCTTCAAGGGTTAGATTGTGCCATTTACTAAGTGTTCCATATCTATAACTACACCAGAGAGAAGTCTGAATGGTTAAGCCTCCTGTAACTTTACAAGGCAAACTTCCTCCTTGGCATCACATCAATCAAATTCCATAGAAAATGCCCCCATGATATATTTGACCTACTAATGAAAGCAATTCAGTACAGCCATAATTGATTTAACCTTTGTCAGGGCACAAATAATTTGAACAGTTTCTGGTATCTGAGTAACTTGTAGATAAATTTTGTACATTTTGGTTACATAACTAAATTTGGCAAACAAGGTCCTCAAACTGCATGTCTGGCACTTGGTTTGGTTTCTGCAGGTTACCTCAGACAAGGTTCCCAGCCACTCCACTGGATGTGATGTGTTTTCTCAGTATGTGGCTCTTGTCAAAAGCCCCAGATGCTTGAATGCTCCCACGGAAATTGGGTACTTAAGCAAGGGAGCACGACATCAAACAGCACACACTGGCCAGGCTCCCTGACATGGGAGACAGCCCACCACTGACCTTCTGCTTTTCATGGGTTTTCAGGGTTCCATAAGTGTGTCACACACATGGATCATACATGGCATTGCTTCTAAACGTGGCCAAAAATGCAGAAGCTATAAAAAAATAGTGAGCGGAAACATTTTGTCCACATCGTTGGTTCCTGCCAACCATGTTATAAGCACTTCTGATTTTCTCTTTTCTGCAAATACATTTTTTCCAGAAGAAAAAAGTTAAAACTTTAATTTCTCTTGCTAAATAAGCATAACATCAAGGGGATGATGCTGTGTGAGCATAGTAAAATAAAATCAAGCTTTACTTCCTATTAGAGGAAAAAAATATAAATTGAGGAAGAAAGAGTTTTGCTAAGCTCTGACTTATTTGAATAGTGTCAGCTATGCTAAGGTTAGACAGTAAGTTAGCTACTTAAGGTTAGAAATTCATTCCTTGCAGATAGAAAGATTATTGTTGGTGGTGGAAAACAAAGAGTGTTTGCAAATCGTGAGTGATTTATTGATACAAATTATTTTTCTTTTCCAGACAAAAGTATTTACATTTCAATTTAGTTCAAATTTTTTTTCTTGTTTTTAATATATTCACATACAAAAGCTATCAGCAATCTAGAAGAATGTGCAGAAAGTGTAGACACCTCAAGGTTATCTTTATGTGTGTATTCTATTATTAATGTACATAATAATTTTGATTTTATTCTGATATAGTAACATTCAGGAGAAAATGCACTGGAAATTAAAAATTCTCCACAATTTGCAAGAAACAAACAAGATTTTCTTGTCGTGAACTTGGGATGGAGAAAACATCTCAAAATAAATTTTTAATAACCAAAGGGCCAATGCTTATTTCGATCCCCTGTCATTCCTCAGACTGAATTGAAGCAGAAGTAGCCTCGAGTGTTCGCGAGCCTGATACAGCACTTAGTATTCCAGGAAAAGGAAAAAACCCACTTTGTACTTTCTTCAGCCTGAAACTCTAAAAAAAGCCAGAAAAACAGTTGGCTCATCAAGGTCAAATTGGGTAGATCCCAATCCACAGCAGTAAACACACATCATTAGGGTTGTGGGGATTTACGGACACTTGCAGCTTGTCCTCAAAGGCTCCTTCCACACTGGTGTAAAATGAGTATCCATGAGCTCTAGGGCATGCCCATCTTCCCTCCAAAAGAAAAAAATAATTAATATGCTTAAAAATTAAAGAAATACCTAACCCAAAAAGAAAGTCGTAATGAGGCATCATTTAAAGGAAGAAGTACTTAATGAAATGCAAATGTTTTGCATTGGTTGGAACAGAAATCTTACTGGAGGAGGAGGAAACTCAGAGAAGGAGGGGAGCTGTGGAAGGGCCTGTGACATTTCCATGTCATCTCCAGATCTCACGTCTTCACCAAAATCCAACCCACTCTGCATGGAGCCCTGCAGTGTACCTGGAAATATGTTTGAGCTCCCTTAGAGTACAGTCCTGTCACCTCAGATCAGAAGAAGGTGCCATAGAAGAAAGGAGATTGGGCATTGGGTTTGCAACCTGGTCCTGTAGGACCATGGCTTCTTTGTGCCCCAGGTTTGCCTGCTCAGCTGCACAGTTACGGATGAAATGCACATTCCTGAAGTTTACAGTCCACTGCTCTCCCTTGAAAGCTCCTTTCTTTTGCCTCTCTCTCTCAACAGGTGACTGAGTGAGCTCTGTGGGTTTCACCTTGCACAAAGGGGTCAGTAATGCTGAGGGTGAAAGGGTGTAGAGATGGGGCAGGGGGCATAAGGAAGAAATGGGCTGATGCTAATGGGATGAGAGACCCGCCAGTAATATAAATAGCCAACAGGGAGAGAGAAAATTGGATCAAGATACAGCTTGCTGCCAGATGGTGGGAGAAACACAGGGTAGCTTCAAAGGAGGCATTTTATTGTTGCTTTGGTATGTGCCAAATGTAGGGTGACTTTCAGCAACCTGATGTCCCTGCCCATGGCACTGTGCTTGAACTGGGTGATCTTTGAAGGTCTCTTCCAAGCCAAACCCTTATGATCTAGGGTTATGATCTCACTTGTACCACCAGGCTCCATGTTGGGCAAGCAAGGTGAGGGAGTGAACCACAGCACTGGCGATCCAGAGCAGGGCCCTGTGGCTGTTCCAGGGGCAGGCGCTGCAGTGTGGCTGGTCATGGGCATGCACAGGTGGAGCATGCCCAGGGCCAGGGCTGTGGGACTTCTCCCTTGATTGAAACCCTCTCACTGATCTGAAAACAAACTTGAGGTGTTGCAGCACATGGAAATCACCCGACAGCGTTAAGTGCACTGAGCCTCTGCTGCCCCGACTGTTTGCAAATCTGGATTTTATGAAGCCTGATCACTTCAGTGAATGACCTCTTGACCCTGGTGTCCATCCATCACACAGAGCAATGTGTTTGCCAACAGGAATATCTACTTGGACAGTCAATGATTTAATAAGCTTTTCTTCCTACACAGAGTTTATTGATTTTTGCTTTTAGTGAGAGCAAAAGACTGTATTGTCAGAGTAGGTGTTCTGCAGTGCTTGCATCCTTTCCTCATGTATACTTTGTTATATTTCCCTCTGTATGATTTCCATCATCCCTTATTGCCACAGATATGTTTCCTGTCATCTTTGTGCCCTGAAGCATCTCATTTTCTTTTCACTCATACCTTGATTAATGTCTTCATAAGTTCTGCTTTCCTCTGCTTTACTGTGGAGTGGTTGCTCTAGAAGGTGCTTTTCTGAGAAAACCTTTGGGATGTGGGTTTGGATTTTTTTGTAATTTTCATTAATTTCCATTTCTCCATTTGTCTTTGGCAATTCCAAATATTTTATCCTGATGTCTTTATTGATTTCTTTATTTTTCAAGTTAGCAAAGGTTTTTTTAATAGTTGTTAAATTAGCTGATTTAAATGTTTATCTATACAAGCCAGAATTCTATGCTTTAATTGCATGTGAATGTAGTCTTTGTGTCTAATTTGCACTTCTGACTATTTAATTAGGACAATTTCAAAAAAAGACAGTGGATTATACCAGGGCCAAACTTGTAAATGCTCATGAGAGAGTGCAATCATGTCTTTCAGTTTTCCATCAAATCACTCATTCTACTTCCTTCTGAAAACACATCACTGACACATTAGTTTTACCATTTATTACCCCTCTCTACATCATTAAAAACAAACAAGCAAATCATTTTCTGTGCTTAACCACACATAAAGGAGTTACATTTCTCAAGAGACAGCTTTGTCCCTTGTAACTCAACTGCTACAACAGCTGCTTTCCCTGGAAAGTCACAGGAAGAAAATATGTGTGGGGTCCTGATGGAATGAGCATGGGCTGGGAAAAGAGCAGGATCTTAAATTTCTTACTGTGTCATCATGAGACCAGGCAATTGCCTGCTGAGCATCCATGACCTGCTGCTTGTCAGCGGAGATTACTGTTTGGGAACCATCCAGGAGCTGGAGGAAAGCTGCTCCCTCTAAGGGCTGAATACTCAAGGGTCCCAGACACGGGATCTGGGTTAACACAAGGCACTGCAAGTTCAGGCTCAGTCCACATATCTTTTGTCTCCCAGGGCTGCTCCACCACTGCTACCACTGTTCAGACTTTCGCTCTTCTATAGTAAGTATATGAAGATTCGACAAGTTCTTTAAACACTGAGTAAAGGACTCTCCGTGCTTAAAAATCTAGAAGTACCAGGATAGAATGTTAGCATTCTCTTTTTTTTTTCCATCCTAGATCTCCTCTCTCTAAAGAGATGCATTTTGTCATAGATAACTTGATGAAAGCCTGAAACATCATTGCATGACGCATTCACCTTCCTGTTGCAAAGCCAAGCGTGGGAGTTAATCTTTGCCAGCTTCTTGCCATGAGACTGACAACAAAGGAGTAAAAAGTAGCTACAATCAGCTTCAAAGAAGGTGGGGATTATTGTTTTGCTACAGGTGACATCATACCCACCTTATTTTGAGGCTTTTAGCCCTGTTGAGTTCAATCCCACCACAGACTGAATATTCTAAGTATACTGGGAAACATTTGCTGGATGCAAAGGCAAGGCCACAACACAACATTTCTAGTCCAGGCTGCAGGACTGATGCCAAGAGCCTGCACAGCTGAGCTCATCAACTAAGTGAGGGTAAAGCTCTCTAATAGGCATTTTGAAGGATGTTGCTGCTCCACTGAGGAAAAAATAATTGTTTATCTCTGGAAGGTGAAGAGAGAGAGAAAACAGAGTGAGAATACATATTTTAGTGAAGAAAAAGTATTGAGTTTCAGGTAGAAAACTCTCTCAGGATGAGAACACAAGTTGTCCTCTTGAATGATCCCCCAGAGGAAGGCAGCACCTACTGGAGTTGTGTCAGGCTGGCTCAGTGCCCCGAGCTGCCCATCCTGCCTGGGACAGGTGGGAGCTGATGTGGTCACCCCTGCAATGCCCTGCTGTCCCCTCTGCTCTGAGAACAGTTTCAGTGAGGACAGACAAGCAAGGGGTTCATTGTGCTGCAAGGCATTTTGGAAGCGCAGCAAGCCAGGCTTTGGGACTGAATGCCAGCTCTTGTTCCTGACATGACTATCCTGCTGGAAAGGGAGGGAGACAGAGCAAGGAGGGGCCTCTTCTCCCTACAAGACCTGCAGCTGGCATGTACACCTCTGCGTGCCTCCAGATGGCTCATACAGGGTCCTAGAGCTTGAAGCTGGAAAAGACAACTAGATTTTATCACCACTCCTAAAATACCACCCATTTGTGCCCTTATTGGGATGGACTAAACATAGCATGTATGCAAGAAAACTGTCACCCAGAAAAGCATTGAGACATTTTCATCAAGCACTGCAGACTCCCTGTCTTACCTCAGCAGCTTGTTTCAAACCCTCACTATTAACATGTTTTGCCTAATTTCCACTCCAGGTATATTCGGCTTCAGCTTTTAACCATTCATCCTTTTCCACCAAAATAAAGAGCTCATTTGTCTCTGTGAAGAGTTATTCTCTGTAATCAAGATTTTCAATCTTTTTGATAAGCTAGCCAGACAGTGCTTTCTAAACCTCTCTCTCCTCTCCCCATTAGGTGCTTTCTGTAGTCCTTGGCCCACTTTTGCAGTGCTTCTCTGCCTCTTTCCCAGTTTTTCAGCATCCTCAGTGGATACTAAGACCGCAGATAGATAGCACTGTTAGCTTTGGCTCCTGCCTCCATCTCAGCATCCCCTGTTTAGCCAGTCAAGGTCTCATTAGCCTTCTGAGTTATTAGAGGACTTGAGTTTTTGTCTTCTTGTTTGGCCTCTAAAACCTCTAGAGAAAAAGCAGCACTTAACTGGAGCTGCTACTATTTCTTTTTCTGTGGAGTTTAACTCTCTATTTTGCTTAAAAACAGTGGATTTGTCTGACAAGCAACAGGTCTCGTATTGCTGCCTTCTCTTCATCTTTTAAACATAACATCGATTCTTGTGCAAGCTGCAGATTTTATCAGCCAAGATCCAATGTACCATCTGCACTGCTGATGAGCAGTTTTAGGTCTAGGAACAATCTCAATACATCCCTAATAGGAACCCCCCTGTTTAATGATGATGGCTTATTGCCAAATGGTGCTCAGGGAAAGCAGTTCTTCATTTTTGTTTCCTATGTGCTTTATTAAACCTTCATAATGCTAATGTTATGCCCTGGAATATCAAGTCAAACACCTTCGAAAGTCTTTTATATTGCACATGTATTGCATGAGTCCACACTCTATTTAAGCTAACTTGAAATCTGGGACAGTAGCAGAATGTTTGTCTACACTGCAGGCTTCACTCTCGCTGTGTTAGTTTGGCAGCTGGAGGCAATCTCCAGCCATAATCTCAGAGAGCCCTGCAAGTGCTTATTTACCCTGGCACCCTACCTGCCTCCTTAGCAGCACAATTAAAAAGCCAGTTCAAGAGAGAAGCCCTTTCACATCAATTCATTGAGAAAATGATGGCAGTGTTTGGGAGAAATAAATGTAGTTTGTTAATCAGAATTTTTCTGGCATTTATACAGGCATTTACTCAATAATTCCCTTATCCACACAGAGGGAGGACCTACCTGTAGGAGATTTTTATTTAGGCCTGGACAGGAGACCTGGTGATCTCCAGGGAGTGTTCCCTCCTACCCAAAATCTTAGACAGCACTTCATCAAAGGAGACAATCTTGGCTAGGAATGAGTACCCACCACAGACAGAGATCAAGACTTCATCCCCTCCTGGCACTGCAGAGGTGTCCAGGGCAATCCCAGTAGACTTTTCATTGTGACAGCCACCTGGAAAGATTTAATACAGTAGAAGGGAGGATAAACAATAACTGTCTTCCTGGAATACAAGAGTAGGAAACAGCAGGGGTCCATAGAAATGCTCTTGAGTAGAAGAAGCTCTCCACCAACCAGGAAAGCTGAGAGTTTCCTCTGTGTTCTATGCAGAGCTCAGCAGGCTTTCATTTCAAATGCATCCTGGCCGTTACATTTTCTATCACAGACAGTTTGTCTGCACTGTATTGGCTTTCCTGGATCCCAAGCTTAGGAACCCATCTCTCTCCTCAAGCTGCAAGCTCCCTACATAACATCCTGCTTTATGACTGCTTTAGGAGGGTTAGATCTCTGAAAGGTGTGTGCTACAGCATCATGGCTTCACACTACCACCACCTTGTGAATCCAACACTCTGGAGCACTCTGCACCTGCACAGCAATGGGGATAGGTCTACACTGACATCTAATTGTCAAGGATTTTATGACTGATTTTCACCATCAAAATACCAGTTTTTTAATATTTCAGTACTGCTATGACAGCCACAGGAAAGCTGATGAATTTTGTCTCCTCTTGGAGTCAGAAGCTCCTTATGCAATGATACAGGTTCTCAAAAACTGCTGAACTGCTATGCTGAAACTTTAAAGAAAAAAGTGCAACCTGAGGCAGAAAGAAGTCACAGAAGATTTGAGTGCAAATTATTTTAGCATTCTCTAGTTATTAGTGACTGCAAACAGGAGTGTGCAAAGCACTCAGCCAAAGGCACAGTCCCCAGCCCGGCACTCGTGCAGCTGCCTCCCCACTGCACTGGGACAGTGGCTGTCATGGGGCTGGGGGAGGGCTCCTCCAGCACCCCACTGCTCCTTGTACTTCCTGGCTGTCAGCCATTGCCTTCTGATGATAAAGCAAATTTTAGGAGTCCCTTTGTTTAAAGTAGTTGTTAAGGTTGCAGAACTAACTGGCTTGCTGCAAAGAAATAGGTGGAGTCTATACCTAAGGCATTCCCACTGAGCTGGATGCAAGTTTTCTTTGGGTTCCTTTGAAATCTTCCTCTTTCATAGTAGAATTTCGGACTAATAGTTCTTTCTTTTTCAGCCTTTCCTGCTGGAATAAGGGCTTTTCTTCCTCCAGACGTGTCAGCAATGTGGTGGCTGTGAGGCTGTGAGGAGGAATGCAGTACAGGAGACTGTCAGTCTCCTTTTCAAAAGGACTTTTGGGGGACCCAGTTTGAACTGACTTTCAGAAACAGAATGTCCAACAAAACCAATTCCTGTGCTCAGAAGGTTAATGCACCCAATGTCATTAGGTATTTTTGAGAAATGGGGTCCCAGCATTTAGCAGAAGACAAGGGCAATGCTCAGTTCTTTCATCCTGTGTGACCATCACCCCACCCAGCTCCGTCGTGACCCCTGGCCTGCATGTCTGTGTTGAAGGATGATCCCATTGCCCTGTAGCCAGGGTTTCTTCCCTTGCTGTGCTGTACTGACTGGTTACCAGCCCAGCTGTGCTGGGGTGACTTTATTGCCCTGCACTGTGGAAGCTGTTCCACTTTTTATAAATATCTCAAAGTTCACTGTATGAGGGGACTGCAACCAGGGCTTCCTCCCTCTGATGCAAGGAGTAGGAATAGCTGCTTTGAGTTAGACCCTTTTGTCTGCCTCCATTGGCTGTTAGAAAGAATATTTTCCTTCCCCCTTCTGCACACAGGTGGTACTTGGGTTATAGTTTCTCTGAATGCTTTATGTTGCAATTTTACCTTTGAAATATGCACCTTTTAGAAGCCACTCTAAATTCTGATTTTATCTGTTTCTCCTGAGGAGACGAGGGAACGCACTACTTGTGTCCAAATTACAGAGTTAGCTACCCAGGTGCAACACACATGCCAAGTGGGATGAATAGTGGGAAGAGGAGCACGGCAGCAGTTCGCAGCCATTGCTGTATATTTTACTCCTTGTGCTGTTAGTATATTAAGTTGCTGCTTGCAGAGAGCAGGAATGCCCCTGGAACAAAATGCAGGGAGGGAGCAGGAATAGCTGTGACACACCAGCTGGCTTGTGCCAGCTCCTTAGACTCAGCACTCATTCCTGTCCATGCCAGCCTGCAATTTGGGCACAGCTGTAGCTGCTCACCTCAGGGTTGAATTTGGGTGACTGCTTGTCTTTGAATGTTTCTGATGATTGCCTACCACATTTGCTAACGATAAGTGCTTAGTGTGGGGGAATTTATAGGCATGATGTTGCTGGAAGCAGGGAAGGAGCTTGGCTGTGGTCAGAGAGAGGTGCTCTTCTCTTCGTTTCTGGTTCCCTTGGTCCCATGCAGCAAGAGGCTGGTGCTGAACAGTCCTGGCAATTCCAGCTTCTGCCAAAGAAAGCAGAAGGAATCTGGTGGTGCTCCAAAATACAGAACACTGGAAGGATGTTCAAAGAACCTGTGCTCGAATGGCACGGGGAAGATTCTCACCCTGTGCAGAGGTACCCTCCAGGGACTGTGCCATCCAGAAGAGGACAACAACAACAGTAGCATCAGCTTGAAGGCATCTGTTCTCACGGGGTGAAAACACCCTTGATGTTAATTACAAGGCCCTGGTATTACAGTTACACATGAGATTTATCTGGTATGCATTTTTAAGGTTTTATCTTGATCCTTCATGGCTGTGATTTCCGATTTATACTAGTTTGAGATCTGAATCTGACACCTTATCTAGTGTTTCAATCTGCATATTGATGGTTAAAAAACCTAATTTGTCCAAGAATAGCCTGGTTTTGCAAGAGGACATTGCACTGAGAGCCTTTTCTTGTACAATAATTTTGCTTTAGAAACTGATTACTCATGGTTCCTATCAGATCTGAATTGCAGATATCTGGGGGAGTGTAGCACTGGGATATTTTAGATTGAGATCACTCTGCTATCTGTTCTACTACAGCTCTCTTCTAAAGCAGGCTTTATGTTATAAATTACTTTATAGATTTGTAAAGCATGACATAGAAACATTAGATACCCTGTGAGTGCTTTCAAATTAATTTGTTCTTGAGCGTGTCCATGTATGAATGAATTTGACATAAGCTTTTCAATTTTATGCTTCACTACAGAAAGTGCACACAGTACCAACTGTAAATCAACTGCCACACTTACTGAAATAACTACTCAGCTATGAAAAGAGAGTCTGCCCGATATTTAAAGAAGATTTAGATACAAAAATAATAATTTGTACAATAGAGCTGACATACTACCTTGGGACTTTTGAATCTAAACCAGTGAGATTAGTAAGGTAACACCAATGTGAAGATCCTTCAGGTTGGGGCTGTCTGCCAGAGAGACCAGGAAATTGAAGGAAGTCAGTTGAGATCATGTTATTGTCTTGACCACCACGTTCCTTGAGCTGAAGGGTTCGCAAGGATTCACCAGCAGCCCTCCTATGTGTGCAGGTAGAGATCACATGGGCTGCATGGGCTGTCACAAAAAGTGGGATTTTCAGAGTGCATGACTGATGCTCAGAAGGTTTGAGCAGCATTTGGAAACAGCATTTTTCAATCTTTTATTAATTAAAAATTGCAATTTTGGATCATAACAATTCTTTATGAACTTGTGTCAAATTCAGCAATAGTGGCTCCAGCCCTCCCTTGCCTGGGAGACAGGAGCCCCCACTCCCCTGCTCCAGGGCAGCTACTGCTCATCCATCACATTGACAGGAAGTTCTTGGGAATGTGTCTGAAACCTGTTCTTTCACTGTGATCTAATTCAGTGTAAATGGTTTCACTGGCCTTTGCCACCAAGCTAAAACCTGATGATGCTGTGTCTCAACCGAAGGTTGTACCAGGCTGAAAACTCACTCAAATATGTGCTCTGCTCTGCTCAACTGCTGAGCATTTGTACAGTTGCAATGAAAAGTAAAATAGTCACAACAGGAGAGCTGGAAAACATCTTATTTCAGGTGACCTCTGGCTGGAACTAGAGAACATCTCTAGTAAAAGAAGGGCTTTGGCTCAAATCTCTGCATGTAGCAGAGTGGGTTTTGACCTCAGTGAATGTCTTTTCCTTTGAACACCACATCAGGGAAGAATAGCTGCCATACCTTATTCTTCCACTTTGTGATGCCAGGCTTTTTTTCCTCTACTTTTATACCGTGTCTCTCAAATTGTGTATTTTGCTGATCTGAAATTAATTTTTTCAGAATTGCATTTCAAAAGGTTGACAGAAATCTTTTTTTTCCATTTCTGCTACTGAACAAAAAAAATCAATGATTCTTACAGCTGCCATGGTGAGAACCCTCAGCTCACGCTGCCATGCTGAGAGTCTAGGGAGACCCAAAACAAAAGCAGCAACCTAAAAGGGAAAGAAACTGAAAGAGACCTCACCCAACTGCCATAGATACAGGTATTGAAATTCCTGTTGACTGTAGTGATTCAGCAAAGAAATCTTTGTCCTTTATACTACGGGAAAGTTTACTATATAAGACATACACCTCAGAAGCAAACCCAAACCTTTTGATGGGTGAAATAACTTCAGGAACGGACATTTAAAAATCATGCATTGATGGTAATAACATAAAGGGATGAAAACTGAAGGTGCAATTAAGCAGATTAAGCCCAAACTTCGTTGCTTCTCTGAGAAAACAGTGCAAATAAGCTTCAGTTGGGAAAACACATAAGAAGAATTGGTTTTATTTTCAATAGGGTGTTAAATGCTGTGTTCATATAATAACAGGCACAACGGGATGCTTTTAAATAGCTTAGGTAAAGGAGGTTCCAGCACCCCTGCATTGTGTGGCTTAGATACATCATTGACATGTTTTGCACACAAAAGAGCTACTGAAATGAAAAAACTATTATTACAAATACCCAGTTCCTACTAAAAACTCCAAAATGCCTTTTATATGGGCAAGTACTAATATAACTACTAGTTATTCTAGTATAAAACTAGTATTTACACTATTATTAATAGCTGCCTGCATAAAAATTGTTGTTGGGTTTTTTGGTGTTTCTTTTTTCAAAAGTCAATGAGGAAAACTTTTCTCCAAATGTTTTTATTAAAGAATATGACAGAACTACTTCTCAGCTCAGCCTTGCTATTAGCTCTGCCCAGGATGCTCCGGGTTCTGGGCAGGTGCTCAGAGCCTCATTGCCCAGTGCTTTGCTGACAGCAGTGCACTGCAGAAACCAAGTCAGGGCTCTCTCTACTTCTCTTGCTCACCCCTTTACCAGTCAGCATGTGAGAAGGAGAAAAATGTCTTCTCCTCCTCCTTGCAGGCTCCAGCAATGAAGGTGGGTCTGGCTCTAGAGTCCAGGTCTCCATCCAGCAAAGCTTTTAAGCACACAATTAATCCATCCCCATTTAGAAAAGTGCAGATGTAGCTACATTTTGCCAAGCAAGACTCGACAGCACACGCCAACTAAGGGACTTTGGTAAGTGCTTTGGTGAGCAGGGATGGGCAGCTGAGAGGGGACCACAAAAAAGCAGCAGCGAAAAGGAGCAGGGAGGGCAGCTCCAGTGGTATTGGAGCAGCGGGAGCAAGGAGAGCTGAGTCAGGCCATGACTCAGAAAAGGTCACTCCAATTTCAGGGCCTTTTCTGACTCTGGTGTCACCTTTTCCAAGTCATTTCACCATGCCATTAGAGTTTGTAACAGCAACCTCTTCGACAATATCCTTCTGAGATTTACACAAACAAAGGGCACATTGTGAAAGCCAAGTATTAATGATGACATCTTTTATGAAATTACCTGGTTTCAGAGGTAATTTCCATTATCTCTCTAGAACTTGCTTGAAGTTCTTGATTCTGACCTTGGGGACACATTTGTGACTGTCAAAAATAAAGACAATTCTCACTTCTGTCCAGTTTAAAAGTTGTTTATTGGGTACAGAAAAATTGTTTTGGGTACAAAACAATTGGGTACAAAAAAAGTTGTTTATTTGGTACAGAAGTTGTCCAGAAAACCTCAAAAAAAGGAGCGAANCCGGGGGATGGGGTCACCCCCTTAAATAAGTTACTGACCCCTCCCCGGGCTGCCCCTGTCCCTTCTCCATGGCCCACAGCGATTTGGTGTGGCCGTGCGATGAGGTAACTCCTTCTCACCAATCGGCTCGTGTTTCTAGGGGTAGAGGGACAGGCTGATGTCATGCCTGTCCCAAGGTGGGAAAGAGCCTCATTAGTATTCCAGGTTGCCATGGAGCTCAGTGACAGGGGAGGCTATTTTTAAAAAGGTCCGTTGGAGCCTGGTGCCAAGGGTGCCTTTTTAACTTAAAGGGATTTTTAGGGTACTTGAATAATGGGGGGTAAACAACATTTAAAACATGTTTTAAAAAGCATCAACACTTAACTAGGAATTTTCAAACTGTTTGTGGAACTTTTCAACAACTGATATAACTTAACTAGAAACTCATTATTTAAAACAACCTGTCCCTGGTCAGTTCCGATGGGCTCCCTCATGTCCTGAAAAATGCAAAAAGCCACTCCATTGAATCCATATATGACATGACCTTACATCTTGCACTGCTTCACACTTTTGTAGTCAGGATCCCATTAGGTCAGGCACAAGGAAAGAGACACGAGTCAGGGCAAAATGCTCAGACTAATTCTCCAAACACCATGGACAGATTTAAGAGCAGCCAAGTGAAGATAACTCACAGCCCCTCTGCTTGTGGAAGGCAATGCCTGCCACATTCATGTGATCCAGCATCAATGCCCACAGGGAAAAAACCAGTTTTCAGGCAAGTTAATTTCAAGAATGGAAAGAAGTGAGTATCTGGGAAGGAGGGTGAGATTTTGGTTGCTGGGAGACAAAAATTAAGACAGTAAATAGATGACCAGACCAACTGAGGAGCCCCTTTTCAAGAGGTTCTCGGTACTGCCTGGGGCCAAACCCCAGCTCAGCACAAGAGCAGGGCACAAATACAGATGTTCATGTTGTCCCAAATTACATGCTCAGTGTAGTCTCCAGTATGCCATGACTGCCTCTTACCTTTGGTATGTGGGCTGTTAATTTACTGGAACGTTTGAAGCACGGGATGCAAATGTCTCTGATGATCTCAAATTGGAAGCCCTTCTTCGACGAAATGCTTCACAGGAAATTTTCTTTTTGGAGAAGTACATACCAAAAAAGTGCTAAAGACTGTATTGTTCAAGACAAATATAAGACTTGCTGTCATCTAAAATAAGCAGCTAGTGCACTTTGGTGTACAGCAGAAACTTTTTGAATGTTACAAAAATAGCCCCTTGTATTAATCTGGCAGGTCCAGCCCCCCGGAGGTGCACAAAGCCTTAGCGCAGGCAAAGCTTTCTGATGCCTTGCTGAGTCACTACATCACCAGCTCCTGACAGAAAGCCGCCTTCTAAATGTGCCCTGTATGCTTCACTAATTGCTGTGATGTATAAAGTATGGCATGTGAAGATGATACAGGTTACAGAGGCTGGACAGTGATGTTTAATTATAAGCTACAAAATCTCAGCATCATAAAGATTGTTTCTGTTAGTGATCTGACAAGGCTTCTTATATCTTACTACAAGATGTCTGTGGCTTTAACTCATCGAGTACTTTAATTTTCCCTCAAGAATAGGAGAATTTCATCTTAAGAAACAAATTAAACAAATACATTTTATACTAAATATGCTTAACCTAAAGCTTTCTCCCTGTCATTTCATAAATGCCTTGAGATTATAGAGGCTCAACTAGCTTAGTAAAGATGAATTGCATGTGATCCTGGGAATACAGCCATTGCATTAGTTATTCTTCTTTTCCATTGTGTTATGCTTTTTGTAAATAATCTGCATGTTTAATCAATGGAGACTAATTAAGAAGAAAGAACATGCTTTACTGTAGTATTAAAACCTGTTCATTGCCATAGGCAAGATGTCATCAATATTTCTAGCTGAAAAATACTACTTGCGATATACATCATGCAGAATTTTACTGTAACCATTAAAAAAAAGCTAAAAGAATATTTTATCACTGGGTACAAACAGCCATATGCAGATTTAAAACTATGTAACCAAATGCATAATTCATCAATGTATATGATATTTTGGAAGAAAGGTATTATAATGAACTTGATTATTTTGAGTATCCCAAAAGACAGAAAAATCTTTTTAAACTACCTCCAGAGCAAGTCTGCTCTATACATCTAAATAAAACCAGTCAAGTGCTATTATCAGTTATTTCTCTGCAAATATGTACTTTCTTTATTGTCTTTAACAGATTTCCCTAAAATTCACAGTGGTAACAAAACAGTTACCACTGCCCCAAACAGCTGATTTATATGCCAAATAGCACGGTGGAGTAAATGCCACTTAGGACCAGTTCTATCAACTTTGTTCGTACAAACAATCGCATTGATTTAAATAGAATCAATCAACTCAGCAGGATTCAGTCAGGCAACGTCTGCATTAGCAATAGGAGCAGCACCGCGGGAGGAAACAGCTTGTGCTGGGGGCCCGAAATCTGTGCCAGCGGCACGGTGGAGAGACGACGTTATTCCAGCCAAGCTCCTGCTTGGCCTCTCAGTTGCCCATTAGCAGCTGGAACAAGCACAGTAACTGGGAAATTCACTTCAGAAACATTCTCCCAATCCCAGCTGAAACAAGGGTGTGAGCACATCCCTAGATGGCCGCAAGCCTGCCAGTATCTCACACACATCATCATGGTTTAGCAGAGAAAAGACAGGGGATCAGTCTTTGCAGTTCACCACCAAGAGCTGGGTCATTCCCATGGCTGGACTTGCTCAGGAGACAGACACGCTATATATCCTTAAGCTGCTTAGAAACCTATATTGTGTGTGTATTTTGAGGTACTGACTGATGCAGAAATAAAGGCTCAGTGGAAGGGACATCCCTCAGTGAAAGATGCCAAGGAGGAACTCAAGGAAGGACAAAAGTTTTACCTCCAACCAAAACAAAACATTGTTCATTAACAAGTTAAGTGCCAGAAGTAATGCCTACTGTGCCTACATGAGACTTTTGTATGTGTGGAGGGGAAACAGTCATTGAGTTAACTAAGAGGATGGCAGAAGAGGCTCCAGGGGAGAGATGTTGCCCAGGACAACAAACCTGTGCAGATCCCCCAGGACACTCAAGCAATGAGATGGACTCTACTTATGTATGTTTTATGTTAAGTGGGTGATAACCAAGCCTTCATCTCCATGGGGATGGTGAACTTTAACCAAGGCCCTTGGGACAGGAATAAGTGCCCAGATTCCTCTGAGTCTCCTCCATGGCATTCCAGGGAAGGCAAGGGACTGCACATCCCATGTCCTGAGGTGGCCACACAGTGTGTCCTGCAGGGCTGGACAGGCAGGGACATCCTTGGGTGATCCCAGGGAAAGCTCAAGTGTCTGGGGAAAGGGAGAGCATGAGGTGCATGGCAACCTCCCTCAGTGCTTCAATGAGGAATTGGTTTTTCTAGGACATTTCCCAAGCATATCCAATTGGTGTAATGCTTCTGAATTGTAAGGACTGCCACCTAATCTGCATGTAACAGCATCAGTTCCACTTAACCAGGATGTGCCAGAGGAGGCAGGGAGCCAAGCATGATTACATCGCTACAAATTCCTGATCGTTTGCTCTCACAGTACAGAAGGATCAAAATAAAATAGGAATATAGGAAAATGATATCACTATTACTTGCTTAATAAGCTACTTCACCTCATTTTTCCCCAGCATTATAAATGAGACAGCTGCCTTTCTTTGTATCTCAGTACTCATCCAGTGTATCCTTCAGCACCTCTATTTGTTCTATTTTTCATTGCTGAAATAGTGGTAGAGATAAGCCAATGGACGCAATCCAGTACCAGTGTACAAACAGTCACAGCTTCCAAGAAAGACAGAAATCAAATTCTTTTTCCAAAAAATAGTACATAGACACATACACAGATTTTTTCTTCCTTACTGCCTACTGTGAATCTTCAGAAAAGTAAATATATTGATTATTTTCATAGGGACATTCCAATCACATAATCAATGCATTTAGATATTTCCAGCTACTGTATGTAATTTCTCTGCTGTATTTTGCAGTTCTTCTACATTAGGCCCAGCTAGAAAATAAAACTGTGGTGGTAGTTTGGCTCTTTGTGATTTATATGTTAAATCCACAGTAAAGTCCTTAAATTCTTTTCAAAACAGTTTTCAAGTGATAGTGGAACCATTGGTCTGTGCTCTTAGTTAAGAAATTACTGGTTTGAAATAGTGTCTCAAATTCTATCTATTTTAGTATTTAGGCTCCCCTTGAATAGCAGAAGTTTAGGGCAATTGATTACTCTGCCACTCTCTCAGGAGATAATTGTTTCCTCTATCTTGTTACAGATTTTTAGCTGTTCAGTAGTGTAATGTGTAGATGTGCAAGTACTTTTTTTCTTGATACAAATCCTTCAGCTTTCAGATGACTTAGTATCTGTCCTTATCAGACATGAAAGGTTTGTGCACTGTGCAAAGTACTGTAAATTCACAATAAATTACAGGAGTAATTACAGGAGCTGACCAAAGATAGTTCGAGATCCAAAGTACTGTTATGTTCCCCCGGTCTTTCTCAAGGTAGCACGGGCACAAGATCTCACCAGAGAAGGCTTCTGTGGGTGCATAATTAAAAGCACAGTGCATGTCTAACCTTAAAATCTAAGCCAATAGGAAAGTTTGTGCATAGAAGGATTTGGTAGGCTGGGTCTTTCAAACGGTACCTCTGATTTTGGAAGTATAATCAAAAATGAGGAGCAATGTGTCAACAAGATCTTGATGTATCATTTTTATTTTATTACTGTAATTTCTCACCTAGAAGAAATACTTCTGCAGATCTGTCCATATTGAGATGATAACTGATACAGTTTTATCTTTGGTCTAATTCATCGTAATGATTTGTAGGTGTTTGTTTTTTAATTTTGCATTTTATTCAAATATTTTTGAATTAGCCAGATTAACATAGTGTTTAAAATTGCTCACTGATCAAAAGGTATTACTGGGTGTTTTGATTCTGACATGACAGCAAAAAAATGCATCTTACCAACACCACACTTCTTCAGTTGTTTATGTGTTTATTAATGTTCTGTCACTATTTCCTGCTCTGTTAATCCCAGTTTTTTTCATCTACCTCCTTAGCAATCCACTGAATCACTTATCTGGCTTTCAGAAAGTTCCCTGCCTGGATAAGTTGAGACAGAAGCCTGAACCATTCACACTCTCCACACTACAGCCAATAATGAGATTGTTTACAAATTGTACTATGATGTGCAAGATCTCACTTGATTATACCTTAACTGTTCTGTTTTTCCCTCCCTACCTCACAGATGATGGAAATGCTTAAAACAAGTTAAGGTAGTATGACACAGACTAACGTAAGTGTGAGCATGGCATCCAGGGGACAAGCTGTGAAATGTTTGCGTGCTTCTGCCAAAATGCGTTGCATGGCTTTCTGCTGTTGTCTCGTGTTTCTGATGTTAGGCAGCATGTTCAGCAACATGTAAGCGTTTCATTTGATATTTATACTCCAGCTCAGCTTTGGTTTCATGTAGTCTAAATATTCCGCCTTTTTCGGTAGCTTGTGGCAGCTGCTAGTGGCAAATCTGCAAGCTGTGTATGTCGTTCCTAAGCGACCTTCCAAAGTACCTGCTAGGATCAGGACCCCAATGGATCTGGCTGTTTAGAAATCCGCGGCAGAAATGTTGAAGTGTGCAGTTCAGATGGGTCAGGAGCAGAACCGACCCTTCTGTGCTTGCTGGTGGAAAGCAGCCGCTCCCAGTTTGCCTTCCCTGGAAGTGAAGAAGCTGGCTGATGAGGACGGCTCTGCTACCACGAATGCTTTCTGACTCCTCTGTTGTCAAGTTCTTGCTTCGTGTGGCAGGTGACACATCAGAATTACAAATGTTGTTTTCACAGTCTCTGTTAAAAAAAGACTGCTATGGGCAAATACGATGTTTTCCTGTATTTATATAGTTCTTTTAATCTTAGTGTATATAAAGCTTATGAAGGTGAGACCAGTCACAGCAGCTTGAAACATACTTACCCTATTGGGTCTGGTATGGAGAGGCAGAACTCAGTTATTCCCTTCCTGGGTTTCTTTTCTCACAGGATTTTCACTCATATTTTAAGCATGCTGGTGGGGTGTTTTTTGTCATGAGACTGGTCAAATATTGACCAGGCTGCCCAGCAAGGTAGTGTCATCTCCATCCTTGGAGAGCCTCAGAACTTGACTGGACATGACCCCGAGCAACCTGCTCTGTTTGGACCTTCTTTGAGAATGGAGTTGGAATATATGACCTTCAGAAGTCCCTTCCTACTTAGAGTTATCAATGATTCTACAGTTTTGTGACTGTACAGGTGGGGAGTAGAGTGAAGCCACCAAAATAACTTTAGTTATTCTGTAAGCCTTCATTCAAAACCAGATCACCAGAGATCAGTGTTCTGGTGACTGGTCCACTTTCCTGGATAATAAAATGGAGCTTATTGAATGCTGGTTATTACTCTCAGTGTACCCAGTTCAACCACTTGCAACTGAGCTTACACAGATAGATATTTGTTGTTTTCTTATTATGCAACAAAAATACGTGTTGAATAGCATGTGTTGTGTGAGATCAAGATGACTTATCAGAAACACCTCTACTTTTGAATTATTGGAGCTATGCCAGCTGACACTGCCAGCTGTCTACATGATGTTTTTATAGCTCTTCTCAAGTTTCCCGTGTAAGATCCCTACCTCTCTGTTCCTAAGACATTAATGATTAGACTGTCAGAGCTGAGAAAATCCGCCTACTGAGCAAGGTCACCTTCGCTGTTCTCAGTAACAAAGGAAAACGTCAGGCTAACGAGGCTCAGGAAGTCCTAATTAACGTCAATGGCAAACTCAAAGCCAGGGAAAAATAGGGCTGGCAAAATAATTCTCTCTAGAGCTAGGATTTTTTTTTTAAAACCATTGTAAAAGAAGCCTGGAAGCTGTATTTTCAAATATGGTTAGTGCTGGGGATGGGTTGCAGAAAAGAAAGGGAATCAATAAGGGGTTTGTGATTTCCCTGCCTCCTTCTCCTCAGTGAGTTCCTGCCAGCAGGCAGAGCGCTGAGACTCAGCTGAGGCCCTGAGGCAGGAGTGCTGTGCATCTCTGTTCCCACCTGCCAAAAAGTCACAATGCTCCTTCTTCAGCTTGGCTCCCCAGGAAATGTGTCTCCTCAGGGATGCTGGAGTCCTGACACACACAGAGCTGGGCCACCACACAACCTCCCACCTCCTCCCCTTGCTGCCAGAAGACCCATCTCCCGTCATCCTGCACAGCAAAAAAAAACAATGGCCAACAATCTACCCACAGCTGTTGTGTGAATGGATGTCCACAGACCATTTTTTATAGAAGACAACTCACAGGTCTGTCTCTAGCACCACTTAAGGATCCTGAATTTGTCTTTGAGTCTTGTGAAATAGCCCATCTTCCCAAAGTACCCTATAAAGCATTTTTGCTCCCATTTTCTTCCCCTAAACTAGTCTTAGTTCAAAATTCAGATTCCCTGAATTGGGCTAATACCCTTGATTGCCACCTCCCTCCTCTCAATTCTCTGACCCCCACTACAGGCTTGATGGAACCAGCTGTCTCTCAGTCAGTGTATCTGGCAGAGAGCTGCTAAGTCCTGCAACATTTCAGCCTATTCATTTGTATAATCCGGGGTTTTCATGCTGATATCCTTACTCAGCCATCTCTGGTTTCTGTGTAAGCCCAGTGCTGCTGGAAGAAGCTTGGTTTCCCCACTGACTTCCTTCTATGCCAAGGATGTTTCCAACTCAGTTCTCTTATTTTGTAAGTGTGAGGGAGCAGTCCATAAATGAGAGTGGTTTTGGTTTTCAGTGCCCACATGCAGGCAATAGCACCTGCAACCATGTTTTGAATTCCAGAAAGAAATATTCAAATCAGATATGATGAACAACATTCCCACAGCCTTTTCAGCTGTGGGGAGAGCAAACAGAGGAAACAATTCCCTAAGGGTGCTGTGACTTTCCAGTGTTGGAAAGCCCTAGGGATATTTTATTCAACATCATCAGAAGTGACTCTGGTGCAGTTAGCCTGCCTTGGAACAAAAAGTGGTCCATATAACTTCCTGAAGTTTCCTCCTTCCTGTTTTTGTATGATTCTTTTATTTTAATGATGATAAAAACCTCAGCCAAAAAATGTAATCACAGTTCTAAACTGTGTGCATGTATAAGCGACTGACACCAGGACACAAATCCACTGGTAAGAGTGAACAGACCCGAAGAACTACTGCAGACTGCTGAATGTCATTATCTCCCTCTTGTGCACACACACAAGGGTGTAAGTCCTCTGCACGCTGCTTCTGCCTCTTAGCATGACAACGGGCCAATGTGACACACCCAGCCAACCCAGCAGCACACACAGGGCCAGACACTGTGGCCCACTGGATCATGGTCCTGTGTGTTCCTCCGCAGACCCTCTTGTCTCATCTGCCTTCCTCCTTGAGCCTCAGAGCCTCCATCCTTCACCAAATCCTGCAACACAGTTACCTTCGCCAGTTACATCATTCTGAGCCAATGACAGGAATAGTTTTTCTAAAGACCTACAATGCAGTTTTATTCCCCACATGAAGGTTAAATCCTCAGAAAATTACTCACAGAATGCCATCATTGATCCAAATGGTCTCCTACAATTTCATTCACCCTTCAGCCACATACATTTTTGACCATGTCAGACTAGGAGACTGGTTTCTTGCCCTGGCGTCTTCTCTCTGAAGTCTCAGTTACCATGACACCTCTGTGCTTCCCAGGCAGGCACAGAGCTCCTCACACTGATGCTGGGTGGCCTTGAATATGTCCACACTACTACTGCTTGCTGCTTCATCTGCCTCACAAGAGCATTAAGCAAAAGTCAGTGCTCTCTGAAATGATCAGTCTGGCTCACTTGCCTACTGTTGAGTTGCCTCTGTTCCCTGTGTTCAGATCCCTGCACCACAGAGCTAGGCATGCCTTCATCAGGACATTTCTTGTTTCGTGTCCTAATCCCTGGCTGTCCTTTGCTGCTAGATACTTACAGAGATGCTAGTCTCTGTCATCTCTGCAGGGTCTTCTCTCCTGACATTTCCATTTGACCCATCCCTCGCTCAAGCTTCTGTTGCAGTGCCACCTCTGGGGCTCTGGGAGCCATCTGTAACAAAAGGGGTAACACACCACTCCTTCCTCTGCCCCCACCTGCTGTTTTCAGCCACATGCTGATCCTCTCCAGCACTGCCAACTTTGAACTCAAAGTCATATTATTCAGGGAGTAAACAAGAGTCTCTGTGTTTATCACTGGAATAGTGTGTAGGCACAGCTCTCCCTTCCCTGAGGCTGATGTTGCTCACAACCCAAAAGGATGGTGCTTTTTAACTTTGAGCAGAAGCACACTCACTCATTCATTGTTGAAAGTGTGGTTATAACTCAAGCAAGGAATGCACTCTTGGGCAGCATCCCTACCCCCACCAGCATATTAATATGGCTTCAAGGGATGTGGAGGAGCTTTATGCAAATGGAGACTTGAGACTGAGCCCAGCAAAGCACACTGTTTCCTGGAAGTACATAAGGAGCCCTAATGAATTCAGCAGGATGATCCATGGACTGAGAGGTGTGCTCTTATCTAAGTGCTTTTCTGGCTGAGGGCCAAAGACCAACTTGCTCCTGAGAGCCCATGGGACAGCTGGGAAAGCAAAATCTGCCCAGTGGAATACCACTGCCTCTCTTGCCCAAAGACTATCCAACTTCCTGATGTGTGGAAATGCAGGGGCTTTATCAAAGACATTGAAAAGCTCCCTTCCTTCAACAGAGCACAGTTTTAATCCTTCGTTAGGACTGGCCAGCCTTTCTGCATCATGTGTCCCCAAAATGCCAACATTTCCCTATGACCAACAGCCACCAGAAAGACCATGAAGCTCTGAAGCAGGACAAAGATCTTTGGGGTTGTTCATAGACAAGAGCAGGGTCCCTCTCCCACAGCTGCTATGGAAGACAACTTGGCTGGGCTTATGCTGGTGTCTGCAACCCCAAATCCTGCCCTACCACAGGGATTCAGCATCAGGTGGATGCTGTCAGTGCCACGGGAACCACCGTTCTTGGAAATCATAGATTAACTACTCATCAAACATAGCCAAAGGATCAGAAATTATCCAGTATTAAGGGTTGGATTCACTGTATATTGTAGGCTTCCTTCATAGTGGCAGCATGGGATATCCCTTCGCTGCATCCAGACCACACAAGGAATATAACAGGCAGAAACCCAGACAGACCAGTAGCCTCTCACAACCTGGCAATACATTAAACTGGCAAGTTATTGTACATGAGTTGAGCTAGAGCAGGCTGATGCTCTTGCACACACTACCTTACCTGTCTTCCTGATGAATAGCTATTTTGGATTTCCCAGTCATTCAACATACTCATCTGTAAGAACATTTTCTTGTTTCTTAAGATACACTCCCCTTTTGTAGTCCTACTGACAATTATGCTAGCACCATGAGACTTCAAGCACTCATCTTCTCAATCACAGCATTTTCAACAGAAAATGATCCTCTGAAATTCAGACTAGAGACAAAAAAGACTCTATACTGGTGCCCATGGAACCAGATTTTTTCTCATTACAGATTTCTGTTTCATATCAAAATGTTCACTGAAAAATATACCTCTTGCTCTAGAAACCCATCTTCAACAGACTTGAAGTGGTATAAAGGGTAATTAATAGGTTAGTCTCATCTCTAACCTCTGTGACACAATTACAAACATTGGAAAATGCAAGAATATTCTGGTGCTGACAAATCTGATTTGTCATTAATTTTGGTCCTCACTAGAGAGGCAAGTGGGGTGAAAGGCCAGGAGAGCATATACCTTTGAAACTCCTTTTGTCAGCCAGCAAAAAAAAAGGAAGTAGGGTGTTTTTTCATTTTGGTACTGGCTTGGGACACCCAAAGCACCACAATCTGGATGCCAAGGAAATGCAGAAAAAAAGCAATATCGCTGAAATGAAGACATAGAGCTGTCTTCAGTCTATTATATATTAAGGGGAGGGCAGTCATTCGCTAGAATGCCTGAAGCCAACTCTAAGGAGCTCATATATTCTTGAAGGTGTTGAGCTCAGATCAGCTTTGAGGGGGAGAAAATATTTCCTCCATCCAGTTCAAGCCAGAGGAGATCTCAAGAAGTAAATCAAAGGACACTAGGGACAAATCTTTGATAGAAGCATATCAAAACTTTGTTTAATTTGTTTGCACTGCTGTTGTAAAGCAGACTCACCAGAGACAATATGATCTACAAATGGAATATGTTACTAAATCAGGACACAACTTACTGGAAGGATGAGTAATGATTTCATCTAAGTCATTACATCTTCCTATCAATAGCATATCTCTGTGGGGAACATGCTCACCTCCAGCTGAATATCATATAATCCCTGTAGGAGAGACTTCAGGTGCCTGACTCAAGGACATGACACACCAAACCATCCAAGAAACAGTGAGGCAGATAGTGCCTTGTTGAGATCAGATGTGCACAGATATGTGTGTTTTGTGGTATGTTCAATATCCAGCACATGATCCCTTCAGTTTGTAAAACTTACTTCTGCCCAGGTATGTGGGAAAGGGCCACTTGTTAGAACAGTAGAGAAGGGGGGTGGTTATCCTGGATACAAGTGTGATCATAGGCACTGTGACCTCTGAGTGTGACACACACCCATGGGATTGCTGTGCGATACAGATTGGAACAAGCAAGTGGTTCTGCACATGTACAGCTCCATCCTGCTAAACTTTCAGAGCAAATATCAAAAATCCTCAAATGCTGCCCAGGCAGCTTCTCTGAACAGAGCAGGAATAATGCTTGGACTCAATGATCTTAGAGGTCTTTTCCAACCTTAATGATTCTAAGAGTACATGTGTATGGGAGGCTGCACTTGGTTAAATATCAGAATCACAGAATCACAGAATGCGTAAGGTTGGGAGGGACCACAGTGGGTCATCTGGTCCAACCTCCCTGCCCAAGCTCTAGCTACAATTGAGGATTTATCTTACTTCACATGCCTACCCTGTTTGACTGTAGTTGGTAAACCTATTAGCTTCTGTATCCAGGCAGCACACACCCCCAGTGCTATTTGCAACATTATCACCATCTTCTCTCTTCTCTCCAGACTGATGCTGTCATTTAATCCTGCTGACATTCCCTCAAGAGCATCCTACAAAATTATCTATTACTATTTGTTCCCAAAGTAGAGCCATGATAGCTTCATCCTCAGTTTTCACGACCTTCTCTGTTCTGGCCCTCTTGATGCTCACCTTGCCATCTGTCAAAATGTCACAACTAAAATCAATCCCTTGCTTCAATTCCTTAGCAAACCACACTAAATTCTTTCACTGCTTCACCTCCATCCTCTTTGTCAGGTTTGTGGTCCAACCTCTCAAAAGTTTCTCAAAATGAAACTACTTCTATGGCTTCTCCTGCTTTTCTCCTCCTTTCTTCTGAGATGACTCATTTCCCTTTCCTCTTCATAGCACCTCCTTCTCCCAGGCCTCCTGCAACACAAAACCTCCTTCCCAAGTGCCACCACAGCAAAGTTCAAATCATGCCAGTTTCCAAGTTTTCCATAGGTTTGAGACATTCTCGGGAAATCAGTCTTGTCTGCTATTTTCAAATCATCCTTCGATCTCCCACCTACAGCTCCTGCCTCTGGTGTTGAGGTGTTGCCTTCAATGAGACACAAGCAGTAACTCTCTTGTAGTCCTCTGCACAAGCAAAGTCTGGGCAGCTGGAGGAGGAATCAATGCCATGCTCCTGCCCAAGTTAGCCTTGCTTGAGCTTATCTCAAAATAAACCAGAGTCAGTCTTCGTCTGCCACTTGTTTTTGTAGCACAGGATCTACAGCCCATCCTGAGTTGAAAATATCCTTTCTGGGGAGCAGATACAGCTGCTGCATGTTTCCTGCCTCCATTCTGTTATTACAAATGGGTGTATTTTAAATGCCTGTGAAAGACATGGCATTACATTAAAGTTATTTTGAGGAAAAGTTCCCATTGGAAAGGAATCTATAATTGAGATTTGGATAGGGAAAGTGTCTGGGTATGTCTACATCCAGGTTTATTTTTTTCATCCCCAGTGGAAAAATAAAGGAATGTGAGTCTAGGAGCACGAGGTACTGTCTGAATAGAGTCTCTTAGCACAGGGCACACTACCCACCATCATTCACCTCTACCTTGTGTATGGTGCTCAGGCTAAGTATGAGACTTAAGATTATTTATCATATCCAAGCAGCTATTTCAGCTCTCTTATTTACAGAAAATTATTTGCCTGACAGGAGCCGCCTCTGAAGCAGTTTGTAATTAATACATCCATTTTCATATTCCTTAAAGACAACATTCATAACAGATTAGAAAGATCAGAGATGCTACAAAGATTTCTAAATAACAAGAATTAGTTGTGATTAAGTGTATCACTGTAGAGTGACAAATAGACTTGTCAATTGCATATCAACGTTAATAAACAAAAAAAGGGGTAGTGATGATTTAAGAAAGCATATACAAGAGTAATTCATTCAAGTCTGTAAACCAGAGTACTTGTAGGCATCTGGCAATTTTTGGGTACCCTGCAGTAGACTTAAATTTTAAGTTTTTAGAGCCTGGATATTCATGTGGGTTTTCTATTGGTTTGGTGGGTTTTTTTTTAAATGAAGGAGCTGTAAAAATTGCATCCAAAATTAGAGGGCTTGAAAGGGCTAAATCCATTTTGCCAAAGTCGCCCATAATGGACATCATATCCTGCAGCTAAGATTGTCAAGTCAGTTGTAATAGGTTTTTAATAATGTTGCAAAATATGTGCAAGTCATAACTTAACTGAATTCCTTATAAATTCTATGACTAATTATTATCATTTGTATAAAATATTATGATGCTCCACTCACATGCTTAGAATTTAATTAATTTGTAGGTTACATGCCCCTAATAATAAATATTTCTCCATGATCTTGGTCCAGAGCCTTGTAACAGCACACAGCTTTTCATCAGCTTTAAAGGCAACTCTGTCACTGACAGTGGTAAAGTTTACTGAGCCCTACAAAAACTGTCTGCTTCACATAACCTTTGATGAGCATGCTGTACAAAAGGTAACAGGCAGTACTTATAGGCTGCCCATGTGAGGGAAAGCACAGGTAATGCTCAGACAGCTTTGTAAAACCTACAAAGCAGGTAGCAACTCACCACTGCTGGCCTGGAGATTCACATTAGTGCAGTAAATAGCCAATGTCACTTCTCAGGTAGAAAATTAAACACAAAAAATCATACAAATTGACTGAATATACTTCATCCTAGTGATGTTCTGGGTCCTACAGTGTCCTCTTCCTATGTGGTGGTTTAGGAGCTGTTTTTCTAATTAGATCATCCTGAATATTTAATCCAGCCTCTTTTCAGGAACAGTGAACTCAGTCAGCAAAATATACTTTTGACCATTGTCTGCTAGAAACATGTTGAAAAAAATTAATATTTTGCTCTGAAGAGTAAAAAAACAGGGAACATATATTCCTTTGGAAGGATTTGATAAATTGTGTGCCATTATATAATAATACAGTTATATTTCTTGCTAAGCATAGCAGCTGTCTGGAGGAACCCAACTGGGTAACTTGGCCATTCACTCAGCTAGTCAGTGACCCTCATTCCTATTTTTCCTCATCATCCATGATACTACCAGAAGGTGTAGCAAACTGTTTCCACCATTCTCAGAAAGTCTCTTTCTCTGCTTTAGAATGGGGCACACACAAGGTCACTGCAAACAGTGCTGTTGAGATTGAGGGAACAGCCTTTTTTCCCTTCTAAACCTGAAGCCACACACACCACTTGAAAAATTAATGACTGACTGGGTGAATGTTGTCTGTTGGGAGTTTGAAGTGAGGTCAGTGCTTATTCACCCTCAGGAGAGGAAGATGGTTTAATGGATGACACAGTGCCTTGGGCTGCAGGTTCAGGACAGTCAGGCAGCCACATCCTGGGTGACCTGGGCTTCACTTGCCTGCAGCTTCCCTTCTGGGATTTTATGTGCTAAAAAGGTTCACAAAGCAAGCAGATATATTCATGGCAGAAAGACTTTCAGGACCCTTACATGCAATGACGTCTGTTGGGCTCCCAAATTCCCCCCTCCAAACTGTTGGATGGTACATAATTTTGAGGAAACATCCCTATGGCTTTTCCTGCCCTACCCTACATACCTACTGCTGGCCACTGCCAGAAAAAAGGTATGGATTGAGTGGACTTCTGGTTTGACCTTACATGTAAAAAGTGAGAACTTTGTTTTCATACCTGCCTGTTTTTGGGGAATGCCTGTTCCCGGGCTCCTCTGGCCACTGTGGAGCTGTCCCTTCACATGCCCTCATACTCCCCTCAGCGCTGTACTTACTACAGTATTTATACCACCACAGTAATGTTTCATCATGCTTCCCCACCACAGAGCAGGAGCTGCCAGGAGTGTTGGCTCAGCACAACATCCTTAGTTCACAAGCCAAGCCGAGGTCCCTCTTACTCCCAGCACTGTGTCACTTCTTTCTTGTGCAGTAGAGATCTCTGTTTTACTGACCTGCACAACACACAGATTTATTTGCCGGAGTTACAAAATATATGAGCTGATACAACAACCAGTTTCTACCAAGGCTGCAGGAAAAAAGGCTGTAACTTGCTGTAAGAGCCACAAGCTCCATCAGAAAACAGAAGGTTCCACATAAGGGAAGCACGACACGTAACCACTTAATAAAAACAACCCGAGCCCGCCAGGGAACTGGCAGAATTTACAGGCATTGTGCTGGGAACAGAAATCCAGCCCTCACGGTCAGCACAGAACTATTAGCAAACACACAGAGCGGTTAATATTTTGAGGTTGTTTTAGCTTTATTTGTGTACCTTGATAGGTGACATTTCCAAGACACTATGAGTCTCTGCAGAGTTGGACCTATTATTAACAGTGAACATGCAGCTGAGCTTTCATGACAGAGAAATAAAGAACTGAAGTTCACATAGTCATTTATGCAGGGAAGGTTATTCCTTAAAGTTTGTTAGCAGCCTTCCAGTCCCCTTCAACTAGACACAAAAACCTTGTGCTACCACTACACAAAGCAGATCTGGAAACCTACCTCTGCCTTGACTAAGGATGCTTTTTCCCAAGACTATTTTTTTATTTGTTTCTGCTGTTGCAGCTAAATGTGGGTGGGAGTTTTCTCCTGGGTGATGTTCCCAGCAGGTAGTAACCTCCTGTGGGGTTTTGTTCTTCAGTGGCTCACTGGCCATCTGGCTCTCAGCTGTAGGAATACCCATATGGTTTCTTTCCTGATGACGGTCCAAAATCCTGCAGGGCAATCACCACTGTCCCTTTTCCCAGGCAACCTGTGAATGGCTGTGGGCAACACGATAGCCAGAGCCAGGCCTGCAAGGGGATAAATGGAGACATTTGAAACACTGAAGCAGGAATTGGACAACAGGTTTCATTAAAGTCACAGCTAGAGCTACTGGTGACTCAGGTGGATGTGCTGCCAGAAGCTGTAAAGGGAGCTGAAACAGCTCTTGAATGACACCTGTGAATAGGTGTTCCTGAGACCCCTGCAGACAGTTCAAGGGAGGGAAATTCCTGATGGCCACCTATGGAAACAACCTCTGTGCTTGGAACCCTATTGCAAAAGGTACTGAGGCCAAACTCTCCTCTCCAGCACTGTGCTTTCCCAGCTCCTCACCATGAGGAGCACATGGAAAGCCCAGCAATTCTTAAAGCTTCTGTAATCCAGAATGAGGTAAATGGATGGGAAAATGTACTAAACAGTTGTTTCAGCAGCTGATTGGTTTTGGTTTCTTAGCAACTGTGGGAAAAGAAGCTGCCTGAGATCTGAGCTGTCTGGTCAAATCCAGCAGGCATCCCTCCGTGGAGGACAGCCCTCCTCCTCTCTGCTCATCTGCACAGGGAAACCGCAGCTGGTGGGAAGCCCTCCCTAAACAGGGAGATAGCAAACAAGCCCACCAAAATAGATGAACAGGCTTGTCCCCTTGTCCTTCTCTCCACTGAGGGACAAGGGAACAAGCGGGCCATCAGAGTCCTCATGTGTGGTTCCTCCAGAAATGGAAAGGTTGTTTGAGATTAGACTGCTTTTCATTTTAAAAATCATGGAAAAGATGAGGGAATCTTGCACTAACAGCTGCAGTCAGTGATGTTCCCAGTTTGCACCCAAAATAGGAACTGCAGGAGAGAAGTCAGGCTCTTCTGTGCCTCAGTGTCAAGGCCAGGCTGGAGGGGAGCAGGAGGACACTCCTGTGGCTCCAGCCATCAGCCACTCCAACCCTGCAAACTGCAAATGACCCTGACAGCTTGGTGCAGGGATCCTAAGCTCCTCTCCTGGCAGTGCAGGTGGCTCAGTTACAGCATCCTTCACAGGTTGTTTTGAGAACACCACTCCTGAGTGCATGAAAAGCTGTTTATGGCTGTTTTCCCTGTGATCAGCAGTGTCAGTCTCTTGCAAGTCCCTTGAGCAAATCCACAGAGGGAAAGGGCTGATTTTTGCCGGTTTCACATCTCTGTGAGTGTTTGTGCTGGAGGTTTCAGCACTGGTGCAGGGTTTGTTTGGGTCTCTGTATTGGAGCAGCCATTTCATTGTTTTAGTTTTCAGGGACAGTGTTTAAATCATTTAAATTCATGCCTGTTACTGACATACTGGCTGTGCTCATTGCTAATAGCTTATTTCCATCCTTACTAACACTATCTCATTCATTCAGATATAAGTATGAGGATGCTGACCTGTAGTTAATCCTACACATCCCTGACTGTTAATTTAATGACTATTAAATATTAATGGGAACAGAGAACGGAAGTCAGATCACCTTTTCAACAGCTTAGTGCCCCTGTCACCAGGCTACAATGTCATCCTTGATCTTGCTTTTTATATTCCCTTTCTGCCAGTTTCATTTACAGGACAAAGAAAGATACATTTCAGAGAACGTTTTGCAGTCAAGCAGCTATTGCAAGGATTAGAGCTGCACTAGGATCTCCCACTTCCTAGGTGGATGTTCAAACCACCATGCTCTTGATTTAAAAAGGAGTGGTTTTTTGGTCCAGAACCTGGGAAAGGGCCCTACACCCCAGCTCAGAGGCTATGCTAGAGAAGGGGAGAATGCAAACAAACATAGACCCCATGACCTAGATGCTCCTCCTGATCCTGTGCAAAACATAATTCATTGTTCAAGGAGAGATGTGGAGGGTGTCTGGTGGTTACAGTCCTCTCCAGGGCAGGTGAGCACCAGTCCTGGATCCACCAGGGTGTACCTGTGCATAGTTCATTAAACAAAGTATGGCCCAGTACCGAGGGTGGGCCCTGAGGCTCTGGTGCAAATCTTCGACACCGCAGTGCCACGTGCCCTGTTGTGTTCCCAGCCTGGTGGTGGGAAAACTCTCCTAACTAGCCAGGAGTACAGAAGTGAATCCTCCCTTCTAGAAGAGAGAGTTGAACATACTTTTCAATTCCAGATGGGTGTTACCATGTCTTGATTCTCACAGAAAGCATCATCACTTTTGGTCATGTTTCAACAACGAAAGCCATGTCCCCCGCGTGACCATCCAGAGAACATTTCATTTGCAAGCATGTTATGTTTTTGGGCAGTGGGGACCACTGGTGGTGGTGTAGAGATGTCTTTCTCTACATTCTTTACATTTTTCTTTCTTTCCATGCCTTTTTTTCTCATGATCTTTTCTTTTGCATCAGGCTGTTGTGACTGCATCCTTAAAGCCATGTCTAACTGCTGGAGGTATTTGTCTGTGCTTAAATCTATGTATCTTCATATGACTATATTTTTTGATTATAAAGCTAATGAGATAAAGCAGAAATCAATCAAAGTAGCTGGGCTTGAAGTGCATTAATACTTAATACTACCTTTTACCATTGTAATTACGATTTATTTACTTTTTTAATTGCTATCTGGTTTACTTATCTCTCCAAGAGACACTTCTCAAGAGTATCTTTCTGACTATAGTATTTTACTTTTACAGAAAAATGCAGGCATTTAGTGAGATGGAAATTACTTCCTTATTATTTAAAATTAATTCAGCCTGTCAAAATGAGCTCATTGCCATGCACAGTGTTTCCTTTTTAATTCAGTCTCAGCCTTTCTAGAAATTGAAATTCTGTGCTGAGATGATGTACATAGCAGGCTTTTTATACATATTAAGCCCTACATATTAGGAGGATTAAGGCCACATATACGTTTTAGAATAGGGTACATAATTATGAAACAAATTTTGCGGCAGGGATAAAAGAATGTCAGTTTTCCATTGGTCTTGTAAACTGCTTTGCTAGCCAGGAATGAAGCTGCAAGAATGCCTGATGGGAATAAAAGGGACTCTCTTGCCTGCTCCTTTAGGACTCCAAATTTTGCTAAATCAGGACAAAAGTAGAGGAAATATTTGCATATAAATAATTGGGATGCCGGTGCTCCCTCCTTTTCTCTTCTTGGAATAAAAAAGAAGAGAATGGAAAGCAGAAAAGGACAGAGGAGATTGAAACTTGTGATGAGTATAGGAAGATATAACCTTAATAAACGGGAGAAAATTGCCTGTCACCTGCAAAGGGAGCAATGAAAATAAGGGGGTAAGGGAGACACATTTCTGACAGCAGCATCCCACAGGAGCTTCTTCAGGACCAAGAATCAATTAGGAAAGGGAGAGAGAGAAGAAAGGATAGCTTTGAAAGATCTTCATACTTCCCACTCTGTCCTCTGAGTGCAGTCGGTTCCCACTGCACTCCCTCCTCATAGTAGCTGAACGGACTTGTGGCAGAGTCCTCTGGAGACAGCCCAGTGTGTGAGGAAATATCCCAGTGATTCACCTGCACTGGGCTGGTGTCCTGGTCACACTCCCTGAAAAGAGAACAGCAGGAAATGAGGAGTTTGGAATGGAGGGAGCAATCAAGGAAAACCATTGCTTGGGAAGGCACCTGAAAAGATTGCCATTCTCATGGTAAGAAGATGACCCATGGAAATTATTTTTCCATTCACCAACTGAATCAAAAAAGTAGTTAAATAATTTCAACATGTTTGGGCATACCATAGACAAGACTTTCAGTGTCACTCATATCTCCAAGAGGGACGATGTGGGGAGCAAAATACACGGCAGTGTTACCTCAGTCCATGGGGAGGTCACGGAGTAAATAGTCCTGGAACTCATTTCCAAACACAAAGGACAAGAAGCTGATTGGAAGTAGTCAGCATGGATTTACAAAGGGGAAATCACACCTGAGAAAACCTGAAAACCTCATACAGCGACGTGACTGCCTCAGTGGTTGAGGGGAAAGCAGTGAGTGGCATGGTTCACCTTGACTTTAACAGGGATATTTAGTGCTTGCTGTAATTTCACAGACAAGGTGATGAAGTGTGGGCTAAACAACTAGAGAGTGAGGTGGACTGAAAACTGCCAGGTTAAAGGGCTGTGATCAGTGGTACAAAGTCCAACTGGATGACACGGCAGATAAAAAAGTGGGAGAAGTGTTGAAGCAGCAGAGGGTTATGATGCTATCCAGAGGGACCTCAACAGATTGCAGAAATGGGTAGACAGGAACCTCGTGAATTTGGGACACCCCCAGTCCTGCACCTGGAGAGGAACAAGCCCACACACTAGAATATGCTGTGGGCCACTCAGCTGGAAAGCATCTTGGTAGGAAAGGACCAGGGGTCCTAGAGGACACCAAGTTGCCCGTGAGCTAATGATGTGCCCTTGTGACAAAGCAGATTCACAGGATCCTCCAGTCCGCACTGGTGACACCTGCAGTGCTGCGTCCTGTGCTGGGCTCCTCAGTGCGAGAGAGATGTGGACATGCTGGAGAGAGTCCAGTGAAGAGCCAACAGAATGATGAAGGGACTGGAGCAACTCTCCTGTGAGAAAAGGAGAGCTGGTATTGCTCAGCCTGGGGTAGAGAAGGTTCAGTAGGGACCTTGTGAGTGTATATAAATACCTGATGGGGGCCCAGTAAAGAAGACAGAACCAGACTCTACTTTGTGGTGCCTGGGCACTGTGTAAGACACAACAGACACAAATTGACATGCAGGAAATTGCATTTAAACTTTAAAAAACCCTTTTTTACAGCAAGCATGGTCAAAAACTGGAGCAGGCTGCCAGAGAGGTGCTAGAATCTCCATCCTTGGAGATACTGAAGACCTGACTGGACATGACCCTGAGTGACCTGGTCTAGCTGACCCTCTGAACAGTGGGGTAGGACCAGGTACCCCAGAGGTCCCTGCTGACCTCTGCACTTTTCTGAGTGTCTGACACTGAGACAAGAAAACTGCTGGCAACTGGCAGATAGAAAATATTAATTTTGGTTTAATGATTTGCAGTAAAAGACTAGTAATAAACAAGGGGCTGATCTTGCCAAAGAGATGCAGTGGTGAGCAGAGGTGCAAATAGGTCCTTCCACAGATCACCACTCTGGCAGGGGAGAAGTTGCAGCACAACCCACATATGGCAGAATTGCAGAATGAGGGAGGTATCTCCCACTATTGCTCCCTTAGTAAGAACCAATGCAAATAAAGCTCTGTAAAACAAAACCTATTGGCAGGAACAACCAGCTTCAAACACAAGTCTTGGCCCTTGGCAATAGGCACCAGTGCTTGCACATTCAACACAGTTCTTGCAAAGAACAGCTGAGGGAGCTGGGGTTGTTTAGCCTGGAGAAGAGGAGGCTCAGGGGTGACCTTATCACTCTCTGCAACTGCCTGAGAGGAGGTAACAAGTGACAGGACAAGAGGAAATGTCCTGAAGTCGCACCAGAGGAGGTTTAGATTAGATACTAGGAAAAATTTCTTTACTGAGTGAGTGGTCAGGAATTGGAACAGGCTGCCCAGGGAAGTGGTAGAAACACCGTCTCTGAAAGTGTTCAGAAGGTGTGTGGGCGTGGCACTAAGGGACATGGGTTTAGTGGTGAACGTGGTGATGATGGGTTAAAGGTTGGAACTGATGATCTTAGATCTTTTCCAGCCTCAACAATTCTGTGATTCTCTGATTCCCTATCCCAGAATTCAAAACCTCAGCAACTGCAGATCTGCTTTAACTTGTGCTACTTTGATGGACGTTTCTGGTGAAACAGGCGGCTGGAAATGCTGAAGTGCCAAAACTGTAAGGATAACAGACCATGAGAAGAAGTCAGAACTTGTTTTCTCCCGTGTTCAGAGCCTTCTTTGTGCCACCTCCTGTGGCATCCCCCAGCAGCACGTCCAAGGTGGGAGGCACACCTGGGCTCTTATCTCTCTCTGCATTTTGTTTCAAGTGTTTGCAATTAGCTAAGGATCCTGCCACCAAACTGTTTCGGGACAGCAAGGTGTTGGGTTTTTGCAGATTTAACACAAGTTACTGTGAATTATCAGGAGCATTTTATAGATTAGGTTTCTGGTGTTAAACAGACTGTGTTTTAATTTGAAGTATTTCATATGTACATTGCAAAACAATATAGAAAAACACCCCACATTTTTCAGATAAACTAGGAGACTTTAATTTTTTTTAAAATCTGGTAACTTCAAAATACTGTTTAATGAAGGAAACTAAATCCAAGAAGTTATTATTTTTTCATTTTGTACATTTAATAAGCATTTCTGACAATTCCAATTTAATACTGTTTTTGAATTATATTACAAGCAGCAGTAATTAATTTTCTTAGTAATGCCACATATTTTGAAGTTACCAGAACTGCTGTGAGTGAGCAGGTAACTGTAGATACCGCAGTCCCCTCTAGTGGAGAAAATCAGACCGTGCCGATTTTGCAGGACCTGCTGCATTAGCAGTGGCTGGATATAAAAGCTTTGCTTTTCCCCCAGATATCCTGAGGACTCTGAGTCGATTTTTTCTTTTTATGGTTTGTTATTTATTTATGGTACATTATGGTTTTTTCTGAAGGAGAGAGGGGCATGTGAGGCTCAGGTTCAGTTCCTACTTGTCAACCTTTGGAGCAGGAATTCACTACATGCCCTCCAAATCCTCCTGCAAAAAACCAGCAAGTTTTGCTTCAAGTACCTTATCTCCACAAAACATTTTGGAAGCTGATTTTTTTTTAATAAAAAGGAAACTAAGGGATTCGTGAAGGACAGCTTCACCAGAGATCACCATGCAGCTCCTGTCTCAGCAGCTCATCTAAACCCATTTAAAAACCCTTTTGTACTGGCAGTTTCTGATTCAGAATTGTGCCCTTGTAATATTCCCCTGTTCTGTGAGCAAGAAGCAGTGATATTTAGGTTTTCGGAAGCCATTATCATCAATATAATAAAGAACACCCCCTGCTGAAGAACTTTGTATGCCCGTTTGTTGTACTTCTGTTGTGCTGCAGCTCTAAGGGAGAACTGTGTCTACCGCCCCACATCTCTTTTTTGTTTTTCTATTACATAATTGTCGTCATGTTTTTAATTAAGTTAAATAGGATGTTGCACTGCGCTCCTCAGCAGCTTCCTGAATTTTGTGATCTATCCCATCAATTGACTGAAATCAGAGCACTCTCTGCTGGTACCACGTGCACTGAGTGCAAGTCACAGATATTTGCATGAACCAATTTATCTCTTAAAAATATTTCTTCTTGACTGAAGAATAAATTGCCTTTACCCTAATGTGCTAGGTAATGAATTGCATTTGAAATGTGTTTATTTTTAGCAAACAAATGCTAATGGCAGCTTGCTGTTAAAAATAGACAGTACAGTTGGCACAGAAGTATGGGCTGGGGAATCGTTCTTCCCTGATCAGTGGAGATGCCCTCTGTGTAAGTCACCTGGGGAGAAAATATGAGGTTCCTAAGTAATTTAGTCCCTCCAGCTGGAGAGATGGTGAACAGCAAGACACTGCTGTCACCTGAGCCCTGCCTTATGAATTGCCCCTGTAGCCCAGCATCCTCACAGGGCTTGTCATCCCTTCCGTGGGGGCAAAGGGTGTAAGATGGAGATGGCTCATTTTTCTTTTCCTCTCTCCCTGTTGCACATCAGTGGGTGCAAAGTGGGTTTTATGTGCCTCTAGCTCTGCCTGGCTGCAGGGAGTGGGGGCATTTTGGTGGGGGGAGCACTGCAGGACCCCCAGCATTAACAGCTCCCGCTTCTCTCTCAGCAGCTACTCCCCAGGCCAAGGGACTTTATCTTGGACAGGTTTTCTTAATGTCTCTGAAATTTCCCTGGCTGCACTCTAAGTCCATTACTTGTCACATTCCCATGATTTATTCCCTTCATTTTCGCAGCAGCTTTTTTTCATAGTTGAGTGTTATGTCCAGTAAGTCTGTTTTCCTCTAGATTACACGGATCAATTGCCCATGCTTTCTCTTACATTAAGAATTCCAAGGCTTCTGACACTCTTGTTGTTCCACTCTTGTATTTACCAGGTAGGTCCACTTCTCCCTTACAGTCTAGTGCCAAAAAGCCAACCATGCAGCTGAGGCCTTGCTGAGCAGCCTGGTACTCACTTTGTGCATCTTGCAGATAAATTTTTCTGCTTCTCCAAAATGGTAGGGCATTTGTCTATTTTTCACAACAGAAGGGCCTTGTGGCTCATGTGGTCATTTGGTTCCTAACTTTTATCTTGTACAACTTCCTCTTCTGCCATGCATGTATTGCTATGAATTGTGTTCTGTTTTTCAGACCATTTTTCTAACTCGTGATAAATGTTGAATACTGTTTCTGTCCTACAACATGCTTGGAATCCCTCCTGAATTACTGTGACCTACAAATGGAGGAGGACATCCTCTATTCCACTGGAGATCCTCTATTCCACTATCCAAGTGGTTAGTGAAAGTATTTTAATAACATCAGACCTAAGACAGATCCCCATGAAACTCTAATAAATGCAGTCCTTCAGCTGGACAGCAAGTCACTAACCACCACTCTTAACAGTATGTTTTTCCAACAGATTTTGCATTTATTTTCATAGCAACTTATCTAAATAATGTTTCCTAAATGCTATGAGAATGCTTTCCAGATTTTTCAGATTCATGGTTCAAGTCTTTTTGTAGTCTGTCTTACAGAAGTGGAAAACAGATAACCTTCCAAGCACACAGGTGCTACATCAATGAGTGTTCATCAAATGCTTGTTCTATGCTTTCAATAGACTTTTTGTCATCCAGCCCCAGTGGGGCTGCTGTGATACAAGGGCTGGTCTTCTCACCTCATTTTAATTCCTGAGTGAAGAATTAAAGTGCCAGTTCTGGTAATTTGGTTACCAGAGAGATACTCTCCAGGTCTGGCTGCACCATCAAATCCTCCAAGTGTGGCAAATGGTGCCTGGGAACAACCCAGCTGCTCCTGCTGTCAGCACTGGCCGTGTCAGCACTCCCTTCCCTTGGAAAAGGGGCAGTATTTTTGCTTACAAATGTTGTCTTATGATTCTCAGCACTCCTAAGGTTGGATCTGCCCTGGGAATAATTGCATGGTGCATCATGGAAGAGCTTGTCCATCCCTCTGAAGCCACACAGAGGCTATGTCCTTCTGCTTCCAGTAAAACAGCCCAAAGCACATCTGCTCCTCTGCACCGTTCATTCCGTCTGGAACAGGGACAGTCTGGCACCTGTGGGATACTGCATTTTCCAGGCATGGGAGTTATGGAGAGCAGGGGTCTTCCCCTCAACAGCAGCAGAGACCGTGTCAGACTCCAGCACCTCCTGCTCTCAGGGCCGAATGTCTGCCAGCCTCCCACATGTCCTTGCACTGGCACTCCTCTGGCACCAGATACTTTAGCACTGAAAGCTCACTGTTAGAGAGAGGTCTTATCACATTAGAAAGGGCTCCTTTGAGGAGGGATGATGTTAACTTTTCTGTGGGAAGTTTTCAGTCACAGACAGGGAAGTGTTTTAGAAGTGAAGACACAATTCTGCTCGCACAGGCTCGAGTCAGGAGGCTGGCAGTTCCCACCACTTCAGTGGTGAAGCACAAAACTTGTACAAGACACAACCCCTACTCAAGAGATTATGAATCTAAATTTGAACATTGTTTTCCAGATTTTGTTTGAAAAGTAGGTTCAAGTAGGGCAGCATCCCCTTCTTCCTGCCAAAAGATCTTACATAGAGATCTCTAGCCAAAAAAATGCTGCCTTCATTTGACAGAAAGGACTCAGTAGGACCAGACAAGAAAACCAAGACTGAGCTGTTGCTAGCTGAAAATTGCCTAAAAAGACTAAAAATTATAAGCTTAACTGGAAAAATGCCAAAATCCTGAAAAAAATCTAGTAAATATTATTTCATACATGATCAAGAGAAGGTTCTTCTCTTGGGGAAAAAAACAATGGGAAGCCCTTGATTGATCCATGGTACTTTTCATTATAGTATGATCTTAGGAGTTGGTTTGGTTCTACTGAGTCAAAAAAGACCCAGAAAGGTCCAAAAGGGTTTCCATCAGATGTAGATTTTAACAGAAAACATGGCTGGGAGCCTAGATAAAAAGCACTAGTTAAAGAAAAGTAGAACTGATTCCTTATTTATAGGTTTTAGCATTTCATGGGACAAAACCCGTTGCTTCCTAATTCTAGACTACAACCTAAACTGAAATGATAACAATTAAAAGTCAGGAATCCAAAGTAAGAAAGATTTACCCATGGTGGCATGTGTTTCATTAGCAGGTAACATTAAGAATCAATATTTTATGACCTGTCACATATTTGAGTCATCTGTCATGTTTTATCCTTAGATGTTGAAGTTGTTTGACAGCTCTAAAGTAGAAAGAAGCAAAACAGAAAAGAAGTTTTTTGCTGGTGTCACACTGTCAGACAAATTTAACAGGTAATAGTCTACAACAAGCAATTAAAACATATTGGTCTCTTAGTACAGAACAAATTCTACTCTGTGGGACCTGAGGGAAATGCATCTCATAAAATTTGCTATTTTTATGTAAGAAGCCAGCACAAACTATACTTTCCCCGCATGAAAAAAATCAAAAAGAAGCAGAAATGCTGCTACTTCGCAGTGCACAGATGAATACTGATTTGGGGACCTTACATAACAGGGAAGCAGAAAAATCCACCTGCAAAACCTCAGTTTGTTTCCTGCTGAGGTCCAGCTACTGATCCCAGAGTCAGTGCAACCACAGAGCTATAGGGGGACATACCCAAATGGAGGATACAGTCTGTCTACCTGTTGTCCAGATAAAGAGATTAGTTCATATGAAGACGAGGAAGGGATGAAGATGAAATGCCTGTGGAATTACCTCCAGGTTTAGAAGTGTCACAACTGCTCATGCTTTCTGTTTTCCAAGTTCCAATTCTGAATCACATGTTGTACTTGAATCTTAGCTTAAAAAAAAAATGCACACAAAACCAAACAAAAAACAACCTTCTGTTCCCCATAATTGCAAAGAAAACCACTAGCTCTCAGGAAATAAGAAATAAATTAGGCTTTTCGGAACTCATGTTTATATGTCTTCCTGGTTTTTGAAGGCTTGTGGTTCATTAAGGCTTTCTGGAAAACAAGGACTTTATTATTTCATGAGCAGCACTAACAGGATGGGTCCTCCTTCTCTTCCAGTGTGGAAGAAAAAAAGGAGACATTTTCATTTTTATTTATGTCTGCAGGTAGTTAGTCTAAAAGTAGCAAAGATCTTGTTTATCAGAGCATTTTCTTTCATTTTCCACATCCCTCTAGAATAGCTCCTTTCATGTGTTAAAAAAAGAAGCATCCGAGAAAATTTCAGTCTCAACAAACTGGTATTTTGCACTGAAAATTCCTTCAATATAAAGTTCCTATGGGTAACACCAGAGAAGTCCAGGAGAGTGAAGAAATCTGAATTGTAGCTTTTTTTCCTGTCTCTAAGCAATCAATAATATGAGACTTTGCTAGCAAAGGGGTTTGAATATCACTGCAGAGAAGGAAGAGGATGGACACATGGTGATGTAAGGGCTGTAGGAATGACCACCAAGCTCGTCTCCAGGGTTCAGTGACCCATCGCTTTGGGAACACCATGAAACAAGCATATTTACCTAACTACAACCACTGCTGATGCTTTCCGTAGTGCTGCCCACGTGGAGTGAGCCACCACGCACGGCAGATGCGCAATCCATGGTGCCAGGTGCTCATCAGCGTGTCCCAGAGACAGCCCAAGGTGGGCACTAGGCCACTTGTCCCTGGTCTGTACAACAGAGGCTCAACTGTCTTATCACGCCCATTGGAAAAAAAAGAGGTTTTTCTTTTTCCTTGAGTTTCTGCTTATTTTTAAATGTGCCAAGACTGGCACAGCGGCTTGGCTCGCCCTGGCTGCGGGGACTTTGCAGTCGGCAATGCCCGGCCCTGCGGCCTCCGAAACCCAGGCAGCCTCTGCTCTCCCCCAGGGCTGGGCGATCCGAGAGGATGTGACCGCCAGAAAAGGACACCAAATTAGGAGATGTTTCAGTGTCTGAGGCGATGAAATATTTAATCCCTGCTCTCTCTGGGATGTGCATCATCACAGATTTACTTATCTGCTGCTCAGTGGCAGCAGCGGCTGACAGGGACGATGACAGCTGACACACATTAACCCAGCTGCACAACACAAGCTATCACTCCAGATCAGAAATCCATCATTATTATTTAAGCACCAAGGAGGTGTCTTGCTGCCAGATACCAAACACAGGCGGCACCTGCACTGGAAAGTCGACACTGCCAGGGTCTCTTGGAGGTGAGGGGGCTCGGCAGGACCCTCAGCCCTGGCAGCCCCAGCAGGGCCAGCAGCAGTGGCACGGGTCCCTGAGCAGCCTGGCACCAAGGGTACACACAGGGTCTCCTATGCCCCCACTGCTGACTTGGCCATACCCTGGTCCAAAATGAGAGGGAAGGATGGACAAATATTACTTGTTTAGGGTGTGGCTGGCTGGAAGCTTTTACTGGAGCTTTTCTAGAGCTACACAGCAGGATAGTGCATTAACCCCCTCTTTAGCAAGGCTGCAGGTGGAGAGAAAGGCTCCTCAGGGAGTGTTGCTGCAAATGCAGCTGTGGGGATGCAACTGGAACAGACTTGTTTCCTTTGTCTAAGCTGCCCCCCTTTTTACAGATGAGCTTCATTTCTGAGCAAATCTGTATCAGTATCTTCTTTATCTAATAGGTTGTTCTGAATTATTGCTGTCTCTGAGAAACTGGTGACTGAGCTTTGAGGAATCCTGGTGAAACTGGAATTTGATTTGAGATGGTGGGCTGGAGATTTCCCCCCTTCTTGTTAGTGTTTTGTACTGGATTAGTTGCTGCTCGAGACTGCCTTGCTGTCATTTCCTGTTACAATGGCATCCTTTCATTGAAAAGTGCATTTTGCCAAGACTTGTCTTATGGTCATTGGTGGGAACAGCCAAACAATGGGAAAATTGTCCATGTGTCTGTGTGAATCAGGTGCAGGGTAGAAAGGGGAAAGAAGCCACCAAGGATTCTAAGCCCTGGAGCTGATCTTATATTGTGTGGGGTGTGATCCTTCCAGAGGAGGAAATAAGGTGGACTATCTAGAGCACCACATGGATACCTGCCTAAGACTACAGGGCTTGCTGGATACACTGGGATGTCACCTTCCTGTTCTGACCCAGAGGACACTGTACCACACCTGTCATTCAGGGCTCCTGCAAACCTGCTTGCCTTTCTGCATGCTTTTCAGCTGGCAATTTCCTAACACAGCCCTCCCCTTCCTGCACTGAGACAGCTTTTTTTTTTTTTTCTCTGCACCGCTAATTGCAGTTTGTCTTCTGTGCTGAAAGCTCTTCAAGGAAGGAATGTCTTCTTTTTCTTTTACAAGAGTGCCCTTCACACCTCTAGAGAAACTCAAGGAAATGTTTAAGGGAATAATATAAATTAATAGCAATAATAAATCCTTACACACTGTCCAAAGACTGCATAAATTGGGTTTGGAGCAAGAAAGGGAAGATGACAGAAAAGTCTTCAAGACCATGAGCACTCAACACTGTCCTTGCTGCATATCAGACAGGTTTTCATGACAGATGGTATTCACCAAAAAGCTCACCCTCTCCCTAGACCCTGGCTTTGCCAGCTCCCAAATCCAGACTCTTTTCCAGCTGAGTAACATCTAACCCCACAGAGATTTTTTCAGTAGTTTAACACGTAACTTCGTACCTTTGGAAACAATTGTAGGCCTTATGTCCAGTTCTAAATACTTCCTATTTGCCTAGAGAGTATCTAGCCAGTTAATTAACATTCCTGTGCTCGGTAAGCTAATCATTAAGCCGCAGTTTTGAAATCTCAGACCAAAGCTGCTCCAGATCGTTATCTTTCCACTGCCCATAAACATGTAACTTGGCACCTGTATCTTTCTCAAAGGCAGAAATGGGATCAATATTTGCAGCTCATTAGCAGGTTTTGGTTGAGAACCAACATTACAGCAGCCAACCAGTCAGAGAAGAGTGTGTCAGGAGGAAGGACACAGCCTTGCCTTGGTGAGGCCCTGCCCCAGAGGTGCTCTGGACAAAGTCCTGCAGCTGCAGGACCCTTCCCCTCCGTGGTGAGCCCCAGCAGCCCCAGTCCCAGCCCAACTCATTCATCAAATTTTCTCTTCCCATCAGCACAAGTACACACAAAGAGAAAGTTTGGAAAACTTTTGGAAATCCTTGGATGTGCCTTTGTACAGCATGGATTTGTGCCATGTTCCCAGGTCACAGAGCTTTGGCACTGGCCAAAGAACAGGGAAATTCATTTCACACCAAAAAAAAGAGAGTTTAAATGTTTTTATTATTCTGCAGCATTTAAGGTTCGTCAGCATAGATATTTTTCTTATGTTTTCTGTGACATTTAAACTTCTTGCAATGTCTTAGTTATTATGTTATAATAAAAAAATCAGCATTTTTTTCAGGAAACTTCATTCACAGAAATGTCATATTAACATGTTGGGATGGCCAGAGAACTTGTCACAGCCCTCATTGTTTCTGTTAGGAGGAAACACTCACTATATGAATTGGGAAATCATCTGGAGAAATCCAGTCTGTTGAAAAAAGAGCAGAGCTCCGTTTCTGTCACACTACTAAAATAAGCCCCATCGTAGCAGCTTCCTTACACAGAGATCCTGGCTGGCACCTTCAAGAATCTGCTTCAGTATCTTGGCTTTCTCCCAGCACCGAACTCCCACTCGCTGCCTGCTCACAGAAAAGCAGGCTCAAGCCAGCGCGGAGCCTGAGCACACACCGGAGGCAGCGAGGGGCTCCTGCAGGCTGGGGCTCACTCACAGCCCCCCAGCCCACGCTGGCCCTGGGCTCTGCCTCCTGCCCGCGCTGACGGCCCAGCCCAGACAAGGGGAGCTTTGTATCAATGGCAGCAAGGTTTGTTTGCCCAAACCAAAAACGTGCCAACATCAACAGTTAACATTGCCTAGCACAGGAAAACTCTTGGAAGATAGAACGCTACTAAAGCTAGATGTAAAATGTTGTTAACAAAATAAAAAAGCATAAGATTGTACAATGCCAATCCAAACATTTTCTGGCTGATATGCCCAGAACTTTGTCAAGGTACCTCACTGACATGGCTGGATCCTCAGGGGAGCTCCCAGTAAACAAGTAAGTCAACGTTTGTAACCGTTTTTAAATACAGACAATGCAGAGCTTTCTGAGCAGTCTGATCACGCAGCTTGAAGGCTGGAGAAACAAACAAAAATACCTACGGATCCCCTGGGTTCCAGGGGAGAAACTGAAAAACAGCTACAGAAAATGGGCAGAATACAAAGAAAGTGAAATATTTTCTCATTTAACAGTTAAAGAACAGGAAGAGTTTAGGAATCACTGTTCAGAGACTCCTGTTTAGTGACAGCAATTTATTTGACCATCTGGGCAAAGAAAGACTGCAGCAAACCACATGGAGGAAATAAAAATAGATGAACAACAAGTGACTGATTTTGCTTGACTTGAGCCTACAACTCTGCAGAACAGGAAGCTACTTCATGTGAAAGACATTATTGATGAAGGCATTTCAACCTCTTGCCAGTCCTTCCAACAACATACTAGATCTCCCATGCCAGCAAACCTGTCTTGAGACGTGACTCCCATCCCAAACTTGACGGAAACACCACCAAGTACAAAAGACAAATTGATGAGCCTTCTGGAAAGGGACCACCAGAGGAAGGAGCATTTCTGTGATGTTCCACAGTAAAAGAAAACTCTTTAGGAGAAAGAATAGGAGGCTTTTTGCTGTGTTTGTTCATTATGATAAAAATCTTCCTTTTCTTGACAGAAGCAAATATTGAAATGGAGGAAAAGGCAGCCCACTGTTCAGCAGGAAGTGATCACGACATCTCAGTGTGCCGGTTCTCACCTTGGGCAGACACACAGCCTCCCGCCGTGTCCAGGGCACACTCGCTGTGTGTGACAGTAGCAGAGGGATGGTGATGCCTGCCCTGGAGGTACAGCCATGAGCACCAACCTGCCCAGATGAGGAACCCAAAAGCTGTTGGTAGCGAGGCATGGCTGGAGGAGCCATCACCCAAGGGAGCCCTGTTTCCACCAGCCCAGACTGGTGCCAGCAGATGACAGGGATGACAGCTACAACTTGATCCATCCTTGGATAGCTCTCTCTTCCCTCTGCCTGTCACTCTCCTCCCGTCTTTCTCACCAATAAATACACATATGTTGTATTCTTGGAGCTGCATTCAAACCAGAGGAAAGCCACCCGAGCCAGGGATTAGGAAAGGTGGCAGGGAAGCTTGAAGCCTGCCCATACTCAGAGTTTTAGAGCCTGTCACTGCCACCTGGCTATATTTAGGACTAGTTGAAGGAGGGTCTTTCAGAGATAAGAAAACTGCCAGGCTCTAAAGAGGTGCCTTCTTTAAGCTGCTGTAACTGCGTTTCACAAGATTTGCAGTCAAAATTCACCTGCTCCTCCAGGCACAGTCTCAGTGACAAGAGAGCTAAGCTGACTGCTGTATGTATCTTGGCTCATGCCTTTCCATCGGGCCGGCCAGCTCCTTGCATCCATGCCTAGTCAATCCTTAAGCTGTTTAGCTGATCTTACTGAGCCTTCCTTAGCTGTTGTTGGAATCTCAGACCCAGCTCCTGCAAAGCCATTTGCTCCGCGGGAAGGCAGTCCTGGTGCACAATGGCACACCTCAAAAGGACTAAAAATACCCATCCTCAAGCTGTGCTCAGACAAGGTCTCTGATAGCTTATTACAAACAACTAATCCAAAACTGCCTAATAATTTGATATTTCAGGCTGAAGATCTTCCATGAATGGGCAGCAGTTTCTCTCTTCTTGTGTCCATGAATGCAGTTAATCACTTTGTGTGGAGTAATTATAACTCCAGGATTCACACACCTCACTTTGTCCATCTCAGATTTAGGCTTCCTATCTCATCTGGGTCTACAGTCCCATAGGAGCCAACAGCACTCATCCATCCTGGGAACCATCCTAAGATTAAATGAATCTCCCCAGGAGGGCCATGAACCTCTCCAAGAACTTCCTAGACCCTCACATCCGATATCTGACTGTAAGAGAGCTGATGTTATGTGAGATGCATCTCCAGGCCTAACCTCCATCTCCTCTCTCTCCTGCCAAAAAATCTTCTCACCTTTCTCAAAATGTCCATCTGGAAAAAAACAGGAACATGAAGTCAAGACCACAAATGGTTAGTCTGCCCTGACCCACTCTGGGCTCCAGACTTAATTTCCAAATACATGTCTCCTTTCATACCTTGACACAAGGTAGTCAGACTTCATTACTGAATGCCTTTTTTTTTTTATCAATTTTTCTTGACAACCACATTTAGTCCTGGAGACTTCTGCTTATTGTCGTAATAGCTTCAAAAAACTGTCTGGAGAAAACAATGCTGAAAATAATGTATCCCTGCCATGTCACTCTTCCTCTTTACTGTGAGGGTGGTGAGGCCCTGGAACAGGTTGCCCAGAGACGCCTTGTCCCTGGAAGTGTTCAAGGCCAGGTTGGATGGGCTTTGAGCAGCCTGGTCAAGTGGAAGGTGCCCCTGCCCATGGCAGAGGGGTTGGAACGAGATGACTTTTCAGGTCCCTTCCAACCCAAACCATTCAATGGTTCCCTGATTTTCTCCCCACAGCACACTGCCTGCAACCAAACAGCCTCTGAACTGACAGCCATTTCCTCCTGCCATGTTTCAGTCATTACATACAACAGAAAAAGGGGGAAAAATACAATGTAAGGTTAAATTGGATTTTAAAACTACAAGAATTGGCCAGAGTCTTTCAGGTAGGGAAGGACAGTCACTGAGTGCATTAAGTGTTCAAGGAGTATAGCTTTAGGTCTGACGGTATGCTGGGTTTTTTCTTGTGAATGACAGCATGTAAGTTGACAGCAAAGTTCTGTCCAGCTGTGTGTTGTACACAGATGCTGGAAACCTGGCAAAATTGATTCGACTGGATCCTTCAGCATTTTTCTGTTTCTTCTCTGAAAACTATGTCTAATAAAACAGCATTCTGTCTGTTTAGCCCATCATCCCCCCTGTGGCCCTGAAACCATCTGTCATGGATGGAAGCAACTGCACTTGCAAGAGAGCACCAACAATATACAAGAGAGAAGCAACAATATACTTTACTGATATAAAACAGTGATTTAATAAAGTTCAATGGTAAATGCAACAATGGTTTAACAAGATTCAATGGCAAGATTGTTTATTTACTGCATAGAGGACAAGGTCAGACAAAACTGCCAGAGAGACCCTGCTGTTGAGCCATGAGGCTCAGAAAGAATCCCCTTGCATTCTAAATTCCTTCTCAAAGAGAAGTGTAGGGGTGGCTGGATCCAGTCCGAGTCCCAGACTCATTCAGTGGTTTATGCCTGAAAGATTATATTTGCACAATCAATCCTTTATATCACTTAGCTAAGATTTCGAAGTTTAGCATTAGCTATTAACCACTTACCAAGGTTCTGCTCTAGTGAGGAATCTCTGAACTTTGAGGAGTAACCTGGAGAGGTGACCCTCCTGAAGGGGACATCCTGGCATGCTGCCCACCATTCCAGACAGCCTTTGGCTACCCTGCTGCCACCCCACCCCCAAAGTCCAGAGAAAGCTGGGTGCAGCCATCAGAGCCCCACTGGTAGTTAGGGCTGAAGCGGCAGAGGGGAGCACCTCGCCACAGCACCCTCTTGCATGTTAGAAATGTGCTTGTGCAGCCAGGAACTGAGCCTTCTGACAGTAAAACCACCTAAGCCACATGTTCAGAAAATTCCTGAATGCTCCTGAAACCATTTCCTACAGTCCTAGAAACGCTTCCCACAAGCCATGCCCAGGAGTTCAGCTGCTGCCACTAACAGGGTGAGCAAGATACCACCCAGCAGATTGAGTAAGTGCCACTGTTCCACTCAGCTCTGATTTCACAGGGCTTGCATACTGAGTTGGTAAAAACCTTGTCATTTTTTATGTGATTCAATTCTATTTTATTGCAAGGAAGTGCTGCAGCAGAAGAGCAAGCTCACACACCTTCTGCTCAGATGAGCTTCTCCTCTAATGCCATATGGACAAAACCATCACACAATTTCAATCCCAAAATTTCATAAAAGTTTTAGTAACTCCTCAAGGTTTACTTTGCATTCTCTTTAACCCCTGCCCTCTCAGATAGTCTTTGGTAGCTGTGAGTGATGTCAGAGCAGGCAGTTGCCAGATCCTGCCTGCTGGTTTGCCAGGAGGAGGAGGAGGAAACGCCTTGGGCAGCTCTGGTGTGGCCAGGTCATTTATCACATTTTGTTGAGATGCTGAACAGTGAAACACCAAAAGAGAGCTGCTAGCAAAAAAGTTGGGGAATTTCTGTCCATTCTTCTTTCCATCTCCACAGGGTAGCCTTGTACCCTCCTTACTGTGTCTCAGCTGCAGTGCAGGAGTAGGCAGCAGAGCACAACTTATTCTCCTCCTGGCCATACAGCTGTTTCCAGGATGATCTGTGGACAGCTTCTCCAAAACATGCTAGAGTTTCAGCTTGGATCATCAGGATTCTTGGAGAGGACCTGAGTTGGTGCCTCACTGTTTACTGAGAGCACAATTTGCCCCAGGTGATGGATAAGCACCCCGCCACGAGGCCAGGGCAAAGGATGCTCAGTGCATCAAGAGGGAAAAGGTACCCACAGCAGGTAGGGAAATGGGAATACAAATAAATCCTCTCTCTCATCACATGAAAAACAAAACAATTCTCTCAGGCCACTCAAACTGGATTTGTTATGTGTTTTAAAGATACTGTCTTCAAGGAAATAAGAGATGATGGGTCACTGGCTGCTCTGTGCAGCTGGGCATCTATTTGCCTTTCATGCTTTTTAATTATACTCATCTGGATATTGTCCAGGCCATGAATACATGTTGCTGTTTTAATTTTGGGCTACAGTGGCTACAAGTGGAGTTTTAACGCACTTAGCATTCCACCAACCCTGACATAAGCAACAAAACCATCTACCTGTGGTTATGAGGAGCTGACCCAGATCAGTGTGTCCAAAAAGGGCAACAAAGCTGGTGAAGGGCCCAGAGCACAAGTCCTGTGAGGAGCAGCTGAGGGAGCTGGGGGTGTTTAGCCTGGGGAAAAGGGGGATCAGGGGAGACCTTATCATGCTCTATAACTCCCAGAAAGGAGGTTGTAGCCAGGTGGGGGTCGATCTCATCTCCCAAGTAACAAGTGACAGGATGAGAGGAAATGGTCTTGAGTTGCACCAGGGGGGTTTCGATTGGATATTAGGAAAAATTTCTTCACCAAAGGAGTTGTCAGGCACTGGAACACACTGCCTAGGGAAGTCATGGATTCACTGTCCCTGGAGGTGTTCAAAAGGTGTGTGGGTGTGGCACATGGGGTTATGGTTTGGCAGTGAACATGGCAGTGCTACATTAACATTAGCAATTGGAATTGATGATCTTAGGGGTCTTTTCCAACCTTAATGATTCTGTGGTTCTATAAGCAGAAAGGTGAGAATTCCAAGCACCTCATTAAAACTGAACTTTTCCAATTTTTTTTGGCCTACAGCCCAGGCAGCACTATTATCCAAGGTGCCTCAGCATGTCTATTTTCAAGTGCAGGGCTTCAGCATCAATGTTTCTCTCATCCTTCATCTCCTCCCACACACTAAACACAGTGCCAGCATTCAGCAGAGATGGTGTTGCCGTTTAGGCTGGAGGAATTCTGTGGAGGTGCTGGGAGGAAATCTCTGGTGCTTCATTAACCCATGGCCTTCTGTCAGCTCGTGGTTTCGTAACGGTACCAATTTTGGTGAGACCATGAATGCCAGTTGCTCTTCAGCACAGCAGCTGTGTGTGTTGGGAGTCAGCAATAAAAGGTTAACACTTGGAAAGGTGTTATTTTCTAGATGCCAGTCAAATACATGGCAAAGAAGACCATTAATATATGTCTGGTGACAGTTAGTGGTGTAAAGTGTTAAGGTTGTATGAGATAATATATACCCAGACCTAAAAGGTCTGCCTTTCTCTCTATATTTACTATTCATTTTGCTGACTTTACAGTAACAGCACGGAAGGGACCATCTGAAATTCAGTATGTCTTTTATACCTTGTCAGGGAGCAACCTGGAAACCTCCCTGTGATTCATCTTTACCACAAACAAACCTCAGCGTCCTCTTTCTGAAATGTACATAAACACTAAAATGCTGTAAATCCCTCCAGGCTGACTATACCCCAGCTCTGCAGTCAACAGAAGTGACTGCCCTAATTCAATGTGTCAGTTATGAGTAGTAACCCTGTTGTGGTGAGGTCAGCCTAACAGGCAGCCTTTAAAGACTTTAAATAGGGAACTTAACAGCAGAGCACCTGGATGGTTGGGTAATACAACTTCCACGAAGACTGCTTTCATTAACTGATTTCTAGGCAACAGCACTGTAAGTAGCTCTAAGAAAACAAACTTCAAGGAGTCAAAAGCCTATGGTGTGATACAAAACAGACTGAGGGATGTTGCATGTGAATGACTTACTTACGTCTTGTCACCTAGGCACCCCTGGCATTTATTAAATTTCATTTCCATGTGTATAACACCTGTGTGCAAAATTTGTCCAAAATATTAATAAAGGTCTTAATATGTTACTGCTGAAACACCAAGTGCTGCTGGAAATCCAATAAGCAATGTTAGGCATTTGAATAACACAGGTACATGAAATTATGATTAAAAATAATTGAAAGAAATGGCTTATTCAGTTCTATTAAGCTTTGACTGTTCCTAGGAGTATCAGGGCATGTGCTCCTCACCATGCAACGTTATCTTTCTCTGGATTTCAGTTTCAGCAAATATGGATTGTTTAAGAGGTTCACAAACCCCTTATCTCACTTAGCAAATAAACAGATTAGAGCCTCAGGCACTTTTTCATTCACTTTATTTAGTAGTGCTGTTTATCTATATTACTAATTACCATATAAATAACATTAGTAACCACATTTATAAAATACACCAAAATTCCAGACTCAGACCATTTTTAATAGATTTTATTTATCACAAGTATGATAAATACTCATCCACACTTTATCCTTTGTTTTTGCTACATGTTCTAAAGGGTGAAAAGATGCTCATGGAGGTATCAATGGCAAGTTTTCTTTTACAGTTGGAAACTATCATCCCGTTACATACTTGCATCATAAAAATGTTTCTACCACAGTGAAGATTATATTTCATATTAATTTTTTAACACAAGCAAAACGGACCCATTTTTCTTTTTCAGTGCCCTCCCTAGTTCACCTTGTGCTTCATGCATACTTATTTGCTACTTTCTAGTCTCAGCAACATCAATTAGAAGTGTCTTGTACAATAAATCTGGACTATAGGTAAATGCTGAACAAGTCAGAAATTTTCCTCCAAAATAAACTTTGCTTGAAAAATGTCAGTTTTTTGGAAGTTGATGGGGAAGCAGGCATCCAAGGTCCATGGCAGAAGGGTTTGCCACCACCAGGCTCACTGGTTCGTGGTACCACCACCCCAGACTCTAGGGTCTGTGGGTATCCTGCCCTGGGGTACCACACTCTCTGGGTCTGTGGATGAATTAGCTGCAGGCAAAGGTGACCACAAGAGTCAAGCGGTGTAGGAAATTCAAGGGAATGGGAGAAGGTGACTGCTTTATGTAATATGGGGGGAGGAAATGAAATATTTTGGTCTCCTTACAGTAACATTTTTAAGAGTTTCTAGTTCTGAAATTCTTTGTTTGCTTTCATTTCACAATGAAATTCATTCTTTTTCTTTTGTTTTCACAAAAATAGTGATTTCCCCCTAGTTCTGCATTCCAGCAGTCTCCTGCAGAGGTGCCTGCATTACAGTAAAGGAAGTGGAGTTGTGATGAAAGTGGCCATCCTCTCCCCCTCGTAGGACCCCCTGAGCAGTGACCCTTTCACAGGAGGCAGTGGGGAGGCTGCCTGATAAACAACTTCATGGTTTGGTCTCAGGGGTCTGGGAGAGTTTAGCTAATGGTGAATTGGCAGAGTTCATTTGGTGCGAGAACCTTCTGTTCGCTGCCAAACGCTGGGGCACCCAGGATTTTACCTTTGCAAATAGATTTCCTCACTGAGCCCCTGTTCCAGTGGCTGCCCCCTGCAGCACCAGCTCGGGGGCTGTCACCTGCAGCAAGGAGGGAGAGCCTTTGTCACCCTGCTCCCAGTGCCAGCGCAGCCCCTGTCCCCTCACCCCCTATGCAGCTCTGCTTAAGTACATGGAAACTGGGCAGTGAGAATTAGTTTTTAAGCGAGAGTTTGATTTGAAAACACCTCCACACCTCTGTCCTCATTTGAAATTTAACACAAGGTATTATTTTATCATGTTTGCAAATGTGGATTGTGTCCTCAGGGGAGGGAAAGAAGTTATTGATACTGAACAGAAATGTCAGGATTTTAACACAATTCATGGTATTCACCTAGTAAATGGCATTCTTGCCCCACATGCATTGTATCTTCATTTTCATATTGCTCAAACTCTAAATGAAATAATCTCATTATTTTTACTTCCTTTGTCGATTAGGTGATGAAAAATTATTTTTGAGAATTTCAGATTACAAATTCTATCTGCAGATTAAATTTTTCACTTTTTGTGATAAATGGAATTGTGTATAATGAAGTGCATTAGAATATTGGTCAGAGGCTTGCTCTGAGCTAAGCACAGCGTGAACATCTTTATGTTTGCTGTCAGTAAACCAGCTTCTCTCTTTTCTCTGTTTTGCACAGTCTTACTAAGCCAATCCTCACTAGAATGAGCACAAAACAAATGAATAACAGCTTTTGTACATCAACATTAAAATGGGAAGAAGCTTGGGAAAGGGCCTCCAACAGAGAAGAATGCTGACAAGTGCAAAAATGCCTGATGGATAAGCACCACCTTCTAAATGTAGATCAGCCAGACATGGAAGTGATTTCTGAAGAGAAATGCAATCATGGATTACACACCAGCTCATTAGAAACTGTTGCTGAATACAGCATCCAGAAGACATGCATGAAAAGTCACATTTGGAGAATAAATTAAAAGGGGTGTAGTTGTTGCTAGATAAACATATGTAATATATATGCATTGAAGAGGTTTGTAAATGTCATTTTTTTTATTCGGACGGAAAGCAAAAAGCTTTAAAACCTTTCACAGTAGAGAGGCAGTTAACTTCAGACTATTCCTATCCCAGTAGCCAAGAAGCTGTTAGGACATCTCTCTTAAATTAGCATTTATAGACTCTGAATGTTTCCATCACCTAGTGGAAAAAGCATAACTTTTACTGCTACATTGCTGCACTTCATTTTCTTCACTGTATAATAAGTTGACTAAAATTGTAAAGCTTCTCAATTTTTTCTGCATATGTGTTCTAATTAATATGTCTGTAACAACCTTAAGACTCATAAATTATTTCTGACCTATATTCTAGTTCTATGAAGCATATATACTATAAGGTATGTCTGACTGAATATCATAATGCTATAATTTCCCAAGACACATAGAATTGTTTGCATTTGAAGTGACAAAATAAAAGCCCTTGATTTCTTTTTTAATAGGAGAAAGTAATTTACCCCTTAAATGTAACACACGGCTACTCACTTCAAGGGCATTCCTTTTCCCTGTTCTGCCATACAACTGCTGAGTGACACTCTCTGGCCCATGCTAATGCTAATCAGACAAAATGAGACCTTCTGGCCTTAAGTTTAAGCTCAATACAACTCAATAAACCCTTGAGTTTAAACTCAATACAAAAATTAAGAGACTAGTAAGCAAATACATATTGCAAATAGCCATGTGAGGGCTGGATGCAAATAGCCGTGGGGTGTTGGTGGGGAAGTGATTCCCTCCTCAGGTCTCAAAGGGCACTCTCAGTTCCAGAAGCCACTGAGAAGTAAAACAGGAGTAGGCACAGAGTACGAAGAGACCTCTTAGTGAAAGGCCTGGATGCCAAGAACCAGGCACAGAGCAACAGAGGGAGGCAGGGACTCCCTCTCTGCTCCTCTCTGACACTCCCACCAAGGCACACGGCTGTCCTGGCTCAGGACTGGCCATCAGCACGTTGCTCCCTATATGTCTCTAGATTCACCTGTGTATCACAGATGAATCCAGCCCAAAATGAACACTGCAGTGCTGATTTCTTCAGGGCTTTTTAAGCCTGTTGCTTTATTCTTTGGCTTTCAGGGGAAATGGCTAAAATAATAATTAACTGCTAGTGTTGATCCCAAATAATGCAAAATGACATGAGGTAAACACGAGTTAAAACTGCTTTTTAACTATTGACTGTACAACACAAATTATTTCAGAAGTTAGTGCATAAATCTCAAAAAATTTATTTTACTTTTGAATGAAAAATTATCTTTAAGCAAACTGCCAGTAAACAAATACAGGGAATTAGATAACTTTTCTAACTACCAAGGTACCAGTGTGGCACTGCTTGTCTTAGAGACTGAATACTGATGTGGATGTCAGCCTAGTAAATTGATGTGTGAATCTGGGCAGCATTAAAAAAAAAAAATAAACAACATGGTTTTTTAATCCGAAACTGCTCTTGCAACTGTATGTAGGAAATTCTCCTGACTTCTAATGGACCAGCACTAGCTGGTCAAAAACCCCACCCAAATCAGTCAACCACCATAAACATCTTCCCAGTACCTGCTACTGACCCAAAGGGGATAGAAGGTAAAAATCAAGTAGTTCACACATGAAGCAGCATAAACTCATTTAAGGGCCCACTTCAGGCAGGTTTTTAAATCTGTGGTTAGTCCAACCAGTGTCAGCTGGAAAATGCACATCCTCAGGAGCTGGATGCATTCAGGATTCCCTGTTAAGTGGTGTCTCAGTGAAACCCATCCTCATTCTCTGCTCTTGTTGGCTCACAACCACACTCACAAGTCAAAGCCTGTGAAAGGGTTTGTTATCTGGATGTGCTCTCGTATCACCGTCTTCATTTGCTCCTTGAGTTTACCTCTATCCCACATTATTGTAGTCATGGCAATTTTGCTGTGACAGAAATCACCAAAACAGGGTTTCTCTGCATTATTTTGTTCAGCATCATGGTGATGGTGTAATGTAAAAGCCCTTTCTAAATATAGGAAAAAAAATGTCATCACAAGACATTGCAAGCCTGTCAGGGCAGCTCAGTGAATATGAACCATTTGTACACAGAAGGAGAGATGTACCAAGATGTACACCTTTAAACGTTAACTCAGTAAGAACAGTACGTTTTATCTTTTTAAATGTTACCACTTTCCCATCCCACTCCATTGTAACTTGTCAATTCTAATTTCTTTTTAAGTCAACAAACTGTAAAGAAAACTGTTGAAATACCTGATTTTCTGTAAAAAGTAATAACAACAATAATTTTTGTTACTTCAAAGTATGCTTGGTATTAAAGTACCTAATAAAGATCAACAATGACTTTTGTAGCATACTAAAATAAAGTGTAATAGTGCTTTTCTCCAGCTCATCTGTGGTAAGGGCTGCTGTTGTTGGGATTACAGCCCTCCTAAACACAAGCCTGGGCACCTCCTTCACATCTGTACCTACAGAGATCCCTCAGGTATGTAAAGTCCAAGCAAAATCTGATCCCTTAATGAGTGCAGGGATTTGTATGCATGGGTCGAATCCCTAGTATAAGAATGTATTGGTTTGGCATGGCCTGGTTTTGGATAGCGGGGGGCAGCAAAGGTGGCTCCGGTGAGAAGCTGCTGGGAGCTTCCCGCCATGTCTGGCAGAGCCAGTGGCTGATGGCTCTGAAGATGGACATGCTGCTGGCCAGAACTGGGCCAGTGAGAAAAGGCTGGTAACGCCTCTGTGATGACATATTTAAGAAGAAAATCAAAAGAAAGTCCGGGGGGTTTTGCTTCTAGTCAGAGAAGAGGAGGGGGTGAGAACATGTTAGGGAAAACAACACGGTGACACCAAGGTCAGTGGAGAAGGAGGGG
>VXAZ01001116.1:3305803-3378031 GCA_013399875.1 Gymnorhina tibicen | reverse complement strand
GGTGCGGTTTGGCTGCTGCTCCTGAGAGCGGACCCACGCCGGGAAGTTCCCGGAGAACTGTCTCCCATGGGAGGGACCCCACGGCCCCACAGGGAAGGACTTTCCCCCCACCAGGCCCTCCCTCCTTCCCACCGACAACCCAGGGAGGCAGGGCAAGGGGACAGTTTGCTCAGTCCATCACCAGGATTTTCTTCCACTGCTCCAGGAGAAAGGTGTTTTAAGGGCTTATTTTACTTCTCATTACCCTCCTCTGATTCTGTTAGTAATAAATTTTACTTAGCAGCTAAGGTTGAGCCTCTTTTGCCCTTGAAATATTTCTCCCACTCTCCTTATCTCACCCATGAAGTCTCCATTAACCCTTCTTCCTCTTTTCCCTCCTTTTGCCCAGCTGTGGTAGGGGAGGGTGAGCAAGCGACTCTTGTGGGTGCCTGGCGTTTGGCCAGTGTCAAACCACGACAAAGAACCTCGTTGGTAAGTATCTCCAACCTCTAGCACCTGGCTACATATCTATGTATGGGCAAAAATATAAGGTTCCTGATTGCTCTGTTTGGTATAAAACTTGGTTTATAGTAAGAGAAAGAAGAGTGTAAATTATTTATAAGTTAATTATGGTTAAATAGAGAACTTCCAGGTTTGTAGGATGCTGAAGTCCTGTTCATTTTTAAAAGCAATGCATTTCAGTTATTTCTAAATAGATTGAAAATCCCAAACAAGTGATTTGGATGACACAGTAAAGCTCAGAAGTTGATCACCCCCTAATTTCACTACATGAAGGTACATTGGTGCCATCAGGGGCTTTCACATCATTCCAGAGTTTGCACCAACAGGAGCTAAGTACTTCCCTGTCAAAGAGATGCTGGATTTGCCTCCATGCTGCTGATGCAGCAGTATCTGCATTTGGAGATGATCTAGAAATTATTGTGACTGGGGTCTAATTATGCCCAAACTCCCAGGCTCTGACACATTTCGATCGGAGTAACTGATCAGCTTCCCTCACACCATCCATCTTTCCCTGTTCTAGAGAGGAAAATGTAATGCTGGGCCCAGCAGCTTTCTGTCTGTTTTCACTCTGCTAGTCTGATGTCCTTCAAACATTTAAAAGTTTTAGTGGTTTCATCTGATTCTCTGAGGATTTGAAATGGAATATGATCTAGAAATTTTAAAATAAATAAAAAACCCACCCCAGATTTGTCCTGACTAGTTCACACATTGAAAAGCCAGCCATATGCTGAATAGGTTCTGAGGTAGTGCCAGAAAGCAACACACTTTTTTCCCCATGTGCTAAAGTCAAGAGGTTTATACATTTCTCCTTCCCAAGGAGTTCTGTGCAGAAGGGAATGGCTTCGCCTGCTGTTGGAGTAGCTGGCAGTACCTGCACACGTTAGCCATGCTTGCAGACCATTCCACCTTGGTCTGTGATCCTCATTGGCTTACATTAATAATTTGAGAAGAGACTTTCACAGAAGGCCCAGAATTTTGCAGAAGCTAGAATATGTAGTTTAAAAATCCATTCTCTTCCCTTTAGATCAAATAACATTTGTGTCATGGTGCTGAAAACACAAAGCCAAGGCTTGCAGTGATCAGATAACTGCCATGACGCTTTCTATTACCCATCTGTCTCGCTTAAATTTTTGCTTAGTGTTACTTTATGCTGCCTTCTGAAATGTCTTTTGCATTTTAAAAAGTAAAGTGATATATCCTTCCTTTCTTCCAGATAGTCTCATAACCCCACAGGGGGCAGTTACACAGGTTTTCCACTTCACAAAGTTATGAGAGAGGTATTGCCTCTGCAAGAGACAAATCTCTGGGGAAAAAAGTATAAGCAGACACATCATGCTCATCAACTCCCAAGAGGAGATGTGGCCTCTAATTGCCTACAGGACACTACAGAGCTCTTCTCCTTTTGAAACAGCTCCAAAAGTTGCTGCAAAGCACTTCCTGAGATCACCAGTGTCAGACCAGCCTCCAAGTTTAAACATCAGCTCAGTCACCTGGGAAAACAGCCTGGGAGCAAAGATGCTCCACAAAGCTTGGAGCTGGGGCTGAATTTACCTCCACAAACCAGTTTTAAATTAGGATAAGAATATGGATTATGACTCCTGATTTTGTCAAGTGCAAATTAGCTTTATAATAGCCTAATATAGCTGTTAGGATTATTAATAAGCAAAGTTATATATTATTGTTAATGATTTCTTAGGGGAAAATATGAAATAAAGATTGTCAAAATCCTATATGCTAGAATGAAGTCTCTTTGATATGATTACCACATATTTTTAAAAGTATTTCCACAGTTTAACACCAGAAGATGCTCTAGATCATCAGCTACATTACCAGTTACACAGACTCAGGATTTCCCTGTCAGATCTCAGCCCAGGAAGGAAGGAGTTTTGCTCTGCCATAGCAAAAACGAGACACTTCATCACTTTTGACAGCTCTCAAGCATGGCTTTCTCACAAGATGCCAGGCAAGAGTCTGGGATGTCAGCACAAATGTCAGGCTTACAGGTATGCAATTAGCACCTTGATTCTCCTTTATCTAACTTTAAGCCAACACAATGCAAAATTAGTAATAAGCTAGGTGGGAGATATTCAGTATGAAAAAGAAAATTAGATCTCCTCTCTATTTGCTTTGGGTTTTTTCCATTAAAAAAATTAAAGTAGTTGAAGTGTCACTGGAATATTCTGAGGGTCTACTAAGTGCCTGCTGTATTTGTTTTGTATTTGTATCTCAAATGGAAGTTGAAAGTAATGTAAAGTATTATGCTCCTCAGGCCATGAGCTGAGAAGATTGGTGAGGGAGTTTTCTAGAAGAGCTTTCAGGTGACAAGCTACTATACATCAAGCTACTATACAAGCTACTATACATACTATCATCAAGAAAGGAGCTGGTTTATTCAATATAGCTGAATTCATGTATGCTTGAGAAGGATAAGCAATAAAATAATTCAGAAATTCTGAAAGAACTTCAGGCTTAATACATGCCATCACTGTTTGGGGGAAGGGGTAATTTTTATTTTATATGCTTTAATATAATATGAAAATCCTCATTTACAGGTTTTAATTTATCTTGCTTTAAGTAATGTGAAAATTCTTCACCACAAGATAACTTGGGGATGGCTGAAAGCAGTGGAGGGGCTTTCTGGAGCAGCACCAGGCACGATGGATGTTGTCCTTATCTGTGCTGCCATCTAATGGCTCACCAGCCTCTGCAGGCGTCGTTCTCGGGAGTTACTTAAAGGCAGCTTTGCATTTGCATTCATAGAGATCAAGGTCAAAGTAACAGTGCATGCGTTACCTCCTGTGCCTCCCAGAAACAGGGCAAAATCCAAGAGGTGAAACCATCACCATATTAACTCCCACTGCATAAAGTTTGAGGCGAAGTTTGAGAACTTCTGTGGTTTTTTTGAATTTCTCAAGACTGAAGAGAATAAGCTTTATCTCTGTAAATGTGGATGAGAACTTTGCTTAACATTTTAAAAGCATTTTCCAGACCTATGGAGCCCACCACTTCCTAGGGACAGGCTTCTGCATTTCCCAGATAGGACTGACACTAATTTTTATTTACCCTCTCAAAGAACCATAGAATCATAGAATGGTTTGGGTTCAAAGGGACCTTAAAGATCACCCAGTTCCAACCCTCTGCCATGGGCAGGGGCACCTTCCACCAGACCAGGCTGCTGAAAGCCCATCCAGCCTGGCCTTGAACACTTCCAGGGATGGGGCATCCACAGCTTCTCTGGGCAACCTGTTCCAGTGCCTAACCACCCTCACAGTAAAGAATTTCTTCCTAATACCTAATCTAACCTACTCTCTTCCAGTTTTAAACCATTATCCCTCGTCCTGTCACTAGGACCCTGCACTTGGCCTTGCTGAAACTCAGGAAGCTGCCATGGGCCCACTTCTGGAGCTTGTCCATGTCCCTCTCATGACATCCCATCCCTCAGATGTGCCAAGTGCATCACTCAGCTTACTGTTGTCTGCGGAGCCACTCTCAGCTCCAGCATAAGCCATGCAGGCTGCAAGTTATCAAAGCTCCAAGTGTTTTTTGGGAGCATACAATGGAGGGATAGAACAGCAGAAGTAGGAGGCACCAGAACAAATGGAAAAGCTAGGCAGTTTAAGTCAAACCCCTGTACCAGGAGACAACCATAACTGCACAGCATTTCTCCAAATTGCTCTTGTTGAAAAAGCAGATGTTAATGAGGCTACTGAAATAATGACTCTGAGATTATGCTAAATACGGCATTGAAGAGCTATGGTCATGCAATAGCAGACTATGAGCATCTTCAAAGGTGGAAGAACATAGAAAGCTGATGGTCCCTAAAGGAACAGAACATCAGATTTAGGCCATCCTAGATAGCATTTGCTCTGAGAAATGCTAAAATGGTGAAATCTGATTATGGATTACAGGCTGAGGGATGGGAGCAGCTAAAGCCCCTAATCCCGGAGGAAGACTGCAGGGACTCTAGAAGCCATTAATACACTGACCATGAGAAAAAACATGCTGTGAGGGTGCAGTGAGATTCAGGCTGTGGCAGGCATACCAGTAACAATGAACTCTTCCTGCCTGGTGAGGCTGTGCAGCCTCCCAAAGTGATGTCCCCATGCCCCTATGACTCCCAAAGGAGTCTGGAGAACAGGAACCAGAGGCAGAGCCATCCTATACAGGCACTGCCTGAGGAAGGCAAAGGCTGAGGATATAGCAAAGCACAGAGAAGTAAACTGGAAAAAGTCCAAAGCCAGCACTGGCATTGGGACAGGATTTTTGGCAGAGAAGCTGCCAAAGCAATAAATTATCACTACATATATTTCATGTATTTCATACTGAGGCACCTGGTAGTCTTCTCAGAGGCCTTCGACAATGGGCCTCCAAAATGAGTTTGTTGAATAATATGGCATTGCATGTATGTGAGCCAGCTTAAATAATAACTCTGCCTGCTGCTTTTGCATGACAGGAGTCACTGTTTGGTGTTGAGCTCTGAGGAACCACCAGAGCAGGTGATACTCAGGTTTGCCAGTCATTGCTGGACTGTGCTTCTGTTCTCACACCTCCAGCTGTCACCAAATAAAACATATATTGCATATATGTTATATATAGTTATATATTCCTTATATATTCCTTCCCCTTTTTTGCTGCTTCTCTACCCTTACAGGCTCTTCCAAAGTAGAAAAGCAAAATACATATATATCTGTATTCAGAACCCATAAAAAACTCACAAACACATCACATTTTACTGTTTTTCAGTAGCATGTATTTATTTTTTTCCTTTTACAGGAGGAGGAGGATTACAGAGGAGGAAGAGGCTCAGCTAAACTTTTACAGACTGGAAAGTGCAGGGAAGATTCTCAAAACCTGAGATACGTGGAGAGGCGTGGAGTCACAGTACTGCAGGAACACTGGTGTTGGAGGGGCTTTGGGAGGCATCTACTGCAACCTCCTGCTCCATGGGGTCATGGCACTCTCCATTCTGGCCCTGTAAACATCAGTGGTGAAAAGTATATGGTGTTTCTGGGCAGACTGCTCCAGTGCTTAATTAATGTCGCAAATAAATCAATAATTAAGTAAATATCAGTGGGGACATGCTGACACATGATATCAGAGCAGCTGCTATATGTGTGGCTACACTCTTGAAGGGGAACCATTCCAGTCTTCTTACTGTATGTTTTTGACTCGTAGGCATGTGCACAGAGGTCAGATTTTAATGTATTAATAGTGCTGAGTTGTCACTGGTACTGAATTATATTCTTGCTGTAGTTAGAAGAGATGTATTTCACCTAAGCTTATCCATTCTACCTGTAAGAGCTGAAGTCAAAGCTTTATTACTGTGTTGAGAACTAATAAAGGTATATAGACCAGAGAAATTATTGGTGTGTAATCCTCACATTTGTAGCTGTGTTTTCTCCAGAATATCCCACCCCAGCCAGAAAAAATGAGGTTTAGCTAACATGTGGCTCCCAGACCCGTGCCTGCAGCCTGGACAGTACATTAAACAACTCTGCCAGCATGCAGTACCTCTGTAAAGACACCAGGTTTTGTGAAAACTGTTTTGCATTGCTAGGGTAGATTGGAAAATTTGCAACAGGTTGTTGGCGAAAACTGAAATGTTATTATGCAAAGGCACTGCTGAAACCCAGAACAAAGTGAAAGAAGCCAAGCACAAGTTCCTTGTGCTTGTACAACTTGGTGGATGTAGGAGTGCACAGGCTGGCCTGGTGGTATAGAAGACCAGTGTTACAGTCAGTGGTGTCTGTTTCCAGACCTTGAATTCTGTTCATCCAGGACCCTTCTCTGCTAGTGGGGGGAAGTCTTTCCAGACACTGGGAAAATACTCGAAATCTGGACACAACTGTGTGGTGTTACATCATCACAGCCCCTGTTTCTTACTAGACTTGAACAATCCCTTGAAGGTAATGAGTCTTCTTTCCCATTTCTGTGATTTTTCTCTTCCCATGATCTCCCTTTTCCTTTCTATTGCTAATTATCCAATTTTTTTTGAGAGTTTATAATAACTAGTGTTATTCTGAAAGCCCAATTCTTCTCAGTAAAGAGGTTTCGATGTTTGTTTTATTTTGTTGGTTTTGTTGTGGTTTTGGTTTGTTTGGGGATTTTTTTCCTATTCTTGAAGTGGCTTCTGAGCACTCACAGTCATGATGAAATGCAGGAAAATATGGACATCACATATTGTAAAGTTTTCTAACCCAGAGGGCAAACAAAAAGTATTCAAAGCTCAACTGCTGTCATTATTTTTAAGCTGATCTCATGCTACTTTGTAGTCTAATTCACTGTATTTTAATGCCAAGTACTGCAGTAACTAGCTAAAAAGAGCACTCATCCAGGGAATATGGAAAAGAATATGCCAGCCAGATGTCGTCCCAGGACAGAAAATGGAGCAGCATAGCAGGGAAAACAGGCTCCAGGTCTGAGCTGCCTGGTGCAGTGCCTGCTGGGCATTGTGCCAGAAAACAGCCTGAAGCAGTTTTCCCAGTTTTCACTCCTGTTCCCTGCTTTTTTCAGCATGTTTCTATTTTAGGATTTTACAGATGAAGCTTTTGACCCACAGTCCAGCACTCAACTTGTTGTCTCTCCTTTGTCTTCTCCTCTCTCCCAGATGCCAGATGGCTAGTATCAACAAGAGACCTTTTTAAGCAAAGGGATTTATTGAATACAACAGGAAGTAAAGGGAAATGACTTTCCAAAAGGACAAGGGAAGAGAAATATTTATGAAGACAGAGTATTCCAGAGCCCCTGTACAGCCCAGACCAAGATTAATACTTTGCACACCATGCTGTTAGATGAGAAGCCCAGTGATACCTCCAAGCCCCCAAATCCCCCCAGTGTCAAGTGAAGGTCCAGTCAAAGACATTGATATGCTGCAGTTTTGTAAAGGTTTTGGGATCATCACAGAAGGAAGAGACAGAGAATCAGAAGGGCTTGAGCACCACGACCCAGGACTTCACTGCCTGAGTTAAGGATCAGACGTTACTAGAAAAAAACATGTACTTGTATGCTACAGCTGTGAGAGATCAGTAGGATCCTTTGCTTTGGACTGGTCAGAAAGTTTAACTAGGAGGAGATCAGCAGATGCATTACTCAAGCCAGGTGCAATTTCTGTCTCCACATATGTCCAGCCATGTGGCTTGGTGATCCTGGTTCCTTCTTGTGGTAAGGATTAGTCCATCCTGTGTCCAGCTCCCTCAGAACTACCAGTTGTCCCAGTATCCCAGTCACGTCCCCTTTACCAGACAGAAGCAGAAATTTGTCTGCTGGTCTCAAGACTTCATCAGCTTCATCAAAGCATGAGCCTCAGCCATATTTTTACCTGGGCTATCCAACATGTTAAAATCGGAGATGAATCACTAAGAATGTGGTGCCATGGCTGGTTTATGTCAATCTAAGCATGAGCTGCTGTGAAGAGGAGCAGCCCTGCCCTCCCCTGCATGCTCCCATCACCTCTCCAGTGCCAGTACTGGTGCTCGTCTATGTGCACAGTCAGCTGCACCACTGAGCTGGTTCAACCCACTCTATGGCCACATGATTATCAGTGCCAAAATGCATTGAGGAGCACCAGCTTGGGGACTGAAAGGAAAGCCTGTAGTGGATTGACATATATTGTTCAAGCACCCTACACAATGACTGTGTGTGCAGAGTAAGTCTGGTGCATCCCGATCCCATTGGTGACACTGTGCATATACTGGACAACCCACTCAGCACTCACACAGGTGGTCCAAAACACCTCACATGTGTCAGACATAAAGGACACTTGCTGTGACGTCCATCTCTGTGTGACCACTAAGACCACTGAATATGCACAGACTGTCTTGGACAAGTCTGACCACTCAGCAGGATGCGCTGGATGTGCCCATTGCTCCATAGACACAGCAGGATCTCTCATTTATACATGGGAAGGACAGTTCCTCCTAGGACACCACCACCTCCACCCATGATTCTGCCAGCAGATTCCCAAATTTCCCACCTGTAGTTGACAGTAATGGACTGTCCTGAAAGCAATTGCTGTGGCATCAGGTGAGTCAGACACAGCTGAGTCAGTTGTAAATGCTACCTGAGACAGGGAAGAGAGATGACTTTGACTACAGAGGTTTTTAATCTGACAACAAAGCCTTCCATACATTTGGAAGTTGAAGCTACTCAGATAAATATGACAAAAATGTATAAGTAGAGGTTCATTCATTGTCCGTACATAGAAAGCTGCCTCCATTTCAAGATTTTCAGCAAAGCAATATTTGGCCTTGATCGAGGCATTTCTGAGTGCAGTGGTACGTGTACAGAGACTGTGTATCACTGCATGGAAAACCCAGCCAGCCCTGACAGACAGGCTTTAGGAAATCTTCCTGCTGTTGTTCAAGGAGGACTTACCCCTAGCTGTTCCCTACGCCTCCCTGCCAGGGCTTGCTGAGCCTATCATGGGGCTCAGAGAAGGGAGTTTGCCACTTAGACATAAAAAGTCATGATTGTTAGAACCTGGCAATTAGGATGAGTATACAGAGTCATCTAGTGACTCCTCTGAGAGCATTTAACATCAGCAGAGAAGTTGGGAAGGAGGGGAAGAGTCACAAAAGAATTAGGAGGGAGGAGAGGAGTCATGACTTGGGAGAAGCAACTTAAACTGAAGGAAGGGGGCTTACTTGATTTAATTTACCAGAGCCCTCCAGACAGCTTACAAAGCAGTCTGGCTTTCAGCTGACATAATATATGTTAAGTGAATGTAGTTTAATTAACTTTATTTGACTGGAAAATAAGTATTTCCAAGTTTCATTAGGCTTATAAGGAAAAAATCAATTTTAGATGAATATTCCTGAGCAAAGATAGAGTTGTGGATTTGGAGTTGATGTTTGCCATGGCAAGTTACTTATGTATAGATGCTAGTGAAATTACTTGAAGGAGGCAGAAGCAAACAACCTTTGGCCAAATGTGACGCACATGCACTGCACTGAGCACCATGCTTCCCTCAATGTGTTCTGCATTCCCTCAGTTTCCATTTTATCAAAGCTTGATTGAACTCAAGGTTCACAAGAAACATGGGAGTGAGTCCCAGCAAAAGGATATTTTCCCCTTGTTTTCCTGTGCCATGTACAAGCAGGAGCAGTGAAAACAATGAAAAACCAAGCTGCACCCTTTTGTTCTGCACAACTTCCTGAAACTTCTCCTGAGCCAGATAAACCACACTACAGCAAAACACAGGTCAAGGTTAAAATGTCATCTGCTAGGATGCTGTGGAATTTGGGAACAGTCGTATTTTTTACGCCATCTTTATTGCTTCTTTACAATAAATTACTTCGTGACCTGGGCGTACAATAAGATGTACAGAGAAAATGTAAGATGAATATCCTTCTAGCCTTTACTAGTCTCATCAGAGAAGTCTTGTTTTAAACTAAGGAAGGACAAAAAGCACTAAAAGCTGCATGGGAAATGGCCCAGAACTGCAGAGAATTTGGACAAAAGGCTTTCAGGGCTGCAGGCGGAGGCCTGGCTGGGGACGGCAGAACCAGCTGCTTTGTCACTGCCCTGGGGCGGCAGCCGACCTTCACCCACAGCAGCACTTGTGTCAGCACCGGCCAGATCGGCCCACCCGCTGGATTAACCAGTTCAAACTGGGTATTTGGAATAAGCCGCAGGAACTTTCCTAGAGGGGATTAGCGAGTGCCTGCAGTGCCTGTCCTGACCTGAATGCAGATCTGAGGGCATCCCTGGCATTGCAGCTGCAGCAAACAGCTGAGAAGGGCTCATGTCTTCGTCAGGCACCAACCAAACTCCTGGCAGACAGGATGGCCCTCGACAGGGAGTAGTGCCAGCTGGATGCTTTCATTCCCACCCCAGTTGTCATTGCCCTGCATAAGGTCACCACGCTGCTGCCACTCACTTCTCTGGCCGCCCACCGAATGAACAAAAATGGGGAATTGTGTCATGAGATGGGAGGAAGGCCAATACTCCATCACGGCAGCAAAAGGACAACCCACTGACAGAGGCCCAGAGGGAGCTGTGACATCCCAGAGATTATGTCTGCCCACAGTCCAAGAAGTGCCCGAATCTGTTTTCATTTAAACCAGTTTTACAGTCTGGACTGGACTGGGACTCATGCATTTTATGTGGCCTACACGACCTGCTCTGCCCTGCAGGAGATGACAGTCGCTGCCACAAGTGGTTTGCAGTCTCAGAGTGACTGCAGATGCCCAAAGACCAGGGCAAAGCCTGCTCACTTCTTTCTTTCTGTGACTCTTCCCATGGCTGGCTGGATCACTTGCTGGTTTCTATGTCCCTTCCCTGCCTTGAGGCAACATCAACTTCTCCATACAGGCTGAACAGGCTTCACACACTTTCTCTGGAGTCTGGAGCAGCTTTGTGAACCTTGGAGCTGTGCAAAGGTACAGGAATGCTGGCTGCTGCCACCATCCAGGATGCAGGGTGATGGTCTGTGAAACCAACCAAGTGGGAGGTGGTGGTGGCAACCTTCAGAAGGAAGCCTGGGGAAGGGGGGAACCTACTTGCTACCAAACCTTGCAGCATCTCTGTGGTTTTTTCTCTGTTTTCTCATGTTTCCTGCTTGTGTCACCAGTTTGTGCAATTCCACAAATTAAAAGTTTGAGTTTTTTCAGGTGAATCTTGGGGAGTTAGGAACATAGCTCCCAAGAGCATAATTTCCTCAGCCCAGAACTGTACCTGCAGACTGATGACCACCATGCATGCACACGCACGAACATTGCAGGCTGCTGACACGCTGATCCTCTTTAGCTGCTTTGGGACAGGAATACATTAGTGCACACCAGAAAAAAACTCAGCATTGAAGGAAAGCTGTGCAACAGAGGGATGTTGCACTTAAAATAATGTTTGGTGTCATCCAAGGAAGACAGACAGGATGGAAGGCAGGTAGAGCATGTACAGCATATTCCTTATTATCCTCTTGTGATGTTCAGCAATTTACAAAGGTACCAAACCAATTCAGACTGTCTCACCAGGATCTGACACGTTACAAACCACAAGGTAAAAAATCAAACACAAGGGCCTCACCTTCTTGATAAAAATATGGGAGTGGTTTCTTTATATCTCATCCACCCTCAAGGGAAGAGATACATAGTCTGGGACAGCAGAGCTGGAAACTGTTCCATAGGAAGTAATATAATCCAAAATCCTATGTATTTTTAAACTGTTCAGCCCTGCCTCCTCATAAAGCAGGTATTTCAGTATGTTGCACTTGTGGTAATTGAATGCCCTCTTAAATGCAAATAAGGAAAGCCACACTAAAGTCTCTCAAGATTTCAGATAAGATCTGCAGCTGGTATAAATAAGCAAAATGTCACTAAGGCCAGAGGAATCGCTCTGTTCCTCCCTCTCCTGCTGCTGCAATCCCTGAACTTGACCCTACATTTCCATGCTCCTACAAGGAATGCAGCACGAAGAACGTTGCAGCAATCCCTCCTCCCTGCCGCCTCAGCCTGTCTGGCCTGCAGCTGGAGCCCTGGCCCTTCCCCAGGGACACGGTGTGTCAGGCTGCCGGGAGGGAAAAAGCCAGGGAGTGTCTGGCCAGGGTGGGAAGGGAGGCCTGAGTTCCTGTCATTTCCTCTGTGATTATTTCAAGATTTTTCAGTAAAAGTCTCTACAGGATGGGTTGGGCTGTTTTATCAGAGACAGATTTTGGCAGGCTAGTTCCCAGGGAAGTCCTTTTCACCCTGCAGCCCTCAGCCAGAGCCTGCATACCTTACTTACCTCTCCAAATCCAGCACAGCCTGGCCCAACTGATGGGCAGATTCCGGCCTGCTGTGGGAGACAGCCGGGACTGCCAACCCTCCCTGCAGGAGGACAGGCTTTTGATTTCGTTTAAGAAATAACACTTAGACCTTGGCTGGTGACAGGCAGTCCTGATGTGCTAACATAAATCTCCAGGTCACTTGCTTGACAAGGGCAAGGTTAATCCTTCATAAGCAAAGAGAACACTTGAAACTTTACAACCAGACTGCTTTCCCAATCTCTCTCTTTTTGGCCTCACATTTTAAGCAGAACAACAGCTAGCAAAGCAAGCAGGAAACAACAGCTCCTTCCTGCCACATAGCCCCAGCCATCCATGCAGGGAGCTTGCCTGCCCTGAGGCTGGGTTTGGGTGTCGGCCAGCACTGACCAGCATCCCCACCTGAATCAGAATCATACAATAGTTTGGGTTGGAAGGGACTGCTAAAGGTCATCCAGTTCAACCTACTGTCATTGTCCTGTTGCCATTAAAGCTAAGTAAAAGACTGGGAGAGAGATTATCCCAGCTGAATCCCAGTAAACAGCAGCAGAGCAGTAGCTCTGTGGCAAATGTGATAATGATCTTTTGTTTAATCGTTTCTAAATTGTCTGCATTCCATGTACGTGTTCCTATCTCGTGTAGTGATAGGACAAGGGATGATGGTTTTAAACTAAAAGAGGGTAGATTTAGACTAGATATAAGGAAGAAATTTTTTACAATCAGGGTGGTGAAACACTGGCACAGGTTGCCCAGAGAAGTTGGGGATACCCCATCCCTGGAAGTGTTCAAGGCCAGGATGGATGGGTCTCTAAGCAACCAGGTCTAGTGGAAGGTGTCCCTACCCACAGCAAGGGGGTTGGAAATAGATGGCCTTTAAGATCCCTTCCAACCCAAACCATTCTTTGATTCTATGAGACAGCTTCTGTTGGGGGAAGGGAAGGTGCTGTGCCAAAGATTGACTACAACTGAAAGCATTTATTTGAGGAGAAATATAATAGTAAAGCAATTAAATCAGGAGGCTACCAACTATTTTCAAACAGAAATAAGAATTATTGAGAGGAGAACTTAAACCACAGTGGATTAGAGGTTTAGTCAGCATGAGGGAAGGAGGATGGAGGGATGACAGAATGACATGTCTATAGTGCAGAAGAGGTTTTTAACATCCACACGAATTTTATTGTGCACATGCATCAAAAGTCCCTATGTAAGATATGTAAAACCATGTGTCCTGATGGAAGAGAGCAGAGTTGATCCACATCCCTTCCCCATCTTCATGGTCTAGCTTTTGGAGTCCCACTGCTACATTATCCTGCTTTGCTGGATGCTCTTTATCTTGGCTCTTAAAAAGCCCATGTGGGAGAGCAATACTGGGCACTTTGGTATTTTCTGGGCTTTCCCCTGCCCAAGGGTGTACTGTTTGTGAGGATGCCAGAACTCCTTCTCTTGTTCTGTTCAAATCCGCTACCTGAAGGGTCTGGCTCTCTGCCTGGGCAGCTGCAAAGAATTAGCCCAGCTGAGGTTCAGCACACAGGGAGGGAGTGCAGACAAGACTTGTTTTTTGCCATTCAGTCCACTCAACTGTCAAGAAACCTTGGAATTAAAAGTCTTAAGTACAAGCGTTGAAATTGACTGTAAGGTCAGTGCTGCCTGTGGCGACCTTGGTTTCACTGATGCAGATTTGCATCACTTCAAAAGTGCCTTGAGAGGCCCTATTTTTTATTTTTGCCTCGCATCCCATCCTTGGGATGTCTTTGGTGGTTCATATTAACTTATATGATTTCCTAAGAGTTACTGTGTCTTTTTTTCATTACAAAGGACTTAGGTATTCTCACAAAGGGATAACCTGTTTGTTTCAGATGGCTTTGCTGATTCCCAACATCAGTTTATCCCAACATCAAACTGAACAGTATTTTGTGTGCAAAATTTTCCTTTCTACTTCCTTTTCTGGCTGTACTGATATTCACAGATTTAAAGTATTTGTTTGGACTAAAGCATTTTAGAAAGTACATTTCCCATTCATCCTCAGTTCATTGGTCTTTATCTTTCACAAGGCTTCCAGAAGTTGTAACAATTGAATATTGGCCTTGAGAACTTCTGAAGTGTCCAAATGCTCAGGAGTTCCAGAAAAAAAGGAAGGCAAATTATAAATCACTCCCTGCTGAAAAGAGAGGCTTTCTATATAACTTCTGTAGCGTTATTCTTAAAATCATACCTGAAGAGGGCCTCAAAAATTATCCCAGGCCACCACCTTCCCCAAGACACGGTCAGCTATGCACTTTAGATTTGTTAGCCTCTTAGCCAGTTCCAGCAAGGATAATTACTTGCTGATGATCAAGTCAGAAAGTATTTCTCCCTGGACAAAGCAGTAGATTACTTATTTCATGCCCTGTTATTGCTTATTTTTAGTAGTTCTCATGTTTCATTTTCAGAGCTGACAGGAATTGGTTTGAGGTGAACTGGATTATTCCTGCATACAAAGGGGTTCAATTTCATGTCTGGCAGGAAGCGATATAAACTGGAAAAGGAAACCTACTTGCAAGTAGAGGGAAAAACAACCTTTACTAGTTCTTCCATTGTCTTCTTCAATATTGATTATCAAGGACACCTCCATCTTCTTGCTAGTCTTCTAGGACTAATGCACAAACCTGCCCCATGCTTTGTCCCTTTGCCTACACACCATCCATTAACTCAGGGCACTCTTGTTCCCCTCCTGGAGTCTTCTCAGGGCGAATACCAATACAAACCTGGCTCTCAGTATCATCACCATTATTAACACCACGGAATAAAAGCAAGAGAAAATTTATTAGACAGTGAACAAAATGGGGAGAAGTGCATGTCCTTGTACTGTCACAGGGAAAGTCTTTGTAGTGTTCTCACTCCTACTTGCCATTCTCCTGGTGAATGCATCCACCCTGACACAAATAATCTGCAAACAGCAAACAAACCCTGTCTAGTAGTCTGTCGCTTTACAGGAAATAAACAATGGCACAATTACTCACTAATATCTCAGAGAAGTCACACTAATTGCTTCTGCGGAAGCTCCAGGCCTCCTTATCAAACCTGCCATGCTGAAGTAGCTGAAAGTCTATAAACCAGTAAATAATTAACTTTGAAGATCTCCTTCTTGCATGTCCTGGTACCTCTTTTGCCTGCAACAGTGAATGGCTGAGCAACAATTCACAGGATTTCTGTGGAGAACCTGTTTGCTCTTTGTGTCACCTTGATGTGCGCTTTAAATCAATTAAACACTTCCAAAGAAATTAAGCGTGCAAAAAATATTCAAGAGAGCAGGGTCTGGAAGTGCTGGAGACACCCTTCCACCCAGGCACCTGCCATGGCAGGAGTGAGGGCTGCCATGGCGAGGGGGCAGTACCAGTCTCCCAACCCCATTTCTCTGGGTAGGTTTTTTTGTAGCACCTTTGCATCTTTATTCTTCTTTGCAAGAAGATGCCAAGGGCTGACATTTGGGCCAGAGCTCCTGTCTGAAGCAATGGCTTCTCTCTGATCCATTGCAGTCAAGTCCCATGAGGAAACACCACAAGATGCACTCCTTCCTGAGAAATATCTGCCTTCTGCTCCTCTCTGTGGTTTAATTAAAGCATTTTAGCAATTTCTGCTCAGCAGTTTCACCCTGTAGGAACTCTGTCAGCTCCAAGATTTTGCCTTGGGAGTGCAGCCATTTTGGGTGTTTGCCTGGGCATCAGGGCCTACCCCTCATTTACTTTTACCAGCTCAAACATGCTTTAACCCACAAAAACTCCTTATTGAAGCTGCACATTCTTAGCAAACCCAGCTCCTTCAAGACTATACTGGTACTTTATCATTCCAATCATCTTGTTTTCTGATAGGGCCCCAGTGCCTGCCTGCAAGCATGTTTGTTTACACAAGGGATGCTGGTCCTCTGCAGATTTCTTCATCCTGACTCAAAACAGCCACTGCAAAAGTACAGCAGTGGGAGGTAGATGGGGTTTTGAACCTGGCAAACAGTTCATGTGCTTACGTGCACATATGCAGCTATAGGCACTGCAACCTTTCCCATCCTGCCAGTCTGTGGGTAAGTAGTGATGGAATTATCACAGAGAGTAAAGCTAAAATATGCCTCATGAGTGACCTTCATCAGTCATCAACATGTGGTCCACAGCTGGTCCCCAGCAGCAGAGACACAGGACAGCAAGTCTCTACATGAGGTTCTACTCCTTTTGGAAAGGTTTCCCTTCCCTCCCAGAAGCTGATCTGTAGCTGGGGCCTCTGGCAGGAAACCAACAGCACAAGTTAACACAGATGCATTTGGGTATTGATACCACTCCTGCACTGGCCACCCTGCTTCCTCACACCTCCATTTGCTACCAAATTACTCGAAGTTGGGAGCAGGAGACACTCTCCTGCTGTGCAGCAGCAGAGCATCCATGAACACCAAAGAGATCTGAATCCCTTGGGGCAGGAGGAGAGCCAAGGCAGCTGCAATGCCTGTCCCTCCAAGGTTTCACCCACACTCCACAGTTCCATGTATATAAATTATACAACTTAATAATATTATATAACTTATTAAATTAAACTTGTCTGAAACCATTCTCTGGCAGAGAATGGCCCACACCCTTACTACTGAAGTCTCAGCCTCTAAAAGCAGCATGGCTTCACCCAGGTTGCCCACTGGAAGGGTAGCCTGGCACATGCTAATTCCCAAATCTTAGCTCAGCCTCATCTGGGTGACCATCTTTGCCTCAGGCCAAAACCAGCCTAGGAACCACTGTACTGGTATAGATGGTTTAGCTCCATGCCACAAAAAAAAAAGATGTGTACAGTACTGATGGTACTTAGTTTGACACAAGGCATTTTTCTCAACCAAATTTATCTCCCTACTGGACTGTGACACCTATAGAGATGAGGTTTGACCCTGAATTCAGTGACCCTCTCAGTTCACTGTCCTTAATGAAGAGAAGGCATTTGTACGGATGTATGTTCTTTGTGGATTTCTCAGATCAACCTTGGTCTTAAAAAATCCAATTTAATCAGTGTGACCAAACTTGCCTTCCCCATAAGATACTGCTTTACATATAAAACAGCCCACCTGGTGCTCTCCACATTTGGGAAAAACGAGGCTTGCAGCTGACCTATAAAGCATGTTATTAACTTACACCCTGTTTGGGTTCTCCAGAAACCAGTCCCTGGGAGTGCAGATCTGCTACAACAGATCCGAGAATGGCCTATGGTGCCCTGTGTTCCCCTGGGCTCTGCTCCATCTCGTAGGCAGCTCCCCACACACGTGATTTTGCTTGCAGAAGAGGGAGTATCATCCCCACAGAAAGCTGTTGCCCATTAGGAAAGGCTGTTTTTAATTGAGGCATGATAAATCATTTCAAATAAGTTACAAGTGTTGGTCAACGGATCTTCTAGCAAAATCCTCTAAACAAGCTATTCCTATGTTGTTTCAAATGGTAGCAGATACTTTCAAAGCACTGAATGCTGAGAAACTAAAATACTTAAGTGTAAAAATGGGTTGCATTATTGAATATATGGATAGTTATTTAATCAGTTATTATAAATCTCAAAAGAAGTGCCTTAAAAGCCTGAAAATTAAAAAAAAAAAAAAAAAAAATGTAAGAAGGGCTGTCTCCGCTGTTCTGTGTACTGCATATTTCAATACTAAAAAGATGCTGCCAGATCAGTATTAAACATCCTTTCTGTATACTAGTGATTACACAGGTATAAAGACAAAGGGAATTAATGTCACCAAAACAGCACAAGTTCTCCCCTTTCTCCAGCTTTCTGTCCCATGTGCTAATTGTGCTTTGCATAGGGCTGAGACACTTTGCTGGAAAACTTCTAAGGGAATTTATTTTAATAAACAAGTTTAATTTTTAATAAGGATGCCAAGAAGTTTGGTAAATGTTCTGGGCAGGAAAAGTGATGGCATGGAATCTGAGGAAAAAAATACATACACATATACATATACCAAATACCCTCTGGTACTACAGAGGAAGGAGGAAAGGAGTGATTTTCAGTAGTATTTGGGCAAAACCCACAATTATTAAAAAAAGCACCAAATGACTAACACTGACTCACTCTCTTGGCATGATGTATGTAGATTTCCTACTATAATTTGTAGTTGTGTTCTGGTCTGGTTATGACATGTTGTCAGTACAGTGATTTGGAAAGTGTTAGCCTGGGGTCCAATAGTTCTTTTGTGCCAGTCAGTATCCTATAAAATACAGATCTTTTTTTAAAATTTCTTCACATACCTCAAAATTCAGCCACCAGTTTTCTTCCCGCAGTGCCCCATCATCTCCACAGTCCCTAAAATTTGGCTTGCTAGCACTAGTGGAGTTCAGTTTATAGGTTTCTTTCCCTCTTAGCTCTTGGATCCTGTCTCTTCCTGGCTGCTTGCTCCTGGAAAGGCCTCATCCTGGCTGGGAACAGGAACCCTTGTGAGACACAGATATTATCTTGTTTCGTCTTGCAAATTCATAACCAAAGAACCGAGTTTCAGCACACTTTGTTTGAAAAGAAGAGCTTTGGCCTGCATTTATAGAAGTGGTCAAGTACCTTAGAATCTATTTTTGTGCCTAAATTTTTTAAAGTAATTAGGTGCTTACACAGTTTTTAGGATCTGTGGCCCTCAACCAACATAAAGAGCAGCTGTTTTGGCATTATGGGATATCCAATGTGCTTAAGAAGACTTAATAAAGAGCAATGGTATGTTTCGCTTCATCTTAAAGAGCATAGTAAGGTATTTATATTAGAATTAATTCATTGATTAAAACAGAGATAAATATAGGGAATTTTATGTTAAAGATTATACAGAGAACTTCCTTTAAATAGAACATAGGAAAGGGCACTAGAGCTGCGCCTAGACTGAGGGGAATTGGATGCTCTGACCTGCATGGTACCTGGCGAAAGCATCTCCTTGCAGCCAACATGCCTAGGCTTCCTTCCCTGGGGAGCCAGGAGAGACAGAGGGGAACATTTAGTGCATAGGCATCTCATTTACTGAGTGAAATACTAGAGAACTGGAAGATGGAAAGTGCTTAAGAACTCCAGTATGTATCTTGGTATGACAGGGGAATGTCCCTTGTATGAATAAGGGAAACAGAGTGAAATGGAAAGCGAGCCAATTACAAATGGCAGATTTGGAAGAGCAGAGGAAGGTGATACCTTAAGCCAACCTACAAAATCCCTGTCAATAGGTATTGTTGAGAGTTCAGATCCAAAACATCACTGGACGGTTAAGAGGGTAATGAGGATGTTTGACAGGACTGAAAAATCACTAGACAGGACTGAAAAATCGCTAGAGGTACAAACCACTATGCTTCAGAGCCCAGTCCCTCAAATGCTCAGAGGCAGAATTCAAGAATATTTGATATTTTTCCTCTGAGGAGCTTCTTAAACCTTCTGCTGAAGCAGCTGGCACTGTCTGCCCTAAAAACAAAATACTGCAATCCATGCATTGGGTTGGATTTTAATCTCCATTTGAGATTACATGAACTGCTGTGAATTGACTGACCAAATCCTGATCCAATATTTAAGTCAAACAGTATTCTAGATAAAAAGGCAGGAAGAACAGCCTGTTTTCTGTCAAAAAGAGTGGTGGACTACAGCATCAGGGGATATCATCCTGCTAGATACAGATGTGAGACACAGAAGTGGAAACCTTGTGTTTTTATCTGCACAAAGCTGATCAAGCCCAATCCATCTTTGAATGACTATAGGCCTATTTGCTCTGCCACAGTAAGGGCAAACAGGATTCATGGACTGACTGTTTAATTAAGCATCATGGCTTCAAATAAGTGTTTTTCTGTGTTTGGGAATCAGTTTCAAGGTCATTTAGCAACTGGCAATGTCACAGAAGAGAAGGAGCTCAGTCCAAAATCAGGGAAGGCAATATCTTTCTCTTGGCAGTAGATTAACAAAGAAAATGTTGATACAAGGCAGTGACACACTGTCCTTCTGAACATGCAGATGAGTCTATATAATATTTGAATATGGGAAGTGCAGTGCTACTTGGCACCACAATTTTAGAAATTTAGGTGAATTAAGGCCATGTAGCCACAGAAAGGCCAAGGCAAAATGTATTGACAATAAAATATGTCTAGTAGATTGTGGGTAATTTCAGCTGAGTCACTCAGACAATAATGGAGTAAATCCCAGCATTGTGAAGAGCAATCCCACCTACGTATTTTGGAATGATTCCCGTTTGCTTAGCACTTTCCACAAGGCATTTAGCAGGGATGCCCTTTCAACATTTTGCTACATTAATCTTCTGCTTGTGCAGTTTCAGTCAGTTCCCAGAACATAAATTTTAAGTCTCAGATGTTACATTTATTCTACAGTTTTTTTCCTTGGGGTTTTCATGCAAGATTTAGTAATTACAGCATTATTTATGGGAGAAATTCAAGTCTTTACAACTTGCCACACAGATTCATATTACTTCTATGGTTTATAAACTTATTTCCTCTAACTTCTAGTTCTACTGCCCAGAGGGTAAAACATTAGGGTTAATGTAAAACTTTTGCTTTACTACAGACTAACTTGCACCACTTGAGAAGGTCTACCATGTGTTGCTGGCTGATGAGGCCTGCCATAGTTTAGCTTTCTATTGTATGTCTGACCTTATTAATCAATATGTCTTGTTTACATTCTATTGGAGAACAGTTCTCATGTGAAGCCTTTATAACTCTGTCAGATGAGATTCATTTGATCCTCATCTTGGAAACAGAACCTCCATATAAATTAGATCTACTTGGATACTAATAAAATTATAATAAATGTTGGCATGCAGTTTCTCTCATTTTCTTTGTAATGATAAATGTCATAGAAAAATAAGCTTTTAGGTAATTGCTTGTACTCATAGTTGATTAGAGTAAGAGAAAGAGCCTAACTTTTTTCTTTTTAGAGCAAGCTGTTAGAAATCCAGACTTGTGTTACCAAACTAGAGGTAGTTCTATCTTACTTATCTTGCAGTACCTGAAAGGGTTTCTGTCTCCTGTCCTGTCCAGTACGACAAGAAAAAGTTATAGCTGTTTAGCAGATTGTATTTCCATCTTTACTGAATTTAAACTCTCCTCAAGTCCTGTTACTGAATGCAGTGTTGTGACAGTGGTGTTCAATAAGAGGTGACAGTACTGAGCAGTTATGGTGGAGCTCAGACAGCAAATTTTTCCTACATCTGAACCTTTCCTATGCCTCCTCAGCTGCTCTGAAGCACAGGGACACTGTATTTTATGATGTTATATGTCCCAGGATCATGGTTTGATGGAGTTGAAGTTGGAGCAGAGCTTTCCAGAACATACCTACAGGCTTAAAGCAAGGACCTTATTCAGCACAGTGCACAAGTGCACCACTTATCGACCCAGCGATGGGAGAGGCCATCACCCGCATTCAACAGCTTGTGGAGTCATGCTGTAAATCCAGTCAGTGCTGGGCTTTAAAGGACACCACCACCCTGCCCCACGAGTGCTCTGGTCTTCAGTGCTGTTTGTAGGGAATTGCTTTAATCCAGCCACAAGTATTGTGCCCCATGGCACAGAAAGAAGCAAGGAGAGACAGAGAACAAGACAGAAGTCTGTAGGCTGGTATTGTCACCAGTCACCACATCATCACAGTAAAGGATGACTTCTGCTCTGCCACATTGTTCCCTGAAGCATCCAAGTCGTGAGACACTCTGTGATCCCCCCCTCCACAAACAGCATGGACATCTCGCTACTTGTAGTTTCCCCATATCCCAAGCTCTGGAGATGGAGCATCTAACATTTCAGTGTGGGAATGCTTCTGGGGCAAGTTCAGCTTTCCTTTTGCTCCATCTGATGATATTTTAGATGGAAAGCTTTTGGAAAGGATTTTCCTTCTAACCATATTGAACAGTCCAGGGTGAGGGAGGGGTGGAGAAAATGTAAGAAACAAACAGAAATTTTCCTCATAGGATTTTTTACTTTCATCCTACTTTAAAGTCTCCCTAATAAATAATTCTTGAATCCAAACAGTTCCAGGGTATTTCAAAAGGACAAGCTGAATTTTTTCCTTATGCAATAGCAATTGAACACCCTTTTTTGAATACACTTAATCAATGCATGCTGATATCTTACCATATGCATCAATCAAATATTTCCCAAGGTATATATGTCAGAGCCAGGAAAGAGGAATGTGCCTTTGCAGTCACACAGTCAGCGAACCACTTTGGGTTTGTGCCTCACTCTGAAGCACATGCTGAAAGTATTACTGTAAGACAAATGATCCTGGGAAGTAAAGCTGCATCCTTAAGAGTACATGGCAACAGACCCTTTTTTTTATACCAACCTAAGAGTTTGAATGAATCCAGGCTGAAAAGTTCAAAGGTTTGCTAGATCAGAGTCATCTATCAGGTGAACAAGGCCAGGGCACTTCCATTTCTGCAGTTAACCCTGTCCTGGAGGAAAGAGGTTAATATACCACCTGGCTTCCCTGGACTTAACTGATCCCAAAAGACCTCTTTCACCTTTGTTGGTGAGGACCTAGCAAATGAAGACATAAACTTGCACATCTGGCTGCACAGTGGGATGCCTTAATTATTCTGCTTCACCACCCTCTCCTATGCAGAAGAGTGTTCACAATGCCAGCACAGGGACTCACAAACTCCATGTGTCACTGTATTTATCTTGTTTAGGAGATTGAAAAGCTGACAGCAAATAAAGCAGATACTCCAGTCATTCAACAATTTCCTGTTCCACATGAAAAGTCAGCTTTCAGGTGTTGACTCCAGATGGCTTCTCCTACATAATGCTTGCCAACTGTTCTTCTGATAGCAGGTACCTGTTGGGATGGTCCCTTTGTCTTTTTTTTCCCAGAAGGGTGACTTGTACTACAAACCTGTACAGTTCAGGAGACTCAGATACTCAGGGTCTCGTGATAGCAGCTCAAGCTCCACAGAAGCTCATGGGAATTACTAGGCTGTGAGTTCTGCTACAGTCTGCTTCCTTTTTCTTATCATTTCTCCAATCTTACAATTACAGGTCAGTTGACTGCTGCTGGATTCATCTTGTGCTATTTCTGAAAGCTTTTATTTGTTAACAAATCACCAGTGAATAGCAACTGCTGCCTCCTTTAATAGGCCTCAATGTATTTCATTCCTGGTAAGATAGGATGATTATAAACTTCTGCAACTCTCAGGACTGAGAGAAAAACTAACCTTTATTTACATCATAGATCCTGACAATTACTGGTGCAGTTACCCTGGAAAGTTTGTCAGAGGCCTTAATTAGGCTTGCTTACAGCTGTGCATCCTCATCCCCATGAGAGCAATCTGCCCACAACTCTGTCACCCCAGGCTCTGTGAACTGATGAGTTTTCACAAGCAAATTAATTCCTGAGCAAGAAACCTCCAGGTGAAGGTGCTTCTGGGAAAGCTGCTCTGGGGACATTCTTCTCCACTGCAGGGCTGAGTCATTTGCCTCAGCACGTCAGTGGAGGAACTGTCTGGCTGGAAACTCCCTCTCATCGATGAGATCGAAAAGGATAATTCTCCATGTACCTCAGGTGTGAAACTTCTCTGTAGCTCTGCATGGTTCTCTATTTCTACAACCCCTCTCTTGTAGCCAGTACCTCTCTGTTCAAAACTCCTAGACCTACCATAACAAAGCACAGAGAGAAGTGGAATATGGTGACCTGATCTGCACAGCAACTTCAGTTAACTGAGGTGTTTCATGTCCTGTCCTGGGGTAAGTTGCTGCCACTCCTGCCCAGGACGATGATCTGTAGGAGCAGCTCTTTCACCTGTGTAAGAAACAATCCCAGTGCAGTGAAAGCCTGTGTGAAAACTGACCCAACTCTGCCATAAGCAAGCATAAAAATACAAGCCACAGGGAGAGCAGGCAAGTAACAATAGAGGGTGAGGACTGACACACAGACAGGTAAGAGGGCAAATTATCTGAATCGTAACCGAGGCAAAAATCTCCCTTCTGCAGCCTCCTCTAAGGAGCTATCTATTTACCAGCATTCCCTATGCTAGTTTACCCAAAGGCCTAATCTTGAAAATGCTGCCTTAGAGTTCTCTCTGCGTAGGATAAGAAGAAATATACAAGCACATTTACTTTCAAAAGCTTATGAGCTTCAGAGCTGTCCCCCAAATCCTTGTAGAATACATGTTCCTTTTTAGGTGTTACTCCAGCTGCTAAGCCAGAATAACTCATGGATGGAGAAGACTGAAAAAATAAAAGCAGACCACTTAATGGGCATTGTACTCAAATAAGCTGTTCTACACATTCCTCATGCTGTGATAGCAGACTGCATAACAGACCGCCTGTACAGCTGAAAAGATCTACACAAATGGACAATATCCTACAACCAGTTATACAACCATACCAAAACCCATGTCTCCTTCTACTGCTGTTTTCATGATCTCAAAGGCTGTCAGACTGTGGAAAGCACAAGACATCTCATGTATCTTTGATCAGTCCCCTGCTGATGAAGACAAGGCAGCGAGCCTGACAGCTACCCTTCACTGAGGCTAAATCGAAGAGCAATGAAGTTCCTTTTTGAAGAAGATGGTTGGACACAGCAAATATCACTGCCCAAGTACACCACATGGGACATAAATTTGCAGTGGAAAGAGGAGCTTGGAGACCAGTGGTTGAGCTACATGAGCCTTTGTGAAAGAATCAGCAGGCCAGCAGAAAGAGTAAGCAACTCCAATTTTGATAATGAAGGAAGCAGAGGCTCTTTGAAACATCAGCTTAGTTAGAAATGAAAGGCTGGGCATGGCCACTAAGAAAAATACTAATTTTGGTGTGCTACATTCATAGATACTGCACTAAATATGTATGAATTTATCAATGGGTTTATTCTCCTCCCTGAAGAACCCAGGTAACTCTTCAGGCCAGGAGAAAGCACTGTGTGACTGCAAGACACGTACACTGAAATACTGCAAATGCTAGCACAGAAAAACAGCCCTTCCCTGATGTATTATCAGACCTAAACATGATATCACAAACTCCTCTAGAGATACTACATGGCCTGTAAAATCAAGATAAGGTATTTTCCTAAATACAAACTGCAGTTGAAAGGGAAACTACTGACTTAATGACGACATTTGTAAAGAAGATTCTACATGTTATATTGTTTGGGAAGTAAGAATAAAATCATACTTGTACCTCCTGATCTTCACATTTATGATCAAAGTAGGCATCTTGTCAGAACAAATATTTTGTTTACTCCTTTAGTTTTTCTTAGAGAAAACATGCATAAAAACCAGTTGATCTACACTGTGCTTAAGGGGCTGTTTTGCAAAGGACATGAGTGGGAAGAGATGCATCCTCTCCCAGCATGGCATGGGGGAATACTGCTTAAAAGCAGAGGAGTTACTTAGCCTGATACAGTTATTGGAAGTACAAGCCCAATTTGACAATTCAGTTAAAAAAGATGAAGTAATTAGTTAATATTTCATACCTCATACAAAGTTATTAACACAGTTTTGGGTGGGGGATTCTGGGATTTTTTTTGGCAGGGTTTTTCTTTTTTTTCTGGTTTATGCCCTATTCATTACCTTGCTTGTATCTGCTTGTGGATGGCTTTCTGCTGGGCTAACTGCCCTGGAGTTCCATAACCTCATTACCTTGCCAGTGTTGCATCCATATGGATCAGGACATAGCTTCCTAGTCATGATTTAAAACAGAAGCAATACTGAAGGGGATGCCCACACCTATTCCATCCATTCCCAGCCACAATTACTTGTTTCCTTCCATCTCCACTAGCCTGCAGACACTATACAACACAGATCTGGCTGTAAAATAACATAACCCTGCAAGTTAAAAGAGTCCTTTCCAACCAGAACAGAGTAAGAACCCCAAGAGGTCCAGAGTCAGTACAACACTAGTCATGTGTGCCTGTACGGTGGGGAAATGATGGGCAGTAAATGTAGAGACATTAGATGCTGCAGACAGATTGTGCATATAAAAAGCAATATCCAGGAGAGGAAACAGTACATGGAAGAAATCGGCTTTCCAGAGACTTTGTGGCAGCCACATTAAGTGTAGAATATGCAAGAGATATTCCTTTGCACAGCTGGTTAATTTCTAACATTTCATATAATCAATTAACATCCTCCATATTCTCTGCGTCAAGAAAAGCTCAAGAGATTTTTTTGTTTCATCTTTTCATTTTCTTTTCTCTAAGCACTAGAAAATAAATTTTCAGTTTGCAGTGCCAAAAGACAGGTTTCTTTTTATCGTTAATGTACAAGAGATTACTTGCATGGTAGGGTGAGAGACTTGTCTTACACATTACAGCTCTGCTCCTACAACACTTGGAGGTAGTCCTGGACTTCTGTATATGTATAGCTTATATATATTGGCTGATTGAGCCCTAAGAGCTCTGATTTGCTCATTAATCTTTAATGACTAGTCCGACTTGCCAGAGTACTTAGCAGGTCAAATTCCATCTTGTTTTTTATTTCATTCTAGTGTAAAAATTCTTGGAGTCACCAGAGGGCATCATTACAGAGTGCTTTTTAAGTCCCATATAAATGATGCTGTAAGAAAGGAGATATTGGGAAAAGTGGCTGCTAATAGTCATGGGAGTCCTTAGAGAGACTGTGGCATTCACAGGACAAGGGAGTATTTCTGTTTGCCCTTTCCTTAGACTCAGCACAGTATTGCACATACTCTGCATTGCTGCAAATACTTCAAAGAAAAATTCCATTGGAAATAGTTTTGCTTAATTATAAGCAGATCCAAATCAGAGAATTAGCAATGAAGCAATTGTGTGTTTCATCTTCAGCCATCTCTTCCTTTCCCCACCTTCTTCATACATCATCTTTTAGCTGAACTCATTGTGATGAATCTAAGAGATTATGACAACCTAAAAGAAATAAAATCTTACATACCTTATTTCACTTCGCTTTAGAGATTTTATTTCAACACTTTTTTTTTTTTCTTCTCGATTGTGGCTTTGCCTCACAGTATCTTTCATCAGCAAAGAAAAATAATTTACCTTTCTTTACCCAAAGGGACTTAAAAATGGGGAGTCAGTCTCCTATCAGTAGCATACAGCCTCCTAGGTCTCCTTGCCAGCAGGGAGTCTGTTCAGCTAATTCCCACCTCTCTTCATGAGCTGGTGCTGCCAGACCTGCAGCTATGTTAAGAATAAAGCAGTTCCTTTCCAAACACGTTTTCAAGGACTTGTATATTTTTGTACAGTATCAGACTTCGCATTATGACATCCTTTCCACTGATTATTGATAGATTCATTTGAACTCTATTCATGCTTATCTAGAAATATAATCTCGCATGCAAGGACAGAATGCGGCAATAGAGCTCAGAGTTGGCTCCTGGACACATTTAGGAAAGTATTTTACATGGAATTAAACAATTCATTTTTTAAAAGGCGGGAGTTAACTGCTGCAATACTGAATAAGGATTGCTGCAAGCCAGCAGCTCTGCTACACACACTCTTACCTGCCCCCTCCCTTCTTCCTGCAAATGCAAGATGCTACTTTTCAGTTATGTCATAAATTGTGTAATACTAAGCTTTTGCATTCACAGCATCCTTGTGGCACTGATGAACTCGGTCCATTGTGAGCACTGGCCATCTTATCTCCTACATATACATTGTGTATTTTAGGGAAAAGCATATATACCCACTGTGCATATTCACCTACTGTGAAACAGCAGACGATGATGTGAAGCACCAATTTGGATTCAGTGTTTTACAAAGTGTTGCTCTTGTATTTCAGCAATGTTAGTTCTTGTACATGCTCAGTACAGACATTTGAATCCACAGACTTACCAGGCCTATGCTAGTGTGTCCATTTCTTTGTTTTGTCAAAACATTACAGTATGGCTGGCAGTCTTCTGCAAATAGTTACCCCATTATTCATTGAGCAGTAATTCAGATGCTTAGTAAAATTAAGAGGATGACTTACTCCCAAGTTGCTGGATTTGGTGGAGCATTTTTTCCCCTTTCTCATATTTTGCTTCATTTCACTGGATAATTTAGGAGTAAATCTGTGAATGATCTTTCCTCAGCAGCTACATCAGACCTGGCACTGTAAAATTTTTAAAGACTGATGTTAAGCTGTTCAACCACAAGGAGCCTTTTGTTGATATTTTAAGGCAGGTAGGGTTAACAAAAACAACAAAGACCACACACTTGGCTCAAATTATTAATGACAACATTCTGTTCTCAGGAATGGCTGATTTTGCTAGGGAGATTTGTCACTGAATTCACTTACATTGGCTATTTAGCTATGCAAATCACACAAGTGAAGTCCTGTGCCTTTTGAAGAGCTTCATCCAGTACTTTGCAAAATACCCAGAAAAGCCGTACTCAGAAAAATTGTTTCTTTCTTAATCTCTGTCTGAAGCCTTTCCCCATCCTCTTCCTGGAGAGAAAATGTGAGCACAAAGACTTCACCAGGCAAAGGAAGGGTACTTCCCCCCTCTTCCCCCCATAGATTCCCAAGTGTCAGGCTGGATTATTTTTCACACAACACCAGGTATGGTCATGAGATGGTCCTTCTGTGGCAAATAATTGTTAAAATAGGAGACAAGAGACAAAATGGTCAGTGCTCACAATAGACAGATTTCATCAGTGCAACAACGTTGCTGTGAATGCAAAAGTTTAGTATTACATCAGTGGAAGACTGGAAAAATCTTGGGGAATTAAATCTATTAAGGCTTGCTAAATGCACAAGCTCCACATTCAGCTCAGGACGTGAAAACTGTTGGAAGCTGGGACAGCAGTCCAGGAAGAAGCTTTTATACCTGCTCTGTGAGGCTTTTATTAAGGCACCTGCTTACAGTGTCTGCTGCAGAAAGGATCAGAATCAGACAGATGGATCCGAGCCAGGCCCAGCACAATCATTCTTCTTTTATATTCTAGCTGCTGCTCTGTGAAATCGCCATAATCCTCAGGAGCTTTCAAGCAAAGAGAAACTTGATAGAAATGACTATTTTGCTATAAATGTCACAGAATGGCAGGTACCCCACTCTAAAACCACTCTGGGTCAATAAGCCTGAAAAAAGCAACATCTTTAATCTCTGAAGAGCCAGAAAAATGCTGGCAAGGCACACGTTATGCTTAGTTGTGTTTGCATCCTGGAGGTACCAGTAAGTTTCAGACTTTGCATCAGACCAGAAAAAGGATGATATTTCTGTCCTTTGAATGTCTTTGACTTCTACATACCAAAAAATGGTGAAACTTATTTCCTTAGGCAACAAGTCACCAAAGCATCATGTTTTCAGATCTGACACAGCTGTTTAGTTAAATTTGCAAATTGATGTACCTCATTTAGTCTGGAGTTTGCACCTCTGCTTATGGCCTGATATCTAAAGAAATGAGGTACTTTCAGATAGCTGCAGTGAGCAATTTGAAAAAGTATTTGACTAGACCTACAACTAACTTCCAAGTAGATGCAGGATGTTCTCCTGATACTATTACAGCCCAAGGAGGTGAATGATTATAAACGTACAGCACAATCTAAACAAACAAACAAACAAATCTAAACTTCCATCATATTATTAGCAGTCAGTGAAGTCTGAAATTCAACTTAAAATCTGACCCATCAGAGAAATTTAGTACTTAGCAAACATTGCTACTTTTGTGTGAATCTAAAGGTTTTATTTTTGTCTTTTGGAAGATGTCTTTTTTTTCTCTTCAAAGCTTCATTTTGAATGCCCACACTGTATAGCTAGAGTGAAGTTTGTGGACCCATCAACAAGTAACTCCTACAGATCAGAACCATGCTGGATTACGATTAGGTGCCAAAGCACACACCAGTTACCCCTCCCAAACTAGACTAAAACCAAGGCTGAAGCTGGGCTCAACCTCTGCTCCCAGGAAGCTGCTCACCTTACACTGCTCCTGGAGAAACAGCACAAGAGGGCGCCTGATGCCTCCAACATCTCAAGTCCGACTTCCACAGACTAACTTTTCTGCAATAATATGTCGTATTTCCAAGGGCATGAGCAACACCATAGCTACAAATGGTTTAGCTTCAGTTTTGCTACCCTACTGAAGGCATTTAAGAATATTTAATAGGTATGAAAATAAAGACTGGATTCTCTATTAACAATACCAAAGTCTGTATTAGTTGGGGTTTTTTTTTTGGGGGGGGGGAAGCAGTGAGTAGGTGGAAATCCTGCCATATGTGAGATTTAAATGTTAAGAAGCAAGACAAACATCTCCAGACAACAAGACAAAAGCCAAAGAGGCTAAATAATTTTATGTCAAATTTATTCAGGCAACCGCCCAAACCATGGACTTTGGCAGATTGCTTGTTGGTTATAACAGAAGCCACTTCCTCTGCAGCAACAGGCATGTCAACACTATTGTCTGCTTCCTGGGGATGGGCTCAGGGTGTTTCAGTGCTCTGGGTGGGAGCTCCAAGCTGCACAACGTTCTTATGTGGAGCTGAGGGACTGAAAAACACAGAGCCACAAATCCCCACCAGCGTCCCTGTGGGGAATACTCCCGTGCATACCTTGCTAGCAAATGAAGTGGGTATTTTTTCTCCCTGCCCAGTCTCCTGTCTCTCTGACAGCTCCATTCAGCAGAGGGGAGGAAGGCTCTGCCCAGGGCTCCTCCACAGCTGCAGATGACTCATGCTGGAAGAGCCCCTTTGAGCCAGATTTAAGTCTTCCCAAGTTCATTTTAACACACTGATTTCTACCACTTTAAAGCTCCCTGCATAATTGCAGCTTGCACAGCAGAGCCTGGCCTGGTGCACAGGTACAAACCTCACCAAGCAGCAGGCCCAGGTTGCTCCCAGGGTTGCAGGGCCACCTGTTCCCCCCTTGAAGCCACATTCCTCCCTCTCCTGCAGCAGCAGCCCAAAGACAAACTGCTCCATCCATGCTGCCTTCTTGGGACAGGCAGGAGAACCAGAGAAACAAACTCTGCTGCTCTTCTGGTCTATGAAAGAGCATGGGCAAACAGGACTTTCTCAGTGCTTTCCTCCCATGAGCAGGGTTGCCTGGCCAGAGGAGCAGGGATGTGTTTAAAGTTCCCATTCCTGCTTTTCACTGCTTTGTTTGCTTAGGGATAAGCATATTCCCTACCCTTGCCTTCTCTTCCACAGCTCCACATGAGCTCCAGATGCTCACCCATACTAGGTAAACACAGACAGTCCTGTAACTAGCTTCCTACTGAAGATGGCATAAGGCATGGCACTGCTCCTGCTGCCTCTTCCTCCTGCTCTGCTTCCCACTTCCATCCAGTGGAGGCTCAAAAAAGGGACCCTCTATTTGGATTTCAGCCATCAGAGCAGGATCAAGGTCTTCTTGTAGGGGCACAAGAAAGCCTTTCTTGCAGGGTTTGGGGCAGACCACACCACTGTGCTCCTCCCCAGTGGTGTGTGAGAATGACATCATTATGCCAATAAATGAGACAGGAAGTGCAACCAAGCAGAAAAACCACGGAAAGTGTCTGTGAAGTTCTGCCAAGAATGCTAACAATGGCGCTAACCAGAAAGCAAGAAAAGGGTTTGGTTCATCTAACTTCTTCCAGTTTTAGTAATCGCTAGTGTCACTTATAACAGTAGGTAGTAAAAAACCATGATCTTGGAGAGGCACTGCTTGGGGCCTATTTTCTTTTTTTCCAAGGTGATGGTGACCTTCTACCATCTTACCCCAGTCCACAAATTTCAGTACTTTGACACTAGTGTAACGATCCAGATAAACTGACCGGGATTTTTAAATCTCCCCTTCCATTTTTTTCCCCCCCCAAGTTATACTAGTACTTTATCAATGGTCTTGGTAAGCCATTCTTGCATCTGTCTGTCTTTCTACTATGTGGATTCTTTTATTTTCCAGAGAATTGCAGCTGCCCATGTCTGAGCTGAGGCTTCTTTACAGTCACCCGTGAGTCACCTATTTCACCTTGTAATGTAAACATACAGGCTCATCTAAACCTGATGTGTAAGACGTCTCTCTCCATCAGTCCTAGAAATTTCTAACCAGAACGTAGAAGCTCACAGCCAGCCAAGTTTGTGTCCCCTACCTGCCTTTCTGTCAAGCAGCTGACAAACAGTGGCAGCACTCAGGAGAGGGGTGGCACTTGGCAGTAGGGAAGCAAAGCTTTCAACAGCCATGGCTTTCCAGTTACAGATGTGGGCATAACTTACAGATAGGACTTCAAGAAACCATAAAGCCAATCTGATTACCAACTGCTGCCAAAACAGGAGATTCCCCCTCCTGCTTCCCTTGCACTGGCACTTACTTAATTCTGTAACAAGCCATTCACAGAGCTACATTGGCATCTATCAACCCCTGCAAGAAAAGTGAGGTTTCTCCTGCTGACCCAGCTCACTGCAAGTTCACCTTCCTGACAGCGCTGGTAAGCAGGTGGACTGGGAAGGGAAGGAAGCTCACAAATCCTTTGAGTTATGATACAGAATCTGTACAGTATAATACAAAATATTACAGCCTTAGCAACATATCATTCCCGTCAAAAGCTTGTTCATAAACTGCCATTTTCTACAACATAAACAATCCCACACAGAAATTAAATCAAATACAAGCAGGTGCTACTATTACTCATATGACATTTTCAGTTCCCTGCAGTTATAGCTATATCATCTATATTTATTAGAAAAATACAGTTATTAAGTAAGTTGTTACTTCCCCTCATAATTCAGCATCAGTTTTCATAAAACCTGCAGGTATTAAAAGCATTAATTAATCTCCTTGACCATCAGAAAGTTTTATTTAATAATCCTGTTTAGCTCTTATACAGTTGAAATATGATGAAAATACCAATGGAGGTGTAGCAAATGACAGACTAATTCAGACCTAGCTCTTAAACAGGCTTCTGTAAAAAATACACCCATAAATCAGAGACCTCACAAAAAAATCCCAACCTTAAATAGGATTAAGCAGTCTTCAAATAACCACTACTCTTATCAACAGTCTGCCATCAAATTAAGTCAGCCTTTCTCTCATTTATACCCTCCCTATAGATGAGGCCAGAAAATGTGACTGTCTAGAAACAAAAGCTGTGTACAGCTGTGACAATGACATTACTCCTGAGAGCAGCCACCTGTGGTGTGAGATACAGACCCCAAATTTACCTCCCTTAATTTTGTAAGCATGCTCCCCATTGTAAAGGCTTTCAAAAGAAACCAAACAAGAACAGCAACTCCTGATTTAGAACCCATAGCAAATAATTCTTTGCTTTGGTTACAATAGGGGGTATACAAATGAATGGATTTTCTGCTTTTGATAGTGGCAGGAACTGGGTTGTCTTGCCTGTTCCCCGGGCTGATGTACATCTTTGTACCAGGTGCAGAAATAAAAACAAAGATTTTCTGATGTACGTTTCTTCAGATAACTGAAAATTCTCAGTGCTGCTATTGGTTCAAAGCTTCCCAATTACAAGAAGTTTAACTGCTTCTGTTCAGAGTCACCTCTAAAGAAAGGTAAAGTCACTACAAATAAGGCTGTGCTGACCAAATGCAGAGGGCAGTCTTCCATTCTATAGGGATCTCTTATCATATTCCTCACTAATGCCCAGTAGCACATCAAAGACAGCCTGTGACAAACACAGGCTATGTCTGGAATACAGTCACCTAAGGGAATGCATTAATTCCTGCTGTTTTAAGGACAGTATTTACAATTTCAGCTTTCCCCCTGCTCCATGCTGTGGTACAGAGCAGCAACTCCAGGAAGCCAAGACAAGGCCACCAGCATCTGAAGCCTTGCTACTGGCAGTAAGGAGCCTTCCAGTATACAAAGGGACTCCACAGAAAAAACAGAGAGGGACTTTCTATAAGGGCATGTAGTGATAGGACAAGGGGGAATGGCTTCAATCTGAAAGAAGGTAGGTTTACATTAGATATCAGGAAGAAATATTTTACTGAGGGTGGTGAGACACTGGAACAGGTTGTCCAGAGAAGCTGTGGATGTCCCATCTCTTGAAGTGTGCAAGGACAGGCCGGATGGGGCCCTGAGTAATGTGGTCTAGGGGAAGGTGTCCCTGTCCATGGCAGGGGGGTAGAACTAGATGATCTTTAAGATCCCTTTCAACCCAGAACATTCTACGAGTATGATAAGGGGAACACTATTGACTGAATCATTCCCCTGGTGACTAACAGCCACTGCAAAGGTAGAAGGACAACATCCATTTGTGGCAAGTTCCTTCAAAATATGAAGCATAGCTACAGTTAAATTAACACAAGTCTGAAAGCTTTGTGCCGATATCCCACACAGCATCATCCCGTGGAGCAGCAATGACAGCCTGAGTTATTGAGGCCAGGATGGATGCAGGGAGCAGGTCTGGAAATGTTCCCTGCTGAGATCAAAACAATTTAGTCTCAACAAACAACTCGTAAGTACTCAAACTGCAGACTGAGCCTGCCCTAGGCTGTATACTTTCAACAGAATAGGCTGAACGGGACCATGCAATCACAGAAATATAGTACTGTCCACCAAGAGAACCGTGTGCTCATACAAGCACAAGGTTCTTACCTTTAAGCAGCTACTTACCCTTGAACACAGTTCACAGAAGCACTGGGCCGCTTCAGCAATACTGTACAATTAATGACTGATACAGCTGTACATTCACTGCAGATTTTTGGCAGCTATAGCCGCATCATGAGACTGGTCATTTATTGTTACATAGAGACACTGAAGAGACACAGAAAGTATTATTTGCCCTTAACTTGCAATTGGGTGTGTCCTTCCGAAAACACTACAAAGGGAGACTTTATTGTGCCAGCCAAGAGAAGACTATCCTCAAAACATGGGGGTGGCCTGGGTGCTCTCCCACCCTTGAGGTCACCAAGAGGAGAATTCATTCCTGGCGAGAGAATGAAGCTGCAGTGCCAGGCTACAGCACACAGGAGCTCTGCATGAAAAAGCAAATCTCATCCCGAGGGAACTTCTGTTTACTTGAATGCCTTCCGTGTAATCCCATTTTATGGGCCACATGTTTTGGGAATGCTGCACAGTCAGGAGACTGGCAGAGACTAAAGGGAAGTGATTCCTTTCAGAGGACTGTAGAAAAGCAGGACACAACCTCAAACACTCTCATGGCAGCCTTCTGCTTAGCTACATCTGTATTATCATAAATATTTTGGTCTTAAATGGGTACTGAACTCTAGCAAAAAACGTAAGATTTTGCTTTTTTGAAGTAAGAAAAACATAATACAAGGGGTTTAAAATTCACATTGGAACACTTCCAGTTTGAAAATTAAAAATTAAATATAACACCTCAGCTTTTTTAAAAATAACTCCAAGATGATAATGTAGGTTAAAAAAAGGGAAGAGTGAACAGGTTTTGCCATTTTTCATGTGATAACTCCCTCTATGGATAGGTCAATTAGCTTGCACATGCAGTAACACAACTCAGCAATAAGCATGGGTAGAGTTTCAGAAACACTAGCCACTATCTTTCTGGTGGGGTATCAGATCTGGATACCCCACATTCTCTCTTTCTGCAATGAAGACTGAGCAGAGGTGAATCAGTGTCAGGGAGAACTCACCCTCCTTGAAGCAAACTTTATATCCTGTAAATATCCCACTCCAAGAGAGTAAATATTGGCATGACTGCATACAAACAACTTTCAGGTTGAAAGTATGTCAATTATCAATTGATTTACTCACCTGATAAATACTCTCAGCTATTTTTACCAACACAAACCCTTTGTTCTCTTCCAGGGAGCCTAATGTTTTAATCACAGTCCCGCAGCCTTTTGGTAAGAGCACAGTGCTCAGTACCTGGCAGGACCAAGCACTTGTTAAGCTGCTGTGGTTCCTGTGCATCAGTGTTTTCCGTACAGTACTGTGAAACAGAAAGGAGGCACAAAATATAGTGACTTATAATCCTGAAGAACAATGAGCATTTCTGTGAGCTGGTTTTATACACAGGATGTGGGCTGGGCCTCCTTGAGTTTGTGTAATCTGTCTGGAAGTCCAAAAACCACACTCTAAAAACATGCTTTTCCTTTAACAAACAGTCAGTCACAGACACACACAGAGTCTAACAGTAGTTTACACATCTGTCATTCACCATTAAGGAAAATTTTCATTAATATTATTTTTTTCAAGCATTTTTAATGTCAAATTAGGCACACAGACTCTACCTAATTAAAATATATAGTCTTTTTTAATCCAGCAAGAACTACATTTAGGGATAGAAGATTCACTTATTTAAAACAAAATCAGAAGTTGCACTTCTGATAGTGCTTTAGGTGCCAGTTCACATTCTAGGATCATTAGAGCCCAGAGACAAAAATTCAAAGGCACTGGAAACATTATCATGGAATGTGCTGGGAAGGATTATCCTGTGAAGTGGCTTTTCTAGACACTCTACGACACTAGGTTTAACAACTTCAGGCAGTCCTCTTAAGTCCCATATTTCAGACACTCTTCTAGAGATCAACTCTTTCCCTGTTCTCTGAGCAGCACCCGAGGACAGCCCACCAAAAGGAACTGTTTGCTGAACAAGGACTGGACAAAGTACAGCAGAGGTTAAAACACAAGAGAGAAATGGCTTCATCCAGAGCTTTCCTCTAGCACTGCAGGGTAAAAAGACAGCAGATCTAAAGTCATTTTTGAAAAAAGAGCATACAGGAGTACTGCACTGTTTTACACTATTCCACATTCAGAGAGCTTAACTCCAATTGGAGTTGATCTGCCTGATAATTTGACTACGACCCCTCCCTCCATCCCTTTCCTGTTTGCCTCTTGGAGCTGCAAGACCTGGTTTAACAAGAACAATTGCTGAAGAAGTAGAGTTCATACGAATTCTCCTGAAGTCTGTCTTCATAGTAAATGTGCCAATCTTGTATTTGACACAAACTCAGCACTGTAACAAGCTGTTAGGAATACTTCTCTTCTACAAGGAAAGCAGCTGTATGAAGCAGGCATGTATGTCAAAATACTTGATATAAATTTACTACCAGGACTACCGTAACTTCCAGGATTACATGTTTTTAATTCCTAGTGAAACTACGCAGTAATTTGAAGCTCTATCATATTTCCAGTGCTCACAGTTTTTTGAGCTAGTATTTTTGAAGCTATTGCAAGTAGCTTTTTTTTCTTTCTGGGGGAAATCAGAAAGAAAGGGAATTAAGATTGAGCAAGTGGGAAAAAAACCATTAATACTCCAGCATACTTAAATTTATTTTTGCACATAATCGGGTTTCAAGTGGCTAAAAAACATCAAGAAATCTTCCCCCCCACACTTTTTATATGTTAATTGATATTAGCATATTATACTCATTTAGGCAAATTAAGAAGGAATAAATCCTCAGCCATGTTAGACACAGCAGTTCCTATCACACTGTCTTGGTTTGAGACAAAACCCTATGGTATTTTGACAATTACCACACAATTTGAGTCAGAAACTATTACACTCAGCACAGAACTGGTTGACTTCTGTCTTCATCTCCAGCAACTTCCTGCCTGAGAACATGCACTATGCAAAAACAGCTCCTGCAGCCGTGGAGGGGAGCTGCAAGGAAATCCCAAAACCCAGCAGGAAGCAATGTCTCTGTGATTCAACATGTTGAGTCTTTTCCTCTGAGAAACCAGCATAAAAAACACAGCAATAACTACACAGAAAAAATCCTTATCCTGTCTGCATTACAGATCCTGGAAGCACTGGAGTTCTGAGTGACTGAGCCTGTCTCCCTCTTCAGATTTCAACAAGTCTTCCTTTAGTGTACTTTCCCCTAGGGTAGTTTGAGGAAAGAGAAGGACTTGTTAAATGTTGCAAAACAATTGCATTTCACCTCCATCAGCTGCGCAAAAAAACATTTCTGGATGGATTAACTAGTTTTGATCCTTTTACTTGAAAAAAACCCCAGAACACCCCACAAATGTAATGTAACAATTACAAAAAATGTAATATGATTATACCTAAGTCTGTCACTGCAGTGGAAGTAAAGCAAAACACCTCAGTGAAGGCTTTCAGTGTGCTGGGGTAAGTGCTGTGGGCTTCCACATTACAGAGACTGGACAGAAGGAAGGCACAAGCCATTTTCTAGGCAAAATAACAATAAAAATACCCAAAGTTTTGTTAACATCACAAGCTAAATAAGAGAATTAAATTCCATTCTGCTCCCTGCCGTTCCCATCTGGTTTTAATTTGCTAGAGAAGACTGAAGCCTGTATTCAAAAAACAGATTGAGTTGTAAACATTAGCCCCTGCCAGCATTCCTAGTAACTCATGAGGTACCGGAGTTACCATGGAAAGGCAAGGGGAGAGTAAGACAAAAAGGTCTATGAAAAAGCAGGACTTGCTCTGTCATTAAGCTTGTTTTATTGCATTGTTTTAATCCATGAAATGAAAATGAAAAGTGTTTGATGCTCAGAAGACACACAGTTGCAGAAAATCCAGTTCTACTAATCTCTGTTGTTTTGCAACATTATGAAAACAAGCACAGGAAAGCTGAGAAAAGTCAGAACAGACTGCCTGAGCCACTGGACACTCTTGTTTTATATGGCTTGTAATTACAGGCTGCATACTGTTGCCTAATTTATTTCTTGTCGTGTTATCAGTAAAAGATCACTGCTTCATCTCCTGCAGGAACAGTGTTGTTAAATTGTGACAAAATAATGAGACTACAGCTAAGAGCATCTAATGGTAATATTTAACAATATGCCTTTAACAAGACTTTGCCCCATCTCTGCCTCTTCCTCAAGCCAATAGTTTCTAGTCAACTGTGCCCCTGACACAAGGCACTGATGTGCTTTGGAAAGCCACTCACATGGTTTACACAGTGAAAAAAAGGAGAAGGGTGTTTCTGCAGTAGCGTGGTCCTGGAGGGATTCTGCTTCACATCATACAAAATCTCTGCCTCTATTTTAACTGATCTTGGGTTCACAGTCAGCCCGAACTCAAAAATAAATACAAGGGTAGCAGGAAGTGATCTCCTTATGAAACACATCAGTCCTTTGTTCACACCATAGTCCCACAAATGATCAACAACTGAGGTGATGGGAGCGCTACACAGTGGTATCAGAACAACAGCCCATAGGACTGGTAAAGAACAACAAGAGAGAACATCTCAAGCCACGATTGTCTCTGGCATCCACAACTGGCCCCAAAATAACACGTCCTAGTTCAGGCACAGTAAGAAGTTGTCAATGTTTCAACATTGAGTTGAACTCCAGTCACCTTGATGAACATGGCCCTACTGCTAATCACTTTTTAATTAGATGAGTTACTACCTAAGTAGTTACAGTCTTTTTTCCAACCACCTACAACACCTCCATGACTCCTCCTCCAGCCCACAGGCCAAGCTAACAACCCCATCAGCTATCTCAGTGCTGGTTTTGGTCATCCCATGACTCCAGACTTCTGCACTGACTCTTTGATGACAGGTGCCATTAGCTAACAGACATTAACTTTCAGCAGGTTCTCATGTAAAGCTTCCTGTTCTTTCACTATTTCTAAAAATGTCTGCCTTCACCATAGGTGCTTCTCTTATTCTTGGATTAGCTCACCACAGTTTTTCTCCTTGATATCATCTCACTTCATCAATTTCCCCAGCCCCTTTCCTCTAGCTTTCAGTGCCGTCTTCCTACCTGCAAGTCCTTAATTTCATCTTAATGCACCTCCTTTAGCCTTACTGTGTATATTATATATCAATCTACCACTTGCATCCTATTATTGATACTTCAACATCACCAGAAAGCTGTAACCACGTGCTTTCTTCTTTCCTTTCTGCTCAGATGTTGGTGCAGTTAGAAGTAACTACCAGTAATACATGCTCATACACAGATTAGAACAGCCCAGGGTGACCATTATATGAGGAACTTACCCCAGTCTTCTGTACCTAGATAACGTTATTCTCAGCCTCCAAAGGATACATGCAAACAGGCTGCATTGTACCTAGCTAAATCACATCTGTTTCACACTCAGGAATTGTGAAAAGCTCATTTTGAAACACAAGCTTCTTAAACCACACCCACCCACAACCCCCCTCCACCACATGGATACACTCTTTTCCCATGAAAGGTTCACAGCTTGGACAACTTCTTTGCGGAGTTCTCAAATAAGCAGCAAAAGGCTTTATTCTAAAGCATCAAACCAAGAACTGGAGCATGATTCACCTTGCAGCCCCAATTTTACTACCTACAACTTCATCAAGAAGAACAGGAGAAGGCACCAACCCTGCTTATGTTCAGACCCTTCAATACCCACAAAGGACGTCGGCAGTGTGCAGACCCTACTGTCTGAAGGCGGTGTATGTTGACTTAAAGCCCATCCTTCTTGTGATTCACCACTTCACCTTATATTTATATACTGTTTAATAACAAAGGCTCCTCTTCATCTTTTGATAGGGATACTCCTACCAACATTCAACTAGCTAAGTGTTCACACAGTTTTTAGTTTATTATTAATTTTGTATTAAATAAAACTGTTAGAAAATGGGAATTCCCTGGATTGAACTGCAGAGCAAACGGCACAAGTCCATAGAATTACCAACAAAAAAGTTTTAACTCGCAGTAAAATTCTTGATTTTCCATCTGCAAATCAAAAATATATTTGAAGCCAACTGGAACTGCTTAACTTTCTCACTAGTCAAGTAAACATACTGCTGTGTCTTTTTGACTGAATGAGTGTAATTCAGACATCAGGAGATTAAGATTTGACTGCCTATGCCTAATTAGTGATGAGAGAGGTTGCAAGTCTCTGTAAGCAGACACTCCATTTTCTCCAGGATTCAAGATATGGAAAATTGTATTCTCAGCTGGTATCCTCTCATATACAGTTTGTTTCCCAAGGCAGCTAATACCAGCATAAAATTTTTGCTTCAGCAAGAAGAATCAAAGTAAGCAGCAAAATCTGTTCAGTTTTCTAACATCCTAACTTTGAATGAAACAAAACCCTAGACCTAACTGCAAACCAATATCCCCAAAGAGAGCATGACCACCATTGCTAAGTAAGTGGAAAACACAAAGAAGTCTGAAGAAAAAGTGCAGCCCTACATAGCAGTGACATTTCTGTGCAGCTGCTGGAGGAGCATGCTAGGACGAGCCTGCTGTTTCTATCCTGGCTCCACACACAGGGACACTTCTGCATGCCAAAACTAGTATTTATCTGCTTCTTGCCTGAGTGATTCTAAGCCTGTTCTGCACATGCTTCACAGTGCCAAGAAGCTCTGTACTTCTAGGTGGATTGCTGCAGACTGGTTTTTGTCAGGAAGACTGATCGCTTTTATGAAGCGTATGTGCACACTGACGCCAAACATACTGACTGGGATTCATACAATAGGCCCAGACACTTTTCCTCCAAAAGTTAACACCTGTGTACTGCTGCCAATACTCATGCAACAGGAAAAGCATCAATTATATTGTCTCACACAATTTTTACAGTAACCAGGACCATTACGTATTTTTTGCCTCTCCCCCTTAGGGAAAAAAATCCAAAACACTGCTATGGCTTTCTTTATGCCTCTATGGATCAAGGTAACAAAAAACCCTGAACTACCAAGTGAAGCAGTCTTGTATTGCTTGAACTGGACAAGTACTGTTACCAAGTTATCACATCCCTTTGTTTTACAGCATGGATATGTACCAACACCTCTAAGTAGGGTGAATTTGTAGCTGCCTACAAGAGAAGCAACAGTGGATGTGAAGACATTAATGGTTATTACCTAAATATATTATTATAACTAAGAGGAATTGGAGTATTCAGTTTCACTGATTTCCCAAGTTAGTCATGCCTGTGCATAGCATCAAAGTTCCCATAACAGCAACTGAAGGACTAATTCTAGTTATAAGCTTTAGTAGTCATTGTTTTAGAGACTCTTCATATGCAACTATCAAGTAAAGTGCAGACATATTTCAGTTAAAACTCTCCATGCCTTTGTGTTGGTTCAAAAGGGACAATACTGTCAAAGTGCTGCAATGTAACAGTGTGGCTGTACTACCCCCTCCACAAAGCCGGTCAGGAAACTTACTGACCTTGTTCAATTGGAACTGGTAAACCAACTCAGGGGTTGCTATTTTTCTTCTCCTCATTAAGGTACCCAAGGTTCCTGGGGGAGGGGAAGACAGGAAACAAGCACTCTTCCTGCTCCCCCAACCTAAAAATAACTAAGACAGTCTTTCTGCAACATTTAAACCACACAGGTACTCAATAAAGCCTGAAATATTTATACTCTGGGCAAATAGTCAGAGAACTCTTGTATTTTGCCCAATACCTTGCTATCATTATCCAAACAGATCTGGAGACTGTGGCAGAAAACTTTACTTTTCTAAGGGTAGACATAAGCCTGCTGCCAGCTGTGTTCCTAAACTATAGCTTTTTTTCCTGCCAGTCAGTTAAGCTGTAACTACAAGCTACAAGCCTATTTTGATTTGTGAACTTGAGCACTAGCTTCCCCCCTTCAAGAACCTCTTGCTGTGTCTTGAAAAATCTGCAGGTTTAGCAGAGTTTCTCTTTCACATTAGCAAACAGAGGAAACAAACACCTCAATCATAAAGTTGGGTACAATGTTGTGGAAAAAAAATGAAGTTTAAACAGCATGAGAAAATTGCTAGGAAAAAAAATTGCATATATTACAAAATAGGTAGAAAACATTATCTATAAACATGGAAATTAAATTCCTAGTAACTGAGCATTGTAAAACACTACACTGATTATGCTATTCAGGCAAATTTAAGTGAAAGAACATTTGCGGGATTTTGGAGGCATGCATGCTCACAGGCTTCCTTATTCCAGTTCTCCTGCATTTAAAAAGGCTACTGATTTGGTTGTTAGAACTTCTTTCCCTTTCAAACAAAAGAAGATGGGGCATGAAGGTCTAGATCCAAAACAGGTTTTAAAGTAAAACACGTATCTAGGTAAAGATAAGCACCTTCCTTTCTGTACTGCAATCCCTCATTCTTCAGCCAGTTTACCTGATTTCTTTATGTACTTCTCACAATCTGTTCACTGCATGGAAAACCTACAAGCTCATTTTGGCAAAGTCTGTTTGGCAGGTGAAAATTTCGGCACAGAATTGCCATTCTTTGAGCTAGCCTTCAGTCTGGTGTTTTTGTTTGATGTTTAGAAGTAACAATGTCATTCAGATACAGCAAAAACTACCTTAAGTTTTGAAAGAAAGAGTCCTTAAGTTTGAAAATAAGAAAGCTTAAATAAATCTGACATGCTATATTGTTAGCTCATACATACTACCAGCTGACCATGACATATAGAGTACACCTAGTTGTACACATGCAGAAAGCTGGGGAACGAGATAATAATGGAATGACTTTCCACTTCCACAGAAAAAAAGTCTCCCAGTCACCCTCTCCATCCTGAGGCTCCAAAGCTTACTCAAATTTCACATATGGGCAGGAAACCAAAGTATACCACATGGCCAGAAACCCGTAGTAGTTCAGACGTGAGTTCCCAAAGGGAAGGAAGTTATAGTTAAATACAAGTCCAATCTGTGTGTCCCTTCACGAGCTCCAGAGGATGAATGGAAAAAAAGCTCGGCTTTCCTGTTGCACAACAGCTAGGAATCATGTGATGTAGGATGCAGCATAACTGCTTGAAATAGAGATGTTACTCACATGCAGATCCCCTCTAAACTGGTTTTTCAGAATTCCATAGTTGCATACAATGCCTCCTTTTTCATGATTTCTGTGATCGGTAGATTACAAACATACATAGCCTTGAGCTACTTAAAAGTTGTACACTGTTCAAGAACTACAGGTTAGGCCTGCTTATTTTTCAATCAAGACAGCCAGACTCCAGTCAGGTTTCCTTCTTACAGTCCATCCTGTTGCTGCAGTTAGGGGCAACCCCTCTACTGATGATGTATTCAAATTCAAGCTTTTTTGAGTTCCCTTTTTTTAAATACTAAGTGACCAGCAGCTTAGAAAACCTATAAATACTGATAAAAATACTTTTCCAGCAACTGTTCTCTGGTTAACATCAGGAACACACCCTTTGGTTTTACCCACCCCTCTAAAGTGCTGCAGTTACCAGTAGAGACCTCCATCATCCTCCCTTTGGCCATCTGTAATTACAAGCCCAGTCATTCACATATATTGGTATTTCGTGCTTTCACTGTTTGAGCGTCCATGGGCTGAAAAATAGCTAAACAGGATAAATGGACCTTGGGTATATACTGTGTATATACTCACTATTTACAGAAGAATACATCCAATTCTTATTTTTCCTTGGAACAGCCAGAAAGACCAGGAGTCCCCATTCAAACACTTCCAGCTGAAAATCAAAACTAAGGGAGTTTCAAAAAGGTATCACATGTCAGACATGCTACTGCTTAATGGGACTCAAGAACACATATTAAAATAAATGCTTACATTAGACTCATGTAAGAGAAAAGCAAATGAGCTTAATGAAAGACCTCATCTTTATTTACGATATGACAAATAGAGCAAGATTTCAGTTTATGAACTACAGTAAAAGTGTTTCTTAGCAGGAAAAACACTCTCCTTCACTCCAGTGTCAGCTGGGCACATCCAAAATTCAGATTCAACCAACAATCTTAGAAACACACAAGGAAAAACAAGGTCTACTGGACCTGCTTTTTTGGACACCCAGTTCAATTTTTTTTCCTCTTTGCTGATCTATTTCTATAGTAGGGACTGATGATGCAGAAGGATAATACCAATTCTAAAACAATACTCATTCTTGCATCATGTAAGAAAAACCCACTATGTAAACTGCTACCTCAGATATCCCTTAAAGGCTTCAGATTTAAAATGTGATCCAAGACTGCAACATGCTATTTCTAGAAAGATGCAACAGATGTTCTACACATATTAATACACACATCCAAAACAGAATGTGGAGTTTACCTTTACCAAGTGCAATCAATACATAAATCTTGCTCAATGCTATTCAAGCAAAAAGAAGCACCCAGAGCAAGACACTTTGTCCAATACATAGGTGGGCTCCACAAAAAAAACCCCCTAAGCTTAATGCAGCATCTACAGACACAAATAAGTACTTTCCAGCAAGTCACTTCTATATAGGAGCATTTGTAGACAGCTCAATCCCTCTTACTTGTGATATGCTATCTACAAAATACATTGGAAGGCTGCGAGGATCATTCATAGGAGAAATTTGAAACATAAGGCACAGCCATTACACTGAACAGAAAGTATATGACTATATTCTTGTTAGATTACAGAAATATGTGGAATTGATGGGGTTTGTTTTAAATGAGGAAACAGTTCTATAATCCATTTCAGTGTCATTACATTACTAAAATTAAAGGGCATGCTTAAGCAAACAGACAAAAGGTATCATATCCTTCAGAAGATCACTCTGCTTTGCTAACTGTAGGATAAAGTTAAAATAGGCCCAATGTTAAGTTCTTCTCCTTCCTGTAAGCAGAAACACTTGGCCTACAAGGCAAAATTTAGGTAGCTGCTCTTCTCCTTGGTTTCTGTTAGCTACTTCAATTTACTTAAAGGGGAACAGGATTATTAAGTAGTCACCACTGAAACAGAAGACAAACTAATTTAACTAACAGCTGCACTTATAAGGCCACTAATAATTATAGCACACAATCTGCGGGAAGCGTAAGAGCTCACCTGTTCTAGAAAAAGAGAAATCAGAAGACCCTGCACTGTCAACTCCTAGAAGTAGAGCAGGCTTAGCTACAGCCTTCAGGCTACAGTCCTAATAACACTTTGAAATTATGATTCCTTCCCATCAATTAGGTCCACACTAGCAATTTCAGGGTTCCAGGAGTGCCTTGAAAGAGTTCTAAGATACATAGAACTCAGTATGTTGACTTTGCACTGTATAATTCATTTTATAGCAGTATGATTTTCTTCTTTCTGTTCACAGTAGTTTCCCCAGTTTGAAATATCCCTGCCTGCCAATTTTAAGAGACAAACAAAATAAAGTCTAAATGCTTCATTGGTATTCTTTATTTTTTGACCCAAACTACATAATACATATTCTCTGAAGTAGTCCTTCAGTTTTGGAATTCCCTCTCCAGCACAGAAGTATGTAAACACCCGTATGTAGTGTCTGTACTTCAGGCCTAGACTAAAGTAGGCAATGTTAGACACAGAGACAAAAAGCCTTAAAATACTAGTTCTACTTGCCTACAGAACCCAGTTGCATTTTTATGCAATTTTCCAATGCTAATGAAAATGTAAAGCTGGCACACAGTAGTGTCACACAGTTATAGCAAGTGGCTTACTGCAAATCAGTAGCAGATTAAGCAAACCTGCTATGTTCAAGATTCACCAGGAGACATACCATTTGAAGTATTTAAAGCTCTCAACTCTTCTTGTACTCTCCTGAACATAGCAAAGCAGGTGCTCTGACACTAGGCATTAGGACTCCTATTAAAGTTTGGCTAGACTGCCGAGCACCACAGACCTAGAATCATGAGAGCATGCCAAGTTGGGAAGGATCCATTAGGATCATGGAGTCCAACTCCTGGCTACATGCAGGACACCCCGAGAACCACACCACGTGCCTGAGAGCATTGTCCAAATGCTTCTCAAACTCAAACAGGCTGGTGCTGTGACCACTTCCCTGGGGGAGCCCGTTCCCGTGCTAAACCACTCTCTGTGTGAAAAACTTTTTCCTGATATCCAACCTACACGTCCCCCTCAGGGAGTCATTTAGACTCAGTTTCATGCCATTTCCTCAAGCCCTGTCACTGGTCACAGGAGTGAAGAGACCTGTACCTTTTATTGTTGGTACCTAGAGTCAAGGACTCAATAGCCCACTACCACTATTTCCTAGTGATCCGTCATCTTCCCTGCCCAAGTCAGAGTAGTTCAATTTTACTATCGCTGAAGAGGACACACTCAAGTTCAAAAATTACTGTTAGCTGAGCCCAGACATTGTGGCTCCTGCATGAAGTAGAGCCTTTCCTATGACTATGCAGAGATAGGGAAGCAGAAGTGTTTCTCAGAAACAGTTTAAAAATAGGATTTGACAACTGCCCAGCATGCCTTTATAAGCTTATGAGCTTGTTCCAGCATTTGTATGCTGGGGTAATAGAGCACAGCTTTGGAGATGAATTTGAAGTACTACCACTCTGATAAAAGCAATAGTTTCATTTTATGAAGAGTAGCCTTCTAAATCAGGGTATTTGTGACAATGACATTTTGTAATATTTAATAATTCTCTAATTAGAAGGCCCAGAGTTGTTCTGGATGGAATTTGAGACAGCTTACCCTGGCTCAACAGATAAGACCACGCTGCACAATCTATCATCAGCCTGACAAATTGGGCCACAAACAGTGTGGCCCAAAATGAAGCAGCACAACCATCCTTTAGCATGTACCAGGGAATAAAGCTGGTAAAACACCTCTTAGGCTAGAGATTAAATTACTGTCTCAGTATCATGACCAGCTGTAGTCTCACAGTCTCTTTGAGGGATTGCTTTTTCTGCACTAATAAAGTGGCACAGTTCTGCACCTCCAATTTTTTTTACCTTACTTCACTAAAATTTGGGGAATCGCATGACAGTCGGCTAACCTGCTAAGTAAAGGCAGGAACACAGAAGGAGGGAGTTTAGCACAAGAATTGGATGCTAATGCTTGTTTCCCAGCTACCTCTTCAGCTTAAGTTCTTGTGCCCTCCACACTAGTTCTAACACCTCATATCTGCCACACAAGCTAGTTCTGGACTTGTTCTTGGTTGGTCTATAGCAGCTGTATTAGCACTGAATCAAACAGCTATCAAAAATCCATATACAACAGCCAACTAGACAGAAAGATACTAACTTCTGTCAATAAAATACTAAGAATAGAACTCCACCTAAGAAAGCTTCCTGAGTTACTAATCTACTGAAGCTTGCTAGAAACAAACCCATTATTATAACCAGTGGTACTCAATGTCAAACGGGTACCCATTCTTAGCGTACCTTTCTGCTGTCACACATCACAGTGGTTTGGGTTGGAAGGGACTTTCAAGATTATCTAGTTCCTAGCCCCTACCATGGGCATGGACAACTCCATTAGACCAGGTTGTTTGGAGCCCCATCCAATCTGCCCCTGAGCACTTTCAGGAATGGGACATCCACAACTTCTCTGGACAATCTGTTCCAGGGCCTCACTATCTTCTAAGCATCCTTTCTTAACATCCAATCTAGATCTCTCATCTTTCAGTTTAAACCCATTTCCTATCACTGTCTGCCCATGTAAAAAGTCACACTCTCTCTTTTTCATAAGCCACCTTTAAATACAGGAAGGCTACAGTGAGGTCTCCCCAAGAGCCTTCTTTTTTCCATGTTGGAAAACCCCAGCTCTCTCAGCCTGTTGAGTATTTCTGGTTTGAGTCTTAACAGACCACACTGAGTAGCACTACAGCAGTCTTCACAAGCTAAACCTTTGGAGAGACATGATACACTGCTGCAATAAAGCTGCTGCATTTCTACTTTTGAGTAACAACTACTGCATGACCATGCCACATTAACAAGCTCACAGATGGAGCAGTCACAGTAAGAAGTTTCAGTAGGGTTTCTTTTGTCCAACATGTAATAAGCACAAAAACACAGCAGCTAAGATTTCCATGGTTTCTGACCTTACAAGAAATACAAACTCTTGCTTTCTGTGACAGGACCACCTTCAGATGTACTTTTGGGATGCTAGAGTCTCCAGTTCAGTAATTTCCCAACTCTGGCACAGTCCAAGTCTCCAAACTGCCAGTATTTTCCCCCATTTTCTTCCTAAAGACCCTCAAAAAGCACCATTGTGCATATACTACTCAGGAACCATTCAATCACTGGTTATTTTCATCTTCATCAAAGAACTGCTATTGACAGTGTTTCAGGTCTAGTGCGACATTATAGTCATGTCTGAGCACTACCTCACTCATCAAAGTAGCTACATGGATGTTAATACTGCTCTCCAAAGCAACTAGTAGCTCATCAGAAAGACTCTACTTCAGGTAACAAGGTCATGCTGGAAGGAGAAAACAAACCACGGCCCCACTTCACTATCCAAAGGTCATAGCAGTGAACCTGGTGCAAATTCCCACTAATCACAGGATTAGCAGGCCACACAACAGCTTTAAAGTTGCTTCTTTAAGTGAGGAACTCAACTGTTAAGAATTGTAGAACCAGCCAATAACTTATTTCCTGATCAAGCAAAACTGTACTAATCTCAGCTTTTTCAGAAAGGCTCATTATAACACAAAGCCTGAAGCAACGTGCAAAGCAAGTTCTTGTCCTGCTGCTGCTTGAGCATTCAGCAGTCTGTCCACATCCAGGTGGATAAACTGATCACCTGTCAGTCACTAGAAGTCCTTTACCTCATGCAAATAATGCAAATTCATTTGACTAGTGACTACTGTGACCCACAGGTATCGCTTTTTACTATTAGCTAAGAACTCATCCTGTAGGATTAATTCTTCACTGAATACCCCAGCTATTAGATTATCAGCCACTTCTGGAAGAAGCAACCTTATTTCAAGTTTTACCCTGTTCCAAAAAAAATAAGCTTAAATCTAAAATCCTATCAACACCTAACTAGCCTGTTAGTTGAGAATAACATTTCACTTAATTTTATAGGCTACAATTTCAGTGAATCTGAAGTGCTCTTGCCACCCACAACTGAAGGTCAATCTAGCAATGACTTATATAGTCGAAGTTTAGAATTATTTTTTTCAAAGTGCCTGGCTCAGTGATTCTAGCTACACTAGGCAAAAGCCTTTAAGACGTGCCCCTCAAAACTCCCTAATAACTGCAGCTTTCCTGACAAAAAGCACACCTAACAATTAAAACCTACACATCTCCATTTTCCCAGCAGCTGCTTCTGACTACTTCTGTTCAAACACGAATGTTTGTCATTCCCACAACGAAGATTCATTTTAGAAAACCATCCATTACAATTAGGCTTATGTTTGATCCATTCTTCACTACTACCTCCCCCATGATCACTTGCAGAAGCAAGAATGAACAGCTGAAAAAAGGTGCAGGATCATCTTTCAGCAGAGCACTTCAACTGTCTCAACTATGACATTAATGTATAGTCAGATCTATTACACTGTTAGTATCTCTGTCCTTTCTCCCCTAAATACCCTTGAACTCCCGTCAGTCCCTTTGTATGGCCAAAGGTAAACAACAGTGTTTAAATAACAGGTCTTAGCAAGAGCTCAGACCACACATACACGCACAGACAGGCTACCGTGGCAAGTTAGAACCACAAGTCTAACTGTTGGAGAACATCCAGCCCATTGAAGTATCCTCATTAAAGAACAAATTTTAATTCAGTAGACATTGTTAGTTTCCCTGGTAAGCGACCATCAATGTAAACTACAAGCCATTTTTTACCCAGTCTCCCTCTCCTACAGCTCTTTTCTTTCCTTCAAGATTAAAACACAGCTTGCATCAGACTGGCCGTTGGGCAAATCCCGTCTCAAAGAAATATGCACTTTTTTTAATGCACATCTCCTGCAGCACAAGTAATTCAGAATCCATAAGACATTGTTTTGAGACTGCACTTCAACACTGCTGGAGCTACTGCTTCTTTCAAGATAACTAATGCTGCTTCCCTGATAACTGCTAATAAAAACAACCTTGAAACAAACAAGAAATTACTACCAGCTCATTAGAACTTGCCTGTAGCTTCATAAAAGCACAGCCACACCTCCATTCAAGTACTGCAGCAATAAGATGCAAGTTACACAGAGAACTTTTAAAGTAATTAATTTCTTGGTTTTCAAGCAAAATCTGGTATCAAAGTGGGTTACCTAAAAGGCTGCTTTAAGAACCAAACTTCTAGCTGATTTTCTAAATAAACTATTCTATAACATAAGCATTCAAACAATTCTCTTACAGTGAAGCAGGCAGTTACTCTGTTTCATAATTATAGAACACACGCCTAAATGCAAGTACTAGTAAAATAGTTTTTTCCCTCTCATCTTTAGTTCAAATTAATGTTCTTCCTGAAACACATCTGCAATGAAGTATTCACAATGTCACAATGTCAAGTCCCACATAGATCTGTGCTGTATTAAAAGAAGCACTGTACACTGAAAGCCTCTCTGGAAGCTTCCATTACAAAGGGAGTATTTGCCTTGTGTCATACGATGCCTACACAAGAAGAATCAGTAACCCAGTCATTTTAATGTTTGATCAACAAACCAACTGCCTCCTCCTCCTAACACCATTTCATTTAAAAACAAACAAACGAACAAAAAACCCCACAGCCTCACTATCTCTAGGACACAATAATCTTGTGCTTTATAGACTGCACAGAAGTCGGTTGGCACAATGCTGACAGCCACCTTCTGACACTCAAAAAAGGGGGGATTGCTCTTTCAGAAAACAGAGCTTACATCCTAAAACCTAAACTCAAATGACACTACAGACTTTTGAAAGCTTCACACTGTGTCATCCTTAATTACTGTCTTCTCCCTTTCTTTCGTGGTATCATCTATAAACCTACAAAGGAAAAATGTAGTGCTGTTAGATGCTTCCAATCCTGTTTTTCTACCCCTCCTCCCTCAGTATAGGGATGCCCTGCAGGCTATATATGCGACCAATATGAACTACTTAGAGTAGTTCCCAAGTCCCCAGTCAGTTCTTATGTAACTGAACTCCACCTCACCATATTACTTATGTAACGCATAATAAAGAGCATCTATTATACAGGAATCTTCTGTATTAGTCATACACTCGGTTACTTTCATTCCAGTAGTTCTCAAACAGCACATTTGTGAACTATTCAAGCTTTAGGCCCTCTCAGGTTACTACTGTGAAGGTAAAAAGAAAAAAAATCCTATCTATCTAGGGACAGGCTACGAACAGAGAAAGTGAAACATTTCTAAATAGAACAAACCAACACCCTTAAACCATCAACAATTTAACTACTAATTTGTTCATTGGGTTAGGTGCAGTGGCTGAATTTAAACCCTGGCATACAAGAACAAGACATGGGAACCAGCACTGATTATTTTGAAAACAGGAGAACCTCAACCAAACAGTAAGAGGAGTTGCATTCCTTTAAGAAAAGAGTTAGGATTGGAAAACATACATTTTTCACTTCCCATCCATCATATACTGAAATAGAAGAAGACACAGAAAATATATCTGCCAACCTTCCAGGCCTATCCCGACCTGTGTAATGAATTATTTTTCCTATGGACCTCAAAGTACAGCATGGGGAGTCCTCATAATATTCGCAGACCATATTTTTCATTTGCACTAAGTATACACATCAATTCCCGTGTTAAAGATGCAGGCCATCTGTGGCCTGACTTAGGAATATACCCATCGCTCCACATAAAGCTCCTCAACTCCTGCAATAGGAATCAACAACACACAAAGAACACCGATCCACTTCTCCTGTTCAAACAGAATAAAGTCACGAACACCTCGCAGATTTTCCCCTGGCCCCTCCACCCCGTAACCCCGGCAGAGCAACACTAGAACAGCCAAGACCTCTTCGTCAGAAGAGCAACTCCGCAAAGCCTGTGCGTTTTCCTCAGCGGCTTTAATGAGGTCATTTAGACATCGCTTAAAACGACTGTTCCGGTGAGAACCGCTCCATAACCCCCGGGAACTTAACTCAGAGCAGAGTGCCTTCGCACCGAGCGGGCGGCACTACCGTGAGCGCACCCGGCTCCCACGCTCGGGCGGAGGCAGCAGGCGCCCAGGGGGAACTCTCCCTGGCGGTGGGTAAAACCTTGCGCAGAGAGGGGGCGGAATGGAAAGCTTCCCCCAAGAGCAGCTACACCCTGGAGGTGGGTGGAGAGTAAGGAGAGAAGCGAGAACCTTCCTCGGCAGCAGCTACACCCTCGTGCATAAGGCTGATGGGGGAAGGGAACCAGCGCGGGACCGACGACGTTGTGCGGGAGGAGGGGGAGGGAAGCCCGGGCTCTCCCGGGCAGCCGCCGCCGCCGCCTAAGCCAGCTTGGTCCGCAGCCAAACCCCACAGGAATGCAACGCGGTCACATGACCTCCGGCGGACGTGCAACTCCCTTCCCTCTCCAGGGACACCCTGCGCCATCTTGTACTGACGCAGTTACAAAGGCAGGCACGAGTTCCTCCCCTCTCGCTCGTTCCCCACTGCTCTCCGCACAGCCCCGGTACTGTTTGGGAAGGAGAAGCCCAGGCCTGGTCCTGCTTTCCTTTTCGCCAGCTCTTCGGGGACGCCCTGCCCGCGGAGTCCTCCCTGGCGCTGAGATCATGGCGCCTGTTTTCTCCCTTTGCCTCCCCCGGCAGCTCCCGACCCTGCCCAGCTGCGGCTGCCCCTGCTGCAGGATGATGTCAGCACAAGCCAATCAGAGAGCGCCGGGCCATCCCGGCCGGCCCGGCCATTGGCTGCCTTGCCGCTCCCGCCCCCCTCCTGACTCGGGCTCCGCCGCGGTTCGTTGCGGAGCCGCAGCCAAGGCACAAGTGCGGGGAGGGGGATAGGAGGGGGAGGGGGGAAAAAAAAAAAAAAAACCCCTACACAAAAAACCGACAACCAAACCCACCGAGACGCCAGCCGCCATTTCGCGCAACAACAGGCAGAACCCGAGCGAGCAGCCCCAGCCAAGCGCCCTAAGGAGAAAGAGAGAAAGAAACAAGAGACACACGCACAGAAGAGTTAGACAGGAAAAAAAAATACCCATAGACTCCGCCATGATCACAAGACGTTTAATCGCCCCCCCCCCTCCCTCAGACTTAATGCCCCATTACGGCCGCCTCCTCTGCGTCCAACCAGCTAGCAGATCCCTTCACCTCGGCTCCCTCCTGCCGCAGCAGCAGCTGTTTAGAGCCCCAAACTCTCTGTGCCCAAGGTGTGGGGGGACGCTAGTCTATGGCGCTGCTGCTAACTGCTTCTCCAGTCACCCGAATGTGGCGGCTCCATCGAGGCAGGGTAAGAGCTGCCAGCCCAGCTTTTATCTGGTGCCCCGAGTTTGCGCACTGAAGGAGGCTCGCTCAGCCCCTGGTGGGCGTCGAACGAAACCCCAGCCGCCGCCTCCCCTCCCTCAATCAGCCGTATCGCTGGAGGGGCTGAAGCCGGGCAGGGGAGGCAGGGCGGCGTACGGGTACAGCGGGAGCTGGGAAGAGATATGGTAGTAGGAAAAGGGGCTCCTTACGAATGGCAGAGGCTGTGTCTGCCCTGAAAGGCTGAGCGAGCTCCTGGCTGTGGCAGCGCCCGCTGGTCGGGATGGAAGGGCGCCATTCCTGCTCCTCGAGCGCTGTTCCCTAAAGGGCAAACGAGGCTCGTTCGCTGCTTGTCTCGTTCCCTGCAGAACAGAAACGCCTTCATCGAGTGCTGTCCCACTCGCTTTAAGGAAAGAAGCTTTCTCCCACTTGCCTTATATATTGAGTCCTAAACGCTTCGGGGAAGTTTCTCAGCCTCAAATATCTTACTGAGAGTTTCAGTCAAAACCTCCTGAGCAGGTCTGCAAAAACTCCCGCTCCTTTCTCGCTCCCCTCTTCCCCGCCCCTCAGTTAGTTCTTCTGCATGTGTGAGGTCCGGCGGGTCTGCCCGGCTTTTCGCGCAGTTTGGGCTGAAAATGTGCTGTTTGAGATTCATAAAGAACACGTATGCCGAGAGCATCGACGGTCGTGAGAAAGAAGCCGGAGGCTGGGGGTGTGAGAGCGGCCGAGGAGGGAGTTTTTGCGTTTATTCCTCCGAGGATGCAGCTGTGACTCAGACACCCTCGCTCCCGCCCGCGCTCGGCCCCACAACAGGCCAGGACGGAGCCCCCGCCCCTCCCGCACGGGCTGCGCCGCCGGGGCTGCGGATCGCCCCCGGCGCCAGCCCCCGCTGCAGCCCCCCCTCCTCCGCTGCCCTACTTCCCGCCTCACGGCCCCCCTGCCCAGCCCCTGCCGCAGTCTGGTGCCGCGGCCGCGCCCAGACCCCCGAGCCGTTCACCGTGTTGCAAAATGGACTCTGAGGGCTCGGCGGGCGCGGGCTGCGCTCCCGGCCCGTAAGCAAAATGGCGGCTGTTTGGCTTCGCCTTGGTAACCCTGCCCCTGTCAGGCGGGGCGGGTGAGCCCCGTGCAGGGGGAGGGAGGGGAGAGCGGACGCCATTTTCCCAGAGAGAGGCAGTGACATAGAAGGGAGCGTAGGAGGCTGGAGGGAGGGAGGCACGGGAGCAGCGGCGGCAGCAGCGGGGTTTGTACACAGGTCCCAGGGCAAAGGCGCCTTTGAGCTGGTCCCTGTAGGGTTCTGCGCACTGAGCTAGGTTTGGGGGGAGGGGGGGTCTCCTCTTTCCCTTTTCTTTCTTTTACTAGAGCCTATTGAGGGCTGAGTCCTGCCTAGGGTAGGGATATCCGCAGTGGGCTGTTGCATTGTTTTGGTTGAGATAGAGAAGGGGCTCAGCTGAGGGGTCCTGTTGCCTGGCCTGTGACCATTACAGGTGAGTCTTTGGTTATTCTGCTGTGGGTGCTTTGGGGGAGGGGTGGTGGAAAAAGGGAATGAAATGCGACGGGAACGTCTCATTACCTTCGGTGCGAGTATAACTCCTTCCCAGCCTGAAATGTGTTTAATTTCTGTTTAAGTTGCCTTGAATTTGCTTTTCCTTTTGTGGGGTTTGGTTAAAAATGGCAGGCTGTCGTTATATCTTATGAATATGGCGGGTTACTGTAACTGGAGGAGCTGAGGAGAATTTTTTGGCAGTTACGCCAGATTTATGCATTATGCTTGGAAAATGAGCCAAAAGGAGCTATTATGTGACAACATGGGCTTCCTTGGGCTGGCGGTTTTCAGAACGGGTTTGTGCGTTATTGGGACTGCGTATTGAGTTTTACGAAGCTTGGGGAAGCCTATTCTTTTCCTCCATCCTGTATATTTTTGCTTTGTGGTACTAAAATGGCTCGTTATAGGCCTAATCTCTTCGCCTTCCACACCCCCGCCTCCCCGCCTGCTCCCCTGTTAATATCTCCGCTTCGTGGTGTAACCTGGACAAACGGAGAGCTGTCCCCAGGAGTTTCTGTGCCAATTTAAAAGGGGATCATTCTCCCCACCCCCTTTCTCGAGGTTGTAAGTAGTTACAGTGGTGCACCCCTTTCTTGCTTTAGTTTCTGCAGCCAGTGTTCGTGTTCCCTGGGCGGCATATTTCAGTCTCTTTCCTGAAGCAGTAAGTGTTGGTGGGTTAGACCGTATTGCTGCAGACATAGGGGAGGAGAAACAAACGGTTCACTGTGTGCTACTAAATAGGGTAGAGAAACATAATATAGCCTGATTATAAAGGTCCTGTATTCCCCCATACTCAGCTATTAGGGAATGTGCGGTGTCTGGAAGCCCTGAGGTCCCTAAAATGGTACATACTACGTGTCGTCAAAAGCAGAAGTTCAGTGCTGCATCTAGATTTAGGAATGTTTTAGTCCGTTTATTTACAGTACCTTAAAGGAATAATAACGAAGCGTTTTTGTTACTCAGGGTTCAGATCAGAGAAAAGCAGGAGATATCCATGGCAGTACTTACAAGGCATGATTAATTGATTATCATCACTATACTTTTAAAGTTACTCTTAAGAAAACGTGGAGCAAATTTATTAATTTCCCTCTTTTGTCCTTTAGAGATTCTAAAAATGGCGGCCTCAGGCTGATGTTGTGGTAATCTAATCAGCTCGGGTCCTCCACACCCCATGCAGTGCGTTTGTCTGCAGCATATTAGTGTCTTACTATGTTTAAATGAAAAGGCTGTTCCCTTCAAATAACGTACAAAACATCTCTTGACTTTACTGCGATTTAAAAATGCTGTGTTCCAGCTGATTAATTTTATTGGTTATGTGTGTGAAAGGCAAGTGAACGAGACCACTCTTGTCGGGGAGAAGGGGGGTGGAAAGAGGCAACAGACTCAAGCAGCTCCTTCGAGGGGTGTGTATATGGTGCTGTAAGGTAATATGTATGTCAGTTTAGTAAATTGGAAAAGCTCCTGCGTTTGCGATCAGTACTGTCCTATGTCTGTCTTACTAATGACATAAAATCAGTAATATATATCAACACGAGTAGTGGATTAAGATCACTAAGACAATCAGCTAAATTCTTTGTGGAAACACGTTTGTGAACGTCATGTTCATCTTCCAGGAAATACCTTCACTGGACATCAGTGTAGTAATTCCATGTATTCATAGTTTGAGAATACAAAATGAATTTAAGGGAATAATGCATGCGAGATTATAACCTGTTACTTTATTTAAAGACGTGGAATTTCTTGCTGCCATGTAATCTTGGCATTACAATTTTTTCTTCAATTTATTTTGTATATTGCTGTGTAAATTGTACGTGTGGTAATACACATAGAAATATTGAGGGAAGGTGCAGTTCGTAACCTCTAATTTTTTTCCTAAATGAAATATGAACCTTTTAGTATCACCACTATAAATATGTTTGAGTGGGGGGAAGGGAGGTCACAAGGATTCATTATTTGGTAGTTGGTGTAGTGTACTCTGATACATACTATAGAGGCTGCAAATTGTGTATTTTAAGCCACAATAACAAAAAATGTTTTTTCACGTTTTTTTTTAATGCCTGTCTTTAATCTCGTCCTTTAAATTAATGAGATATTAATTCCTATTCCAGTATAGCTTTAGAACCTTCTGGATTTAAGCAATCAGAAGTGGTATTGAAGTGGCAAAGCTGTCTTCAATCTTTGACAAATTTTAATTTGGATACCTTTTACACTGATATGGGATTTAAGGTATACCTAAAGTTGAACAGTAAGATAGACAGACTTTTAGGGTGTTGTTAATGCATACCTTTAGTGTGTTTTGAGGCCAAAGGCCAAGTGATTTCGTTAATTCTCCAGTAACGCATGCTCCCATTATCTTTATTTATATGAATGTGATTCTTTTTTCCCCCTAAACCATGTCTTATTCTCTTTATTTAAAGGTACATGCAAAAAGACTCTAGAGAGTATATGGGCCTCTATGGAAACCTTTTGCCTTTTTCTTTCCTCTCCTTCAGTTGAAAGCTCTTGTTCTTGATTTTTTTCTGACATTTTGACTTAGAGGGCTATACAGTCTGCAGCTCTTCATGGCCTCTGTCATGTTCTCAAGCAGACATCTGATTCACAATTAGAGGAGAATAACTTCATATGCTTTACAAAAAGTGTTTGGGGGAGGGTAATGAAATAACTCAAAAAATATTAATTTTCAAATTTTACAGCTTATTTCCTGCACTAAGAACCTCTTGGGAATTTAGAGAGATCTTCCAGAGTTTTCCTGTATGAGTTTTAATGAGTCAGTTTGCCTTCGTGACTCAGTTTCTACATTTGTAAAAACAGATCTGTGGTTTGTTTTAAGGAGATGAGACTACAAAACAAATTCTACTCTTATTTTTTAACTCCATTGATGTTTTTATTTATATATTCATAAAGAATGAAATACCCCCCTTCCCCAAAACTAATACAAACCTCTTGAAAGGGGGAAGGTTTGACATATAAATTTCTTCTTTTTTTAAGATACGTTTCTGTTCCACAAACATTGTGTTACAAATGCAGTAATATGAATTGAAGTTATGAAACCATTTATGTATCTTGAAGCTCTTCACATCTAAAGGAAAAATTTGCTTAACTGTCACTTAGCCTTTTGGGTGAGTGTTTTTGCCATCTGGGAAATTCCAGAGGGGAAATAATACTGACTCTTTAGACTAAATCTAAGGAAAGTTTCTCTTATACTAAGTGAGTAGGTTACTTTGAGGTAATGCAGCTCTTGATTTCTCTTGGATAGTTTCAGCAAACACAACTGTTAAAGTTCTGTTGGAAAGCAGCAGAAATACAGAAATCAGTGTCACACTGAAGGCCGTAGTGTTTCTTCACTTCTGATCTTGGTTTGACTAAGGACGGTCTTAATTTTGCATGCATGCTAATACTAATTTTAGTGAGGACTATTTGTGGGACTGAGTTAAGGAGTGGTGTATGTAATTGTGGAATCGTGGTATTGTTCTAACTAGATTAATGTAAATGAAGGTTTAATTAAAGTATTTTGCTGTTGTCACATGATATTCTAACAAAATTTAGTAGGAGGGGTGTAGATGGGTGAAGATATAAAATAGAACCCAATTCAGACTTCTGCAGAGATCCTAAAGAAGTGCATCTATGTTATTTGCCTCGTGACTTCCATACAAATGAGCATTTGTGAATCTCTCAAAAGCAGATTTCATTGGACAGTGTTTTTTCAACAGGTACACTGTTTAAGTGTTTCCACTGTGCAAATAATAATTTTGATTTACTGCTGAGAGTGACACTTAAGGCATCTCTGGGGGGGAAAGAAAGTTTCAGCAGATGTGAAATGTGGATTAGGAAAAAAACCCCTCAATTCCATGCTACCAACTTCTGGATTATTTAAAATATTAATTATAGTGGGTTTTTGCATTGTGCAAGATGGATATTTCTGTCTACTTCACTGTTCACGTTTTCTTAGTAACCAAAGGATTGTACCCACAAAACCTAATCTCTTTGAGGATCCAAAATTCTGCTCATGACCTTGATATTACAGAAAAAACCTGCTGTAGTTGTGTTCAAAGAAAAACTGCTGTTACCTTTAAGGCATAACAAACAAGTACTTAAAAGAAACCTTTTCAAAGTTTCATATTCTTGCTAGGAGATATTGAGATTATTTTTATTTCCTCTTGCAAATCTTAATGTGTTAATGAAACAGGCAAGATTTTAAGCTGTGTTGGTTGTTAGAAAATTTTAATAATGTTATCTGTAAACCTTTGAAGAGTTTTGTTGCACAGAGTATATTTTTTTAACATGCCTGACCTAAGTGGTGGTGTATATTATTTTTCAAAATTAAAATACAGGTAAGAATTATGATAAGTCAGTGTCCATTCAAGTTATGTATTTCAAAAGTGCATGTGAAGAATATATTATAGTAGCACACAGATTGCACCCTGTGCAAGTAGAGTGTGTTTGTTACTTTTGCATACTGTATTACAAGAGTGCTATCTCTTGTTTCATGTGATAGTTCATACACTGCTTAAATGGAGATCCAGCGCTGTAAAACCTAGGTGAGACTTGGAAGGGACCAGCAATTTTGCAAATCAGGCACTTGCCAAAATAGTATTGTTCCTTGTTTTACAGTTTAGTTTTAAGTTAGCAGTTGGATAGTGTAGATGTTAAAATTTCATACTGCAGGCTCAGGTTAAGGAAAGCTTTTTTATTTTATTCTCATTTGTAGTTGCGTTTTGTGTATTTGATACCATTGTAATCTAGGTAATCATTCACTTTTATATCTTCATCACAAAAATAAATTGCCATCAAGTTCAAAGATGAGATGATAAGACTAAATTTTAATGACATTATTGTACTTTATATTGCAATTTAAGAAGGAAGACATATAATCTATTGCTGGCCCCCTTATCATAGAATGGTGTGAGTTGAAAAGGACCTTCAAAATCACTTTGTTCCAACGCCCTTGCCATGGGCAGGGACACCTTCCGCTAGACCAGGGTGCTCAAAGCCTCATCCAGTCTGGCCTTGAACTTCCAGGAATGGGACATGCACTGCTTCCCTGGGCAACCTGTTCCTAGTGCCTCTGCACCTTCACAGTAAAGAATTTCTTCCTACCGTCTAATTTAAATCTCTCATCTTTTGGTTTAAAACTTTTGCCCCTTGTCCTATCACTATCTACTCGTGTAAAATAAGTCACTCTCCCCCTTTTTTTATAAGCCCCATCTAGGTACTGAAAGGCTTCATTGAGGTGTTCGGAGCCTTCTCTTCTCCAGGCTGAATAACCCCTGTTCTCAGCTTGTCTTTGTAGGAGAGATGCTCAGCCCTCTGGATTATCTTTGTGACCTCCTCTGGATCTGCTCTAACAGGTCCACTTCTTTCTTGTGTTGCAGACCCCAGAGCTTGACGAACTGCAGGTGGGATTTCTTGAGAGTGGAGTAGAGGGGCAGAATCGCCTCCCTTGACCTGCTGCTCATGCTGCTTTTGATGCAGCCCAGGGCATGGTTGGCTTTCTGGGCTGGGAGTGCACACTGCCGAGTTGTGTTGTGCTGCTTATGAACCAGCACCTGCAAACCTCTGTGCTCCTCAGGGCTGTTCTCCACCCATTCTCTGTCCAGCCTGTACTTGTGCTTCAGATTGCCCCGAAGCAACAGGTGCAGCACCTTGCACTTGGCTGTGTTGAATTTCATGAGGTTCACACAGGCCCACCTCTCAAGCGTGTCAGGGTCCCGCTGGATGATATCGCTTCCCTCCGGATTGTTGGCCACACCACAGAGCTTCATGTTGTTGACAAACTTGATGAGAGTGTGTTTAATCCATGTAGCCAGCTAAGATTTTAAACAGCTCTGGTCCCAATACCAGTTCATGAGGAATGCTGCTCATCACTTGTCTCCACTTTGACATCAAGCTTGACAGCTTGCAACTTGTACAAGTGCAACCTTGCAGCCAGTTCCTTATCCACCAAATGATCCATCCATCACATTCATGTCTCTCCATTTCAGGGTTAAGGATGTTGTGCAGAACAGTTATGTAACAGTCACAGAAACTGATGAAACTAATAGCCTGTATTTGCCACTTGAGAATTTAAAATTGTATACTTGTGGTAGATTTGGGTCTTTTACCCTGAGGAGTTCTGATAGGGCTAAAGATACTTTTTAACAGTCAGTGATGCTCTTAGGTTGCCTTGAGTAGACAGAGGTACCTAACTTCTAATTAGAATGGTTATAATGGGGCTGGGTTGAAAACTATCACAAGACAGATGAGAGTCCAAGTCCGGATGGTTAATCCTGTTTTAACTATTGGTTTAAAGTAACTTTTCCAATAAAGAGTGGTTTTGGTCAGTTCTGCTTATACTGAAGACTTGAGAATTACAGCAACTTACATATAGCTTTTGAGGAAGGTAGAGAGTGATTACATGTCTCCTTTGGTTTCCAAACCTATCATTCTAGAACTGTGGAAGAAACATGAATACTTTATATATAATTCATAAACAATACAGTAGTTATTTTACTGGTGATAAGGGTAAGGTTCCTCCCTCAAGTGCCTTACCGAGTAACTCAGCTGATTTTTTATTTCTTTTGCTTAGAATAGGAACATTTTGTGTGAATCTTTAATCTTTAATATTATGCATGGTTTTTATGAATGACTATGTTGTGGGGTTCTTTTAAATGTTTGTTCTCTGTTTTACTTTCCAATCACATCTTTTGTGCTGAAAGACAAATAAAAACCAAACACTGCATCTTTTTGTCCCCTTCTGTGTGGCAGTAGTAGTGAAAATTAAAAGCTGTGTGTTGAGCTTCCATTGCTGGGCAGGATTTCTTTGTGCTTAAAGATTAGGTTATTTTACATCTCTGTTACTACAGTTGAAAATACATACTGAAACCTCCATTGAAAACACAAAGCTATAGAGTTAAAATGCATGGAATCTAAATTTTCTAACCCAAATAATACAGTTTTGCAATATAATTGCAATTGAAAATAAATTGGGTTTTGTTTTCTTGAAAGTAGAAAAGATCTTTTGATCTTAACTTTGTATTTTTTTGTGTGTCCTTGAACATGATAGAGTCCCCTCCATCTGTTCCCTCATTTTTTCTTGCCAGTATCCTCCCCAAGTTTTTGTAAAGAACATTGAAATACTGCCAAATTGTTACCAAAAAATATAGTCCAGGTTGAACTGTAGTTAAAATTACACAAAGGAGTTCTTCTAACTGCCAGAAAGAACTAAAAGTTTGTGTTTGGAAGACTGTGACTTTCTGACTTGCTTCTGTTTAGATTCCTAGGCCTAAGTGTAGCAGTTAGGTGAATGTCTACAAATTGCTTCCATGAGTAAAAGTAGAAGCACTGTTGAGCTATTTAGGTAAATCAAATGCCATGGATTAAAAAGATGAGCTAGTTTTTTGGAATCTACATAAGTGAAAACGTATCAAAAATATGTTCAGCTGAAGTGTCAGACTTGAAATAAGTCAAAAGAATTTACTTTTTCTGTAGTAGGTAGCTAATAATTACAGTAGACTTCCAAGTCTTACTAAGCAGCATAGAAAACATTAATTAGTTTATTTGATTTCATGAAGCCAGCAGAACATTTATAGTGTTGAAGGCAACACCAGTATCTATTTATAGCCACATATTTTTCCACCCCAAAATCTGTACTTGTTGGGAGGAATATTGGTGACTGAATCACCATGAGGTATACTGTTATATTTAATAAAAAATAAATAGACTTATCTCATACAATTGTAGACATTAATTAGAATTCTTACAGAATGTGGATTTACTTGCAGAAAGCCTTTATATTTTAGGATGTTTGTCAAGAATAACAGTGTAAGGTAACAGATGTCATGTTTTCTTGGAGAGTAATTGCTAAGTCACAGGCATTTTGTCTAAGTTTAATCAACTGCTTTTTATCATTTTGTGCTAGATGAAGAAATAAACATTTGCAGTAAAATAGCTGGTGCAAAAAAATGACATAAAGCCAAGATATTTTTACTGGGAAATTACTTTATTAGTGTTCTTAGCCTTTGAATTTTTCATTAAAGGCATTTTACATTCTCAGTGATACACCATAGCAGGCTAATATTAGGTAGCTAATACATACTTCAAGCAATAAGCAGTATTGCTGTGAAAAAATAGTTTTTCTCTTAGTCCTCATGTGCTGTACTTCTTTTGTATTTTACAGTTCCTTGACTCTCCAGCTCAGTAATTGGTGGGTTTTGAATGGCTAGGCCTTTTTTTGTGACTTATTTTCAGTTGCATATCAGGTGTTTAGTAAACTTAAGAGACATCAAGCAATTGGCAGTTAATTTTCAATCTTGGGTGTTGAGTTCTGCAAATAGAAAACATAAAATCTGTAAGCATGGTGTTGGTTAGTATATCTCTGCTTACTGCTTCTTTGATAGATTTCTGTTCAGTAAACTAATTCTTTTTGTGACTTTTGCCTTTATTTCCCTTCTACCACTCATTCTTTTTCTCTTCCTAGTCCCATATTTTGTCTAACTTCCACTGAGAGAAGAAAAGGAGTGAAGAGAGTGAAGAGGTAAGGGCAAGTCTTCATGTTTTAAGGGACTGGCGTAAATATTTGAGGAAGAGACCTTGCTTTCACTCACTGGAATAAGCAAGAGCAGCAGTGTTGGACCAGATAGTAAAGGAAAATAGCTTATGTCCAGTGGAAAGTGGGTTTGTATAGCAGAGATTTGGCTAAACTGGCAGACTGACTCTTGGTTTGTACTTGAAAGCGTGGCTTGCTTTGTGCAGACTAGAGTCTGTGTAGTGCGTGTTATGACCTGTGTACTGATGGAAACCTTGTTACATGATGGAAACTCAAATTTTTTATGCATAAATCTTGGGTACCGTGAAGGAGGCAGGGGTTTTTATTTCTTTGTTTTAGATACTAAACTCTGACCAATTCATAAAGTTTGGCTGTCATTCTAAATGTGACTGTGGTCTTTGTTGAATGTAAAATCCTGTGTTTGTCTCAGGATGTTCATAAGCCAAAACAGGTTGCCCAGAGAAGCTGGGGATGCCCCATCGCTGGAAGTGTCAAAGGCCAGGTTGGATGGGGACCCTAAACAACCTGATAGCAGAAGGTGTCCCTGTCTGTGGCAAGGATGTTGGAACTGGATGATCTTTCAGGTCCCTTCCAACCCAAGCCATTCTGTGATTCTGTGCTAGTAAATCATGCTTATTGGTACTACTTTAAAAGCAAAGTTGGCAGAGGAATCTTACTTTGTAGTTGGTTGTAATAGCAGTATTTCTTAAATGTTGGTCTAATGATCAAGGTCTGTGTCAGTACAACCAATAATGTCATGAAACAGAAATTTGACAGGGCTAGGAGTACCCTTGAGCTCTCTGAAGCTTACTGAAAATCCAAAAGGGGATAGGGGCAGCTATGAGCAGTATCCTGCAAGAAACAGGGAGATGAAGCATAGTGATTTGAGCCATTATCTGTCATGTTTAACTTCAAACCACCATAGCAGGTACTTTTTTGGTTTTTGTCTGTCTGACAGGGCACATGAGGAGGAGCTTAGATGGACATGAGTACTGACAGTGTATAGGTCACCCTGGACAGCATAGGAGATTTTTGAGGGGCTTGTGAGTGAGGCTAGAAGCAGTTAATACTGTGATGAGGAGGAATATACTGCTGAGAGGGATATAGAGAAAATTAAATCAGTGGGAATGTTTGAGCACACACTACAAATACCAGATTCCTTTTAGAACACGTTGTTTCTTCTATATGATTTGCAGGAGTTGGTCATTAATAGGTCTTAATTTGTATATTTCAGTGTGCCCACTATGTCTTATTTTTCCTACTCCCCTTTCTTACTTGTCTCAGCACAAATTAGAAGTAAACTGCTAATTTATCTGTTAGGTTACCATGGAAAGCAGCAAACAGCAGCAAAGGTCTTAATTTGGACTCACAGTTGTTTGTAAGCCTGCACAATTCCTACCGCAACTGCAGTGGTATAACATCTGGAAATTGGATATCCATCCTAATCTCTTAGGAAAATCTATACAGTTATGGAGCATGTTAGGGGAAACAGAGAAAACCTCCTTGTATGTAAGATTAGTCATTTATTCATGTATTCTGCTTCTAGGTCTGATTAAAGATGTGTTACCTCCTGAGAAACAGACAGCAATGAATAAATATTGATTACTTTATACATTTATATATATTGTATGTGTATATATGGTGCATATTTTTTCCATATTTGTGTTGATACATGCATATATATATACGTGTGCACAGTGTAGTTCACTATTTGAAGGATATCTAGAGAATACCATTAAAAGGCCAGTTGCTCTTGCAAATTTTAAAAATAATCCAGTTGTTTTTAGACTTGTATGCTCAGAGCAGTAGTAGAAAGCAGCAGTTTAGAAAAGCATGATATTATTTAATAAAATCCTGTTTAAATCTTCTCTCTTCTCCCTTTCCCAATTAAAAAAAAAAGTTAAAAAAAAAAACAAACAAAAAACCCAAGGAACAAACAGAACCCAAGACACACACACACCCCTCCCAAACCAAAACCAAACAAATTCCAAAGAGGGGAAAAAAATCTGTAGGTAGGAAAGCCAAGTAGTAAAGCTTTGTTTGTTGGCTTTGTGACAGTTCAGGACATTAGTTTTCACACTGTGTTTGTGGACTCTGACAAATTATTGATAGTTGCATTTTTAGTTAGATTTGTCTTGTATAGATTGTGCTAGGGCATAGGTGTATCAACTTCACTTAGGCCCATTATTGTGGATTTCTTGGGGTCAAGGGTGGTTCCCATGACCATGGGTTAAAATTATTGGCCTGTAAATCTGAAGGAAAGTATGACAAGAATTGCTTTTGCTCATGATTGCAAAATATGTGTACACTTGTGATGTAATTGGAGGGAGGAGGAGAATGTTTAGATTGCATTCTCAATAAATCCAACTTAGGCGCAGAAGATGCATGGTGAGGTAATAAAGTACAATAAAACAGAATGCTACCTTTTGGTCATCTATTACCTGAGATGACTTTGTATAAACAAGTAACAGTTAGAGATGCAGGAGTCAGCAGGGGTCTTAGAGCAGTGATACAATCTTGGAAATCTTTGCATCTTGACTGAAAGACCTTATTGGTATAGGAAACAGTAATTAGTTTTGTAGTGATCCTTTGTAACTTTGGAGCCAACCTGGACTCAAAGTAGCAAGGATTTTCTGCTGGGAGCAAGCAAATGGAATTTAAGAGTTTCGGTTTGGGCTTAGTGGTGTAGAACACTTTTACATTCAAATTGACTTGAAGTTACAACCAGGTTAGCATTGTGTGCTGGTTAAACTGAAAGGTTTTGCTTGGCTCAAGACTGTCATGCGGATAGTTTATGTGTTTTAACACTGATTTATTTTTATCTGTAGATCTTGTAACTCTTCTACCCTTTCTCTTTTTCCTTGGTCAGTGCTTGAGTGGAAAATTGACTGTTTCAGCAATTTCATTTTTTGCTTAAAGTTAATTCCCTTAAGATTTGTACGCATCTCATGAAAATGAGTTTTTATATATACTTTATAAATACTGTGTGTATTCTGATACTTAATACTGCTCCAGGAAATGGTTACCAACTTCTTGCCTGGATTTAAAGGTGTGAGGCAAGGGGTTTACCCGTACTCTTAGTTTAGTAAAAGAGAGTCTCTTCTGTGCTTGTGTTCAGGGGAAATAAGCTCTGCTTAAACATGAGGTGAACTGTCCATTGCTGGGTAAGTTGGGAAACAATGTAACTTTTTAAGTGTTCAGGACTGACAATTACTCTTGGCCATTTCAGTTACTCAATTTACTACATATGGGAAAATTACCACTTTCACCTTTTATGTATTTTGTAATACCTATTTCAAGTTACATAATTTTGCTTTTAAGGAAAGATAGTTGTCATATGTAGATAGGTTAGAAGGTTTAGATTAATTTTTCTTCAAATCTAGTTCTGTGGGTTTTGTATATGGACCTTGTGAAAATACAGAGTAGACAGAGTATAGAGATGGTAATTTGGTTAGTATATTAATATTTCTGTAGTGACATTAGTTAAGGACTTTGTGAAGTTGTCTGCGTCAGTATAAAATCTAAATAATTATTTATCTTCAACCAGCACTGTTTCCTCTAATGAAATACTTAGCCTAATTATAGGCTAATTAGAATTAGGTTTTTCTCCTTAAACCTCTGTATTTAGGGAGATCCTGGTAATTCTCATTGCAGAGGCATTCTGTGATGAAATCTCCCAAATCTTGAAACATCTGAACTATCTAATAACTATTTTTATTATCTTGTAATTGTTGACGGGTGATGACTGATAACTGCAATTGACAGATTACATGTATACTGAAGTCATAAAACAGTAACAAAAAGACTTCGTATTTTTGTAATGCCTAGTGATGTGAGAAACTTAGCAATCAACTTATTTTAATGTAGTATTCAGTGTATGTGGGAAATTCTTATATTTGAGGTAGGATGTAATTGTAAGCTTAATTCATGATTTCACTGATGTCCCTTTATAAATTAGAAAACAAATGTTAAGTTTCAAGTTGCTTCGTTCTTAACTTCTGTATCTTTTTGCTTTTTGTATTTGTCACATGACAATAGAATCTGAAAATTGGTACAAGGAACAGTGACTGTGTGTGTAAAAAGCTGTCAAGAGATGCGAAGAAGAATAGTGAAAACAGCTTTCATTAATTTTTTCCCCTCTTTGATTTTTGTAGTACTAGACATAAATATGGTTGAAAAAAACCCCAACAAACTAAAAACCCTCACCATATTGTAATAAATAGTATTACTCTAAGTGTTATAAATAATAATACTATCTTGATATATTAATTTAGGATTTTTTTGTATTTAAGACATCAGTTGTTACTGGTGTTGCCACTGTCTCCTATCATTGATTTTTATGAAAAGGTTTGTATCTCTGCATCTAGATGTGAACTTTAGTGTTCTTAGGTATACAACATAGGGTCAAGCAGGTTTAAAACTACTGATGTAATTTCAGGAGATCAACCACTTGCCTTCTGATTCAAGAGCTGAGCTGTCTATATTTGGGGGTTTTTCCTCCTTTGTGTACCAGTGGAAAAGTTAAGTTTTTTCTTCTGATGTGACACAAGTGATCTTAGCAGGACATGACAGAAAGGAAATGTGGTCTTTTTTAGACTACAGAATAATGTTGTGTAAGTGGAATACCTCAGAGATAATATGTAAGTTATTTTCTGTTCTTTAATACATATATTATGTTCTCTGTACAAAGTCACAGAGATTAATATTTTGGAGTGTATTATGCTCTTATACGTCTGTTGTTAGAGTACAATTAATTTCTAAAAAAAGGGTTTTGGTGTCATAAACAAAGTGGATCATGAGAAGTATGGTGAGGCTTCAAATATTTTAGACTTGATGTGGCTGTTGAGTCAAAAAGCTCCTGTGTATTCTGTAGAGATGAGAAGTGCCATTAAAAGTTTAAACCAGTATAAATGAACAGTGAAGTGTGATGGGTGTGAAGAGTTTGATCTTGTACAAGATAAATGTTTTAACTAGATTGAACAGAAATTTGTTTGGGTTTTGAGATGAACATTTTATTATTAGGGCAAGATAAGCTTTCTTATGGCAGCTAAATAAAACCAAAATGTATTTGAATAGGGGATGGTTTTTTTCATATAATAAAGCTGTGGGGTGATTATGAGAAAATTTGGTGAATCTAAGACATTGCCAAAATTATTTCAGAGCTTAGAGTGTACTACCACTAATAGAGTGGACTATAACAAAATTGGAGGGCCTCTGCTGTTGTTAATTAAGGTACAGTAGATGAGCCACTTTGCCCAGTAAAGAGCTGATCGATGAACTTTGGACTAGCAGTTTTTATATAGTGGCTTTTAACTCTGTGACCCTGAAATTAACTGGACAAATAGTGTGATCTTCCTATCTTTCAAATTCATGTACTGCTTGAAGAAAGACTTTCTTAAACAGGAAGTTGTGGAAATGAATGTACCTATGAAAACCATTTCTTAAAGGCCATGGATGACAGATTGTCAGAGTTCTGAAAGAATAATTACTTGAAATAGAGGGATACTTGCAGAAATTGGAAAGTACCAATTCATGGCAGCAGATAGTTTTTTATGATTCATCTAAAATATCAAGCTTCAAAGGATAAGCAATCTCTTCATAGATAAAATTCCCCAGTGGTTGTTTTATTTTCTTTCTGAACACATAAAAATACTGGGAATATTAGCATGTCATGACAATGCTTCTGTTTCTGACATGGCAGAAAATAATTCTTTTCCTTCATCCCAAATTTGACATCACTGTAGTGATCATAATTGGATGGCCTATATGTAAGGTCACAGTTTTGTTTAATAAGTGAGTGTAGTGTTATTAATTTATCCTAGATCTCCCCCCACTCCCACTACGAGCATTTGTTGAGGATGGCTACTCATAAATAATGAGCAGTATTTGTTTGAATTAACTTGACTGTGTAGGTATTGCAAGCCAGTGACTGCCTCCATTCTTCCATACTTAACTGTAGGGAAAGGAAAAGCATTAGAGGGTTTTGTGTGTGTGATGAAGGTGGTAAAAACCAGTGAGTTAGTATTGCAGCCATGTTCCACTTACTTTTAGATGAAGCAACATCTGTTTATTGCTTTTCAGGCAAAAAAAATCTTTGATTCCTCAAGTTTCTGATTTTATTCAGTGTAGATCAGGTTATTAGAATTTTTGACTGAATTCTGACAGAGCTGTATTTGAATAGTTTGCCATAGGATAGGAGGTTTGTTTTGGCTATGTGCTTCCCCCCTTTTTTTTTTTGTTGTGGGGTTTTTATGTTGTTCTGGGATTTTTGTTTTTGTTGTTGTGGTTTTTTAGCAAGAATGGTGATTTATTTGCTTTGTCAGAGATTGTCATTTAATTGGGATATGCATTACTGATTTTCAATCTATACATAGCTCTAAAAACATATGCATAGCTCTTCTTTTTCTGCATTACATTAAAAAAAAAGCCCCAAATATCACTTTGATTATCAGATTTGGTAAGGAAATCTCTTCTTTCTGTGTTGACAGTGGAGGTCACTTGAATATATGATGATTGGGTAACCTCAGTTGTTTTATGTAAGTTTGGAGATGTCCCAGCCCATGAGACAGCTCTCTAAGCATGTTCTTCATTTCTTTCAGTCTCTGGGGCATTCTTGCCTGCATTATTTTACAGCTGATGCTCTACCTGGTTAAAGTGTTTAAAGAAAATGTAAGAAAAACCACACCACCACCAAAATCAAGTTTAAGTACAAGAAACATCAATCTGAGGATCTTGATCCCAGGCATGTCTTTTAGACTTACATTGAACCAGTAAAACTGTTTCTTTAGAATTACCTAGTAACAGGCATGAAGTAAATACTCCATTCTGCTAATGACTTGTTAGCACAGGTCACACTGCGGGGAGTAATGGAACAGCCATTAACCCTGGACTAGCTGATATACCTGGATTAAAAAAATTCATGGTTTCCTTTCAGTTATTGGGTAATTTTTTTACCTTTTCAGAAGATGGGAACTAAATGGTGATTTGATGTTTCCTGTAAATTGTAGGTGCAGCTGTAGGGTTCTGCCCTACAAGTAGAGTTACCTATATGCTGGCAAAATGAGTGCTCACTTAAACTGTTAGAGGGGCTTACGGTTTTTTTCATGCCTTCTGCTGAAACTATTCTATACCTGCTTTTGGTTTAACATGTTTTTCTTGCTACTTATTCTTGAAAATAGTATGTTTTTTCTTAATTTTACGCATAGCTAGTGATACGGTTTGTAATTTGTTGTTATTTATGGTTTGTTATTTGTTAGTAAGAAAACGCTCAGCATTTAGATGAGGAAAGCAAAATATTCCAAAGGCTACTTGGCCCGATAGCTTTTCAGTTCATTGTATTAGATGTCTCACACAATAGGACCAAAACACACCTTTTACTGTCTAGAAGGAGAATGAACTGTACATTTAGGCACTTCAAACATCTTGGCATGTTCTTATGTTAATTGCCAAACTTCAATAGTGTTACAAAATTTAGGAAGTTAGATGAAGACTTGCTGCTATCTCATACTTTAGAGATGTCTTGTACATGCCATTTGGTCATCCTGAATGTGCTGACCTATTCAATAAAAGAAGACAATTCAGATTTAATTCCACAGTGTTTGTGTGAAGTCCATTTTTCACTGGGGGCTTGTGGTTTTGTCATTGTTGTGTTTGGCAAGGATAAGATGTTAAAATGAAGTTCAACCAGGGAATGTGCGGGATTCTGCACCTGGGATGGGGCAAGCCTGGATGTACAGACAGACTGGGGAATGAGAGGCTGGAAAGCAGTGCCATGGAAAGGGACCTGGGGGTCCTGGTCAGTGGAAAGTTGAACCTGAGTCAGCAGTGCCCTGGCAGCCAGGAAGGACCAAGTGTGTCCTGGGGGCATCAGGCCCAGCATCACCAGCCAGGCAAGAGAGGGGATTGTCCCGCTGTGCTCTGCACTCGGGCGGCCTCACCTTGAGTCCTGGGGGCAGTTTTGGGCACCACAATATAAAGAAGACATTAAGCTATTAGAGGGGGTCCAAAGGAGGGGGCAACAAAGACGGTGAAGGGCCTTGAGGAGAAGCCATATGAGGAATGGCTGAGGTCACCTGGTCTGTTCAGCCTGGAGAACAGGAGACTGAGGGGGGACCTCACTGCAGTTACAGCTTCCTCATGGTGGGAAGAGGAGGAGCAGACACTGCTGTCTTTGCTCTGGTGACCAGTGTGACAGG
>VXAZ01001116.1:3244232-3305789 GCA_013399875.1 Gymnorhina tibicen | reverse complement strand
AAGAGGAGGGGCAGACACTGCTGTCTTTGCTCTGGTGACCAGTGTGACAGGACCTCAGGGAGGGTCCTGAAGTTGTGTCGGGGGAGTTTTAGGTTGGATATTAGGAAAAGGTTCTTCCCCCAGAGGGTGGTTGGACACTGGAACAGGCTCCCCAGGGCAGCGGTCACAGCACCAGCCTGACAGAGTTCAAGAAGTGTTTGGACAATGCTCTTGGGAGAATGGTGTGACTCTTGGGAATGGTGCTGTGCAGGGCTGGGAGTTGGTCCTAATGATCCTGGTGGGTTCCTTCCAAATGAGCACATTCTGTGATTCTGTGAAAATATATTGATCTCAAAACTGTTGTGCTCTTGTAGACATTGGCTAAGATAAAACATTTTGTGGTATGAGTGTCTTTACTAGGCACAGTATGTGCTTCATTGCAAAGTGGTCTGTCGTCTTGCAGTTTTGACATTTCGGAAAGAGTTTGCAGTTATTCATTATGTAAGTACTGAAGATACTGGGCTTATTTTACTTAAATTATGTAGTCACTTATGTGTAAAGCCTGGTCTGTATTAGTGTATAAAAGTGCATTAGTTTACTAATCAGTGAATAGCTGAGAGCTGTTTACATTTCTCCTGTACTTGATTGGGTCTTCTGCCCTATGCAGTAAGGGAAGTGGGGGACTGGTAGTAACTGGCAGACAGGTCCTGTATGCACTTGTGTGAGTCAAGCAGATTGTAGTTTGCTCTACAGTTAAATCTACTACTGATTATTTTTATTTTACTTCTTTAAAAAAATCACTTCAAAAAGTGGCACTGAATAGGCATAGTATCTTCTAATGGTGATTTATTAAAATGGAAAATGTTTCCTGATGTTATTGTGAATTGTTAGAATGGTTTTTGCTTTTTAAAAAATACTAAATGGTAGTTAAGACGTTAGGTTATTTAAGTGCAAAACAAAAGTGAACAGTGCTGTCTAAGATCTAGTTGCAAATTCTCTAACTAGTTTTCTGTTGAAAGGTACAGCAGCTAGGCTTTGACAACACAGAGCAGTAAGCAAATGTATTTCATGTTCAGTAAATCTGCCATAAAGTGAGTCCCTGGCACTTCCCTGATTGTGCTGGGGTTTTTAATCATAAATTCGAATGATTGTCCATTTGTAATATTTTCAAGTTTAGTTGTTAAGATCATTGCACTCTTTAAAGAAGTTTATTTGCAGTTAACTTTTAGAGAAGACTGAATGTTTTCCTTTCCTTTTGCTTGTGTAAAATTAATGAAATAATTGTGACAGATATAAGTGGCAATTTTTTTTATTAAAATACATGCGTGATGTAAAATTACCTGGGTTTGAAATGAACTGACTTAATCTTTTGCATGTTTTGGTTTTTTTTAACAGGGTTTGTGGATGCACTTAGATGTTTGCAATGAGCACTGTGGCTGGCATGCCCCAGTGTTTTGGATACCAATGCATAGGACTCCGTAGTAATCGAATTTATCAGAAACGAACGTCATGAGCATAGTGATCCCACTGGGGGTTGACACAGCAGATACTTCTTATTTGGAAATGGCTGCAGGCTCAGAGTAAGTATGTGAACATAATTTGTAAGTTTTCTTACTTATTTTTAAATAATTTTTCTTTTTTCCTTCATTACTTTTTTTGAATACGGTTGGAGAAAACTTCAATGTCTCCTTAGTTTTGCTGAATCTTTAATTAGTTAAATTAATAACTGTCACTTTATTCTTATGTCAGTTTTTTCCACTTCAGGGAGAGCAAAGGAGAGCAGCTGAATGTTTCTACAAATGCGTATTTTTCTTGCTTATCAGGCTGAGAAATAAAGATGCTGCTTGGTTTACTTTTTGTGCTTCAAATATTTTGCCATTTCAGTTTCCTTTTTAACTACATGTAAAAAATATTTTTGATTTTGCACATTACAAAGGTAAATTAATTTGGTGCATTAGACTGCAAGAAAGCAGTAGTAATTAAGACAGGGGTGCATTTCTTTATGAAAATTGAAGGCCTAGCTTAGATGGCCAATACCATGTCTTCATAAAGTCACTTCTAATTGTAAAGCTAGTAGAAAATCATTCATTTAGTAACTGTGTATAAAGGATTACAAAGAGCCAATGAAATCATGCATTCAATAAACTCTGGCTTTGCATGAAATTCTGGGTTTTGGGGGGTGGGGGGGTGGCTTGTTGGTTTTTTTGTTGGGTTTTTGGAGGGAGGGCTGTTGTGCATGTACATGTGTGGTTTTTTGTGTTGTGGTTCTTTCTATTTTTTTCCCCCAGTCTTCTGTACAGTATTGATTGGCTAAGGTTTAGGTATTGTTGACCTCTGACTGGATACTTCTCTTGTCAGACATCTTTCCATGTGGGTAGCATGAACATGACTATCAAATGTTTGAGAAGCAGGTGGTTTTTCTTCCAAACTTTGAAGGGAAGTTTGAACTGAACTCTAGAATGGCTTTTTAAAGGGATGTTTCTCTCCTGTGTTTCCAGTTATATATGAGGCTATTCTAGGTTTCTGCCGTTTCTTTGAAGAGAACCAAGAATTTGCAATTCAAAATTTGTTACGTAAAATTTTTAGTTGTTTTATCTTTTCATATTATGAACACTATTTACCTTGGTGCAGAAGATTTTTTAACTTTAGTAAACCATTCATATCTCTTTTCATTATCTTTTCCTGTGCTTTTCTTTTATGTTTAGAGAGGCTCATGATTCCTGAGGTTTCTGACATTCCTTGCAGACACAGAATGTCATGCTGAAATTAAAATAAATAAATATAGTTGTCATTATAAACAAGGTAGAGTTCAGAGTGTGTTATTTGCTTGATACTGTGGCAGAGCGACCCAGTTAGGAGCTGTTTTTCTTCAGATGTTAAGTGGCTGTTACCAGTTAGATGAACTCTTGTCATCTCTGCCATACTCATGCTGAAATATGTGTAGTTGCATGATTAGCGTACGCTGATTCAAAAGCCATGTCACTGTCACAAGAAGTGTGACACAAAGGTGTGTCCCTAACCTACCAGCTTACACAGTTGTAAACCTTTTCTGTCACCATCTATGTGATTTTACTTTTTGTTCTTGTACATTTTCTTCCAGAGAGTAGCATGTTGGATATAGAGTGCACTAATAACAGTCATAGATGGTCTTTGAGCAAGTTCTGGGGTTTTCCCAAGAGGGAGGAGCTGAATTTTTCCGCTGTGACTGGCAGGTCTGATATTGCTTCATCAGTTGCTGAAGCATGAGCAAACACAAGAATGGGGGAGTGGCAAGCTTGATTATGCAGGAGAAGGAGCTTAGGAAAAAGCTCTTTGTGTAGTGCAGTCTCTTAGTCCTGAAAGATTTTTCCTTACGCTTCGAACCAAGGCGTAAGCCTATTAAAAAAGGGGATCGTTTATATGATTAATAGTTCCACGTATTTTAATAATTGTAGCAAATTGCTGTGTGTAGAATAACATACTAAGAGTTTTAAACATCTTAAATATTGGGTGAGATGGTCTGTTTCTTACATTACGTGTACTTAAGTGGGGTCTCCAGATAGATCTTAGTGCTGTTGTAGTCAAAAGACACATAATTTGCCTTTACTTGTAGATCTTACTAAAGATGAGTATGTGTGCCTTCTTAGTGGTAAGGTCCTTGTAGTAGTAAGCAGAAGCAGCCATTTCTGAAGGTTCAAAATGAGCTTCCTGGCTTCAGAGAGTGCTAGTGTAGCTTAGACCGTAAGTATAAGCTACACGTTGGAAATGCCATTGATGGTACTGCTTTTCTGGTTTTAATATCTATACATGTTCTTTAGAAAGGCCTGTATATATAATAAACCTCACAGTCACAGTGTACTGTATTGAGTTCAGTATCCAGGAGAAAAAGAACATTGGTGTAGTCTTAAATACAGATAATATCGGGCCAGCCTGTGCTTGTAGGGCCTGCTGGAAGGTGCTTAGGTAGCAGAACCCACTCCCTGGTAGAGAAGCAGTCCTTGGTTCTTGTTGTCTAGGTATTGAAGCCTGTCGAATGTGTTTGGTTAGATGAAGTGTCTTGAAATAGAAAATGTTGTTTCTCATGCAAAATATATTGTATTCTTTTATCTGAGATGACCTTCAGCTAGATACTGTTCAGGTGTGCTGGTACAAACAAAATGAACCTGGATTGTGGCAGATTGATGTTGCTGGGGTTGCATTTGGAGTTTTGACACATTTTCAGGAAGTCCTATTAGCTAGGCTTTTACAGCCTAAAGCTGCCTTTGAACATTTTAGTTTCAGTGAGATTTTGTTTCCCATTTGAATATCTACGTATTTATGGCAGTGGTTGATGGCCCCAAATTCTAACTGATTGAATTTTGGGTGTTAGTCTAAAATGGTGCTCTTTTGCTTTTTTTTTCCCCCTTTTTTTAATTTATTACTAAATGGTCAGAAACAAAACAATATTTAAAAGGAATGGACTGGGGAGACCACGTTTTGGAGATGATTTGATTTTCTTTGAATGGCTGCCGGTTGATTCCCTTAATATAAGTTAACTATAAGTGTGTAGGGACTGAGGTTTGGTAATTGACCTGATCTCGTGTGTTGTTTTTAATTTCTCACTAATGCCATCTGCTGGCAATATGCAGAATATCTTGTTTCCATTTTAGATACGAACAGTAGGAAATTACTCAGAACATGTACTTGTTTAACTTGCTAAATGAAAATTCTCTCAAGGTGTTGTTTTTTTTTTTAATATGGGCATCTCTGCTTTTATAATTGATTTGAGAAAATACTATATTTCTGTTTCCAAGGTACAGGAATGTCTTAAATCACTGCAGCCCAAGAGCATGTGGAAAACTTTTTTGTAGAGCTTTTTGTTTTGTTCCCTGTGAAGATTTTGCACAGTTTTGAATTGCTGACCACAACATTTAACAAGTATGTATGATATTTTAGCAAAATACCGTGGTCAGTTTATCACAGTAATGTTTGTTTATTTAGGAAATAATATTAACATTTTTGTCAAACTTCATATGTATTGTGTTGTAATACAAACATTGCAGTTTTGATGAAAACCAAAAATACAATAAATATCTTTCTTAGTTACACAGTAAGACTGAAGTTGTTTGAGGTGAAGCTGAAAAATGTGGTATGATCAGAAGGCTGACAGGCTTAGTACCTCAATCTCTTACAGAACTGGCTAATGTCCAAAAATAGAAGCAAGGGAAACCTCACAGTGTCCTCACAGATCTGAATGCTTATACTTTTTCCTCCTGGAAACTTGCTTTCTGGGATGCCTGTAAAAATGCTGGTGGTGAGATTAGGGAGTGTTTGTAGTACAATAGTTAGTGCCTTGCTGCTTGGGCCCTGCTACTTGAGCCCAAAAAAACATAAAACTTGATTTTTAAGTTAGGTGGTATCTCATGCTTTAATCATCTGTACAATTAAATATTTTGTCAAGAGGCATTTCTTCTCAAAGCTATCCAATTCTGAAATGCCTGTTTCAGAAGAAGGGCTTGACCTTTGAACAGACAGTAGTGTATAGAGGGCGTGTTTTCTGTTTAAGGTCATGCACGTGGTTGGCAAAACTAAGGAATTCAGTGACCTGTCTGCCAAAGTTGGTTCTGTCTGTGGCTCTGTGGAAAAACGTACTGCTTATGGGGTCTGTATCACCTTTCTGTTGACTGTGAGGGAAACCTACGATGGTTAATTTCTAGCTCAGCGAATGCTCTTGGAGCTCCTTCCCATGGTTCTTGGTTTCTTCCCCACTTCCCCAGCCCAGTGCAGTGGGTAAATGGAACAGTAACAGTTACATTCAGGGCTCTAGTGAGCATCTGTTATAGTTGAAAGTAGTGTCTGTGCCTGGATAAGCATTTGAAAAAAGTTTTACTGAAAGCTGATTGTGCTCCAAATTTGTATTTATGTTACAACTTTTTAAATAGTTGCCTTTCTGTAGCACCTGATTTTTCTCCCACCATTTTTCTGGTTTTCCTTGTTCAAGTAAAGATGTGCCTTTTTCTTATTAACATTGTTCTCTGAATCTGTTTTATGAGTGTTAAAACAGTTGGTGATAAATGAATGTTTCTGGAAGCTTTATGCTTCTGTTTCCCACCACTGTTATGCCTCTAAATATTAAATTTTGTTCTCTTAAGTGGTTTATAAATTGATAGAGTAAGTAAGAAATGGCTGTAGGGTGTATTGTCTTGCCTCGTATTTTGCAAGAGACCTGGAGTATCTTTTTGATTTTTGTAGTCAGTTGATGAAATACACAACCTCCCTTTTTAAGACACTTTCATTCTGGTATCTTTCACTGAATGTTCCTGTGTTTAAGTAGCTGGTATTTAGGTCATAGTAATACTTACTTTTAATGAAGGAAACTCTCCTAAGTTAATCCTGGATGGACTGTACCAGAATCCCCTCCTGCCTGTCCTTTATTAGTAAGCCTTCCTTCTCTGAAAACTGAGTATTTTCCAGCAAGACCTAGGTTGAGCACTGAATGCAGAGTGGTAAGAGTACCCGTGTTATTGCTTGTCCCATTCAGGAAATGGTGAAGAAGAGCAGCAGAAGCAATACAGTGGTCAAGACTTGCTTGTACTGGAGAAGCTAATTTCTGTCCTAGCCATGAGGGATGCGTAGCTAATGCCTCATTCACTGGCATTTTAGTTGGCTAGGTCATCAGAAGGATTACTGGATCACAGAAAAGATGTATGATTACTGCACAAATGCGTTGTGTTGGTAAATAGGTAAAAGCAAATCGGTTGGAAAGGCACTGTTTTTTCATCTTTTGTCTTTATTTTAGTCATGAGCTGAAGTTCTGAGCTGCTTCTAGAAGCTAGTTCTAACAAACTCCAAATAAAATTGTATTTTCAAGTTGTGAAGGGGTGTAAGAGAGTAAAAGAGGATTTTTCTGGCTTTATGAGGTAACAAAGAGCAAGTGCTATCAGAGTTGGTTTGTCTCATGCTAGTCAGAAGTTGTATTTTGAATGTTAGTACTTCACATGATTTGTATGCTCACGTGTTTGTTCACTCTCTCAAAAAAAGGCAGCTGATGACTGTTGGAGACAGTAATCTTTTAAAAAAAGATTTTTTTCTTTGGACTCTAGAAACGAAAGCCCTCCCCCAGTAGTGCTTTTAACTAGTTTCTTTTTAAACAATTTCATCATGTGGTAACCTCACATGGGAAAAAGCTCATAAGGAGAAATGGGCCACCAAACCCATTAGTAGGACACTTTCAAATAGATGTGAAAATACTGCATTTTGTTCAGAAAGTTAATGATTAATTATATTTTTTCCAAAGTTACTGGTGTCCTTTTTATATCAAACTAGTATCGCTTCATGGCATAGCAAAAAAGCCTCTATTAGATACCTTAATGTCAAAGAAAAAAATCCCATCAGTATCTATTTTAATTTAAGATTCAGAAATACCAAGTTTATTTTAAAAATCAGCTCAATAAATTAATAAGATATGTGATAGGAAATAGAATTCACACACAATAAAAATAAAACTAGAAAAGTGAACCAGACTTGATTTATGATGTGAGTCAAGTCCCCTTCAGTTTTAAATGTTGGTATTTTGTGGTGCCTTTCACTGTTTTAAAAAAAACCCACTTTAGGTAACCTGGATTCATTTGTCTTGGTGTGATTAAATCATATGGTGCAATGAAAAAACTGCAAGTTTTCTCAGTCATGCACACGTGAATAACTGCTTGAGAAAGGTCATGAAGATGTTATTTTTTGTGCTCAAATAGATCTTCCTGTTTTAGTACGTCTTTTTTTCTTCTTTCATATAGTGGTTTAGTGCATATGAACCATAGTTTGTATATTGAAGAAGGCACTGCCTTTGATACAAAACCTTCTCTTGCAAATTATTATAACTTTTTTCTTTCTATTTAAAGATAAATCAATAGAAACTGCCTTGTTTAGATAATTTGCCCTAGTTAGGATTTCTGGTTGTAGAACAGTCAGTGCAGGTGGTGCCCTTCCACTGCCGCTATGTGTCGCTGCAGGGCTCTATTGTTGTGCAGCCCTCGGAATTCAGCATCAGTCCTTGGGCAGAATTCCTTTTGGCAGCTTCTTTTACCGCTCAATTTTTTTTTTTTTCCTTGCATGAGGGGGCTGCTGGAGGGGTTGCAAGTTTGTTCCTGTCCCCATGTGCTCCTTTAAACAGAATCAGCAGGAAATTAACTAGAAGTTGTGCAGCAAGTATCTCCAATTTATTAATATAAATTACATAGTAATTGCATTTGTTCTTCATCTGTCTTTTGCCTTGCAGACCAGAATCTGTAGAAGCTAGCCCTGTGGTAGTTGAAAAATCGAACAGTTATCCACACCAGTTGTATACCAGCGGCTCGCATTCACACAGTTACATTGGTTTGCCCTATGCAGTAAGTTCTATGCTAAGTATTCCGTACAAAATATGTTACGTAAAAATCTGCTGATTTTATCTGGAAAAACTGATTCATGCTTATGTTTCTATATCTTATTGGGTTGGCTAAGATGGTCAATTTGAAGCAGAATAAGTTGGCTGAGAATGGTCAGTTTGAAGCAGAATACAGAACATAGTGGACTTAAATGTATGACATAGTTAAGACGTTAGAAAATAAGATTGAATTGTGACATAACTAAAATTTTAACCTTTTACTACAAAAATAAGAAGCCTGAAGTCTTTTGCCAAATAAATTCTTACATTTTGGCTTGAATAACCATGAGTGTATGAGCATTTACAGTAACTTATCTTTTTAACAAAATCCTAGGACCATAACTATGGTGCTCGGCCTCCTCCAACGCCTCCAGCTTCTCCTCCTCCGTCAGTGCTTATAAGCAAGAATGAAGTAGGTATATTTACCACTCCCAACTTTGATGAAACCTCTAGTGCTACTACCATCAGTACGTCAGAGGATGGAAGCTATGGGACAGATATTACCAGATGCATTTGTGGCTTTACACATGATGATGGATATATGATCTGTTGTGACAAATGCAGGTAATGAATATTAAAATAGCTTGGAAAGTAAAAATGACTTGAAACTTAAGGCTGCACTGAAAGTAAATGTAACTACATGGTGTTTTAATTACGTTGAGTCACAAGAAATTTTCTTCCGTCGGAAAAGTGCTTGAAGGTTGTGTGGTTTTCTCATAGGCAACATAGTCAGTTAAGGCCAGTGAGTACTTTATTATTTTTTCTGGTCAGTCTTGACTCCTCATTAATTTGGTCATGCCTTTACTTGTACGTTGCTGCTTAATAATGGTATACCTTTTTCCCCTGTAAAAAGGATGTCTCTGGTACTCTGTCCCAAGTTATTTGTTAGTATGGTAAAATAAAGACCTAGGCATTACTTAATCTGCATGTACTGAGTAATAAAGCATCTTGGTGAATTATGTATATATGAATCAAAGAACTGGAAGGATGCAAAATAATGTGAAAGAAACTTCTCACATATTGATTTCTCTGTGCGTGATCTTTCTGATAACTCTTTAATTTTCAAAGGATTTAGTTAATAAGTTTGAAAAGACTAACCTAGATTCTTCTTGGAGAAGCTGAAGTTAAATTTTTAGACTTCTGAGTTTATGCTTAAGCACCTACTTGATTATAGTATAATAAGAGACTGCTGTTAAATACTTGGAGTTGGAAAAACAAGATAAGAAATTTTTAGAGCTGATATACTTAACAGGAAAAGACAAATCTCGTGCTTCTACTCAATATTAGCCTGAATTTTTACATTCAGTACGGTTAATGAATACTGCTGAATTTCTTAGATCTTTGTGTATTTATAAAATGATAGTTATAGCTAATTAAAATATTAATTTGAGCGCCATTCTTCTGTCTGCTTATGTAACAAGCTTGTTAGTAATTTCTGAGGGTCCTTGATTCTGATAATCTTGCTCATTATTTTGAAATGTATTAAGATGTTCTTCCAGCAGTGAAGTTGTAGGCAGTCACCAGTTAGGTAGATGAGATTTTCTGTAAGGAGTTGTGAATTTACCATGACTATTTCCAGTTGGGAAGATAACTATTTTTGTGTCCCTCATCCTTCTAGCAATGTAGGGATGAGTGTAAACTACTTTTTTAGGTTAGCCTTCAGTCTATCAAGCAGTCTTTTCCCTGACTCTGGGAAGCAGTTGAAGCTCTTTCTATGCTATAGAACAGTACTACCAGTTTATAACAGGGTGTATAAAAATGTGTATTTATTTTTCTCTTAAAATATATAAGGAAATCAAACCATATCTTGGTGTATATTTCTCTATATAAAAATATTTTATGTATCCATTTCTAAAAGGGAATTGAATCCTTTTGTTTAAAACCAGACCACTTGTTGCTATGCAAAGCGTAAGTCTTATTGCTATGGGTATTTGTCTCTATCTTGTTCTCTGTTGCGATAATTTACCATTTTATTTCTGATGCTAGAGAAAAATTTCCAGGAGAGAAAATGAGTCAGCTAGCAGGGTGGTGGCAAAGACAGTGATTGAGATGTAGTTTTAGGCAGTATTGAATCTGAGTAAAGATGACAATAAAAAAAAAGGAACAGCTTACTTTCTCTGTGTATTGTGCACACAATTTAAAAATTGTACTTTAAAGTTGGGGTTTTATTTTGGTGTTTTCATAGTGTCTGGCAGCACATTGACTGCATGGGGATTGACAGACAGCATATTCCTGACATATATCTGTGTGAACGTTGCCAACCCAGGTAAGTAGTTTTGTTGACTTTGAACTCTTAAACAGAATGGAACAGTGCACAACTGATGTTTTTCTAAGTATCTGAACATTCAGGTGGTGTACTGTTTATTGTGTAATAGTCAATGGGAAGCGCTAGAGGTCTGTTTTAATACTTAGACACACTGTTTTATTTTCTAATTTCAGGAGTTTAGATAAAGAAAGAGCAGTGCTGTTGCAACGAAGGAAAAGGGAAAATATGTCAGGTGAGTAAAATTTAAAGCTCTTAAGTATAAATTATATATATAGACTTAAGAGTGCATACATGGTTCCTGCAGTTTTGACAGCCTTTAACATATAAGATTCAGTAAATCAATGCCTTTTACTTGACTGTATTGTTACCAACATAACATCATAGCAGAATTGTTGTAGTTCCATGTGTTTTTAGTAATGGTTTTCAGCACTGCCTTTTTTTTTTTATAGCAGTGCAGAATAATTCAATCTGTTGAACAATGTTCAAGTTTCATAATAAGCAATGTTGCTTTTATAATAACTCCTTTGAGTAAGGTTCTGAAAATAAGGTGGAAAAGCTTCAAGTTTCTTCTTTTGGGATGAGAGAGGGTTTCTAAGTCTTCTTTCTCTCTGGAAAAAAGTTTTGGGAGGAAATTCTGATTTGTTGGATGTAGATTGGGTTTTTTTGATATGGCTCCGGGTTTGTTTGGACAATGGGAAAAGTTGCTTAAACTGAGCTAATACGATGTAACGATGTTTTTGAGGGTTTTTGCTTTTGATAACCAGGTGGAGTGTAGTGCAAGTACCCATTTCAGTCTATGTATTTTATGCAAGTAGTTCTTGTAGTTGTTCATGCGATTTCAAAACTCATCTGGTCTAACTTGTCAGGAGTTCTGTCTGGCCATCACCAAAGTGTGTTGTCAAATTCTTGGTTGACAGCTGGTACTTCCAAGCTCTGTTACAAAAGTAATAATTTGAGAGGAGGTCATCCTCTTAAATGTAACATGTTTTACTTTCAGGTCATGTTTCTGAAGTTGTGGAGTGTGTGTGTGTGTGTTTTAAGATTTCTTTTAAAAATACCGTGTAGATACGGTCCTGCTGCCCACTTCTTATGGCTTCAGAAAATGTGAGGGCTACGTGGCACAACTGTGCTTCTTGGTGCTGTTGATACTTGGTGTTGTCTGGTACTAAGTTGCCTAAAGTCCCTTAAAGGTATTCATGACCTACTTACAAAAACACAATCATTTTTTGTTTTGTCTGGGTTCATTTTAACAAAACCAAGCTTATTTTCTAAAGTTTTCGTTGACCTACTAGGTCAACCAAATTTAAATTCTAAAAATTTTTAGAATTTAAAATTATTTTTGCTGATTCTATTAAAATAATAGAACAAGTAGATTTATAACTCATTTGGAGTTAATGAGTTCACTGAGTGGTCTGATAATACTGTGAAGTTGAACTTGAATTTTCATACAGGATAGGGGAAGTTGATGATTGAGCTATTGAAATAATCTCTTGGGATTTGTAGGCACACTATCTGATCATTTACTGTAAACTGAAGGGAAAAGAGATTTAAAATCTTAAGAGGAGCTGACGAGATCTTACCTTTGAAGTTAGTATTTAACCCTCCTCAGTCTTGATGATCAGTGTTTTAAATCTGTTACATGCATTCAATAGGAAAGGAAATACTAAATGGTAAAGCAAAAGTATCAAAACAGAGTTAAAAAGAGAGGCAAATTCAGATCCTCTTTAATCTAAAATGTGGTCAAAGTGCAGTATTGATTACTGTGATTGTATTAATACTTAACTTGAGTGTCTGGGCTTACACCTCTTAATTTCCATCTAGCCTGGCTGAATGCACTTTATGTTGACTGGTATATGGTTCAGTTGGACTTAGTGATTTTGGGTATAAACTGTGTGAGACATTAGTAAAACAGGCAATTTTCATAAATTATTTCAAGTAGGAAAAGCGAAAGTGGCATCAACTTGAATGGATCTTTGCAATGTTTTAGATGCTCAACAGGAGCAGAATGTTACTTTTAACCTAATTATTACTAATGTACAGGTATTTGATAAAAGGTAAGACTGCATAATTTGGATGCTCTTTGATGAATAAGTCTGTATATATAGGGCTTTTCACTTAGATAGGAGAATTCTTTACCGTATGTTTTTATTGTAAAGATTTCTGAAGAGTTGCTGGCTTAGCTGTTGTTTCATCCAAAGGTAAGCAGTGGGGAGAAAGTAGTAGATCAGTTGGTTTGTTTCAAGACAAGAGTTTTTAAATGAACATTTCACGTCATAGAAAATTGTATGTGTTAAACTTTTATGTGTAACCACATCACCTTTTTTTCTGGCAACGTTTTTAGCCCATTGTTCTGGGGCTTGTGATTGTATGAGATGTTGATTTTGTGTTTCTGGTATAAAAGTCCAGTTCTGGTGCAGCTTACTGTGCACTGGATTACCTACTATGGTTCAGTGAAGTGAGCACCTTTGTTAAGCCCGTACTCAGTTGTATACTGGATGATCTAGGTTTGTTGGTGGGTTTGTTTTTTGGGTTTGTTTGGTTTGGTTTTTTTTTAAGATACAATATCTAGATGTATAACTTAAACAAGGATGTTACTTTAAGCTGTTTGGTCTTGAAATTGATGCTGTCGAAAACACTTGATGCTTCTGGGTAAATTAATCTGGGCCCATAACCCATTGTGAAATTTAGGGAGTTTGTATCTTGCTTCTGACATGCAAATTCAAGATCTCCCCTTAGTGTGCTTTACCAAGGCTCTTCAAAATGAAAGCAGGTTATGTAGGTTAGGAAGGAGTGTCTCAAAACAACACTATGTAATTATATGTTCAGTTGAGGTAATTATTCTTTACAGTAAGTTAGAGCACAGTGTAGACAACAATACTGAAGTGTTGCTTCCCTAAGGAAGACAGTGTTTTGTGGGGTTTGGGGCAAGGGGGAGAGGTGTGTGGCTGTGATGTCATGATTCTGTAGGCACTAGTGTATGTATTACAGATGCTGACAGTTTCAGGAGGGCCTGGGGTTTCTGTTTCTCAGGCATTGGTTATTCTGCTACTTATTCTTCTTTGATTAGATGTTTCTTCTTTCTGTGTGCTTTTTATGCTCATTTAGAAAATATTCTCAGCAGAGATGTAAACAAATTGAGAAAACATCAATTCCTAATTTATGAAGTATAATTATGTGCCTGATAAATGTTCAAAAGAATGACCAAGCTGGTAAAATGGGATTGTTTACTATGCACAGAAGAATCCTGTTAAGGAATGTTGTGAGCTGGAAAAATCCAGAGTAACCAGTAGCTGGAGTTCTTTATTTAGTAAAGAAGGTTTCGAGAATTAGGACTGCGGAGTGCACTGATTAAAGCAACATCCTTCTCAGATCAGAAGGAATGTTTTCTCTGCTCTCGTATTAAGTATTTGTAAAGCCTGCTTCTTCTGTGCCTTATGAGAAAAAGTTTTGCTTAGTGTGAAGTTTGTTTACTGAATGCAGAATATTTGGAAAAGCTGCTAAAATCTGAGAAGTCTGTACTGAGCACATGCAAACAGCAGTCTCTTATCTGTGTGCATCATCTCTCTTCCAATCTTCCCCATCCTTCACAGCCTTTCATCTTGACAGAACTAGGGTAATCCTGTTTCAGGTCAGGATATGTGTTTGTCTGACATAAATGCTGATGTATGCTAAATTTCAGGCTTTGGCCTTTAGGTCTGTGAGAACACAGCAAAAAGAAAAATATCTGTCAGTTTGTGTCTGATGGTCTCTTTTCCCTAAGTAGCAGAATGTTACTTTTAGGGGATTTTGAATACAAAAGGCTTGTGGCTAAATTGACACATTAACCCTGAAAAAGGCATTTAACAGTGCAAATTGCAGCTGAAATAGTTGATTATGACTTACATGTGATTAATTAATAGAGGTTCACAAGAACAGCTGGTCAGTCATTAATTTTAATCCCTTCTAGAATACAGTCATCTGAGAGAATCCAAATGCCATATTACAAGTGAAAACTATATATAAGTGAATGAGTTAACAGTTTTTTTTTTTTACCTTTTTTGTTCTGATTCTAATTGTGCTTAAAATGGAATATGGTCATTAATTCCATTCAAAGAATGGAATTTAGTATGGTACCTTTTTCTTACCTTGCATTACAAACCTCTCTTAATTACCGGTTTCTCATTGGTGCGTCATTTTCATGCTGTTGCAACTGTTGCTGAATTTTGCATATGAGTGCTTGGAGCATTTGTCAGTATGAATTTTTGTGTTTTGAAGGCAGATGTAGAGTAACTAGTGAATGTTCTTTCTGCAGTACTTAATTATTTACAGAATATTCTTTGTTTTAAAGATGGGGATACCAGTGCAACAGAAAGTGGTGATGAGGTTCCTGTGGAACTGTATACTGCTTATCAACATACACCAACGACAATTACTTTAACTCCTACAAGAGTTACAAAAGTCAATGATAAGAAGAGGAAAAAAAGTGGAGAGAAAGAACAGAACATAGCAAAATGTAAAAAAGTAAGTGAATGTAATTTCTCTTATTACTCTGCGTTAGAAATTATAGCTATATGACATTTCTTGCCAGGAGACACTGATTTAAAAATCAAGGTGTTTTACTGCCTGGTTTTAGCTTGAAATGTATTACTCTGCAGTAAATTATAGTCTTCTTGGGTGCCTGACCCCCATGACCCCTCCTTATTTCAAGTTAATATATCCTGGCTGGGAATATTTAGTTTTATAATTGAGGCAGAGTCTCACCGCAGGAATTGCATTTACATGACCATTTGAAATAGTTAGACGTGGGGTAGAACAAACTTCGGGGTACCCAAAGAATTACTTGAAAGTCTTCATTTGTGGTGGTTTTAAGTACAGAAATGTTTGCCATCGGTTGTCCTGATGTGACTCCATGTCCATTTATTTGAGTTGAAATTGTGTGGAAGTGTGCCATCAGAAAGTTAGCTGCTAAACTAATTAGATTTAAAAAATACTGGCATTATAATGTTTAGCTACAGGTGTATAAACAGTATAATACATGTGAAGACAATACATTTGTGAAGAAGTAAAGTACATGGAACTTCCTAAACAAGTGGTTTTCATAGTTAATTTCATTGGCTTGGATGAGAATTTTGTCCTTTAAAACTTGAAAGTCAGAATAAGTTATTGATGTCTTTTTGGAAATCTTTAGTAAAACATTTCCTTTTGGTTGAACAATTCTCAATACAAATCTATTGCCGTGTATTCTTCTGTTACCTCTGATATTTTGGCTCGGATTCTGAAATTTTAGAGAGTCAAGTTGTAACGTGGGAGAAAGGTAGAGGTATCTGATTACTGTTCACTTAGGTTGCAATGCTGAATTGTTTTTTTAAATACATTTTGCAAGATGTAACCTCTTACTTTTTGAGGTTTCAGCATAGTTTGTTCTGTTGTTTTCCTCTTGCATGTTCAATTGAAAAGTTAATTTGTTAATAGGTCTTTAATTCCTTAAGACATATTGTATTTACTCCAGTGAATATAAATATCTAATTTTATTCCAGGCATTTCGAGAAGGATCCAGGAAATCTTCAAGAGTAAAGGTAATGTGATTTTGTTTGGGTTTTGTTTCAAACCTTAATTGTATGTTACTTAAATAATAAGCATCAGGAGTGTAATTTGGGCTATACACTACGCACTACAATATTCTCTTCTTAGTAACTATTACATATGCATCACAGTGATTTTAAATTAAGGTATGAGCACTACATCTTTGTCCTGCGAAATTAACTGAAATAATTAGTGCAGATTTTTATTTCAAGAATAGGTGGTTTTCAAGAGCCAGTGGATGAATTGGGGCTCATGTGTGCTATGCAAGGGAGTAAAGTTGAGTGAACACCTCATTCAAATTTAGTGGCTCCAGCTTTTCGTAACTGTTAAGCAGGGAAATAATGAAATGGCTGTATTGCATTTGAAAGCTAAGTTAGTGGTTCTGCTCTGTCAAACCTCCGTCTATACCTGGTGGGACTCCTGTATGTCTGGTGGGATTTTACTCACTGGTACTGGCATAGTCCGAGGGAATCCTATTGGGCTATCTGCTTTGTAAGATTGAAGTGTTACAGCAGTCTATAAATTTTCTGTGAGATAAAAATGTGCATGGTGTGAGAACTAGCTATTTCCATAGTTCATTCATGCTTGGTATATATAAAAACAAGTGGGATGCAATTTACACTTCAAATGTGTGAGATGTGCCTGTGAACAGTGAAGATAGAATTGGGGAAAAAAATCTCTAATTTGGTGGGGTTTTTTTAATATGGTGCTTGTAAGGTTCCATTGTTTTTTCATGGTTGTATTAGCATCACACCTTTTAAATGCTGTTTGTCTGTATGGTTTTCTTCATGCACAAAAGAAATGTAAACAGGTAATTTGAATTGCTGAACTACTTGTGTTTTATTAATGTTTAATAGTGTCTCTGCTCAGGTGGATAGAAAAGGGAGCGTTGGCTGGCTGCTGCTGTCCGTAAGGAGCTTTGGTTGGCTGCAGCCTGGCTGCTGCTTGTGAGGTCTGGAGGTACAATGGCACTTTCTTTAAAAGTGAAAGGATCTGAAGCACTGCAGAAGAAATTTATGTAGTGAGGAGCAGATCAGGAGAGAAAAAATTTATGTGCAAAGCCTGTAACATTAGAGTCACAACCTTAATGTAGCAGGTGTACGATTAGTAAAGTTTAGTAAGTTATGCAGCGGAAGAAAAGATATGACATGATCTTTGAAGTTGAAAGGGGAAAATCAAGTCTGTGTATTACAGGATAAAAGCTGGAGTTCTCTATATTTGCACATGTTCACAGAAGTTGAGTGGGCAGGGAGATCTGACCCTTCAACTCCTGCACTTAGATTCGTGATGCAGTGCAGTTGTGGGAGGAAACAATGTCACTCTCCATTCTCATCCCACTAAGAGCGGGAATCGCTGTTGAGGAGGGAAAGTATTCCTGAACTTGGGTGATATTTACTAAATAATAAAATTCTTGAAAGGACAAATGTAATGTGACTGAATTTAACTCAATGTTTTTAAATAATGCAAAGTTTTATACCAGACTTGCTAAAAAAACCCAAACCTTAAGTCCGTGGCATACCTTTGCCCATCATTTTGTGTCTTGTTGTAGACTTTTTTTTTCTATTTTAATATCTTACCTGCTAATGTCTGGTCACTTACTTTAATTTTTAGGGCTCAGCTCCAGAGATTGATCCTACTGACAGTTCGAACTTTGGATGGGAAACTAAAATCAAGGCATGGATGGATCGTTATGAAGAAGCAAATAATAACCAATACAGTGAAGGTGTCCAGAGGGAGGCACAAAAAATAGCTCTCAGATTAGGCAATGGAAATGACAAAAAAGAAGTCAGCACCAGCAATCTGATTTTCAAACCTCCAGTAGAGGTAATGAGCTGTGCCTTGTTGTGTTACTGCATGCTGTGTTTGCCATGACATTAGATGCCTTAAAAAAAAACCCAACCAACCAAAAAACCCCAAACCAAACCAAAAAAAAACCCAAATAAACAAAAATAAACACAGGGAAAAAAAAAAAAAAAAGGGTTTCACATTCACTTTCTGTTCCTTGTCTCACCAGATCAAAGCATCAGAATTTTAACATAACTTTCAGAATTCGTAACTGATTTTTATACATTCTGTGCCACCCCGGTTATGTTTACACTTGCATATCATTTATTCTAAAAAGTACCTTAGGTGTTAGTCTCAGCCTGAACACTGGATTGTCCTTAGACTGTCTTTTGACACACAGTCAGCTTTAGTCAACTTTGCTGCTATTTCTCAGTGAGGGATATCTGGAGTGGTTAGAGTAGAAAGAATCATTGAAGCTGTATTTATTTTTTTTTTCCCCTACTATGTGTATCAAGATGTTCATTGTCTACATTTTTCTTAAGGTGTGGTAAGTGTTCTGGATGTTCATGGGTGGTGTTTCTGACACTGATTTTCTTTTAAACTCATGATCCTGTAATTTCTAGTTTATGAAGAAATCATGCAATGTCTTTTTCTAGCCTTACTTACCAGTAACTTATCAGTTACGTACAGGCTTAAAATCAGAGCCATGTAAAAGACTTAGCATTTTGTAGCAGAAATCTTGAGGAGTAGTTACTGTAGCAGATTAATGGAAGCATCTTTGCTTCTTTTTCTCAAAGACCATCATGGCATATGGGACAGCCTCCTTAGAGGAATATCCCTACTTACAGAGCCTTTTGCCTACATAGAGGCTACTTCCTTTTTGATTGGTGATGACAGTTATGAGAGGTGTGAGTTCACTAATTGCCAGGGTATGTATTGGTTTTTAATTAAAGCCATCCTTCCATCTAAAGATATGAAAATGAATTTGGAAACTCTCTAGGATTCTTTTTTTTTAATTATTATGTTATTTCCCTGTTCTGTTTTTCCTTGAATGATTTGTGAATGTCATTTTATGTCTGCATGTTTTGTTTTGTTCGAAGGAATTGAAGCCTTTTGAAAGTGTTGTGCAAAACAATGCAGCAATTCATCCTAGTCATGATGAGAGTTAAGTGCACTAGTACTTGAATTGTGAGAACATGAATATGTCAGTTTTCAGCCATGTTCTGGAGAACTAGGCCTGAAGCGTTCCTCGTGTCTAAATTGATAACTAGTAGCATCGGTAGGGGAGCAGGACAGCTTGGTCAGTTCAGTCTGGAGGTGTGATTACAAAAAGGAGGGTTTTTTAGTTGATATAAAATTGTTTAGTAGTTGTGAAAGCATAATCTGCTGTTAATAATAATGGAAGAGTGGTAGAAAGTGAAAATTCATAAATGAATCTATGTCTTTACAGAGTTACGTGCAAAAAAACAAGAAAATTTTAAAGGCTGCCAAAGACTTGCCTCCTGATGCACTTATTATTGAATACAGAGGAAAGTTCATGCTGAGAGAACAATTTGAAGCTAATGGATATTTCTTTAAAAGGTTTGTTTATTCCTAATGTTTTAGTAAAGTAATTGTTCAAATGCTCTTTGCCGAACTGTTGCTTCAAGTACAAGTGGGTCTTAGTTACCAGCAGTGTCTTGTATTTTACTTTATCTGATTAAAAGTAATGACAACTGGAATCTTTTCTGCCCCTTTCTCTTCTGGATATCCTTACAGATTTTTTCAGGAGCTAGTTTTCTCTTTTTTGTTCTTGCCTGGTTACAGGATTCCTGCATGCTCAGTTGCGTAGTTGTGCACCTTAAACCAGGAAATAGACAGGTTCTACCATCCTAAAATAATTCATATGTTAATGATAAAGGCTTTATCTTTTGTGAGAGAAATGGATTTTAAGTCCATCAGGCTGAGAATGAAATTGGACACAGGCCAGCTTGGGGGGCTGTTTTACTGCTAGAGTTCTCTAGTTGGTTAATTTACTATTCTGTGTGTTGACTGCTTCCTTCTTCCTGTGGATTGTTTTCAATGCTGCCACTAACAGCATGAACACACCTATTTTGAGAATTTGAAAAAGGCCTGTTGGAGGAGATAAAGCACAGCTTTTCTCAGTAAAAATGGAAGGGTTCTTTGGCACTTGGAATAGCAGAACTTAAAGCATGAGTTCACAAAGTATTTTGGAGGCCCCTTTCCTTCGGGAGGGTTGGTGCTAGTGATGCCGCAGGTGTTAAGCGGATGTGGAGGTCTTACTTTTTCTTAAACGATTCTATGTGGCATATAAGTATCTGAATTTCATTTTGGGGCCTGTCATAAGAAAAGTTTAAGAAATTTGAAAAACCTTAACTGTATTTTCCATGTCTAGTGCTTGCTCTGTTAGTGTCCTCCGTTTAGATCCTATGCAGATGATACAGGGCTGTAACTCCATCTTGAGGTATTCTGAGAATACATTTGGGGAATGTACCAGTTAAAATCATGAAGCTTAAAAATAAGCATGTCAGATTAACCTCCAAATTTGGTTTAGTGTGCCAAGCATTGTGTTACAAAGCTGACTAAAAAGAACAAGCATTATTTAGCATCATGAAAATTATGAAATTCCTGGTTTTCTTGTTTGTTTTTCAGGCCATACCCATTTGTTTTGTTTTACTCCAAATTCCATGGGCTAGAAATGTGTGTTGATGCAAGGACTTTTGGAAATGAAGCTCGATTCATCAGGCGTTCCTGTACGCCAAATGCGGAGGTGAGCACATTTAGAAAGTTAAACTAGGTTTTATTTACTTGAAAATCTCCTTTTCCTTGAAATTCCTGATAATTTGAGCAATCCCTGCAATTTTTATACTAGTCCTTGAAAGTAATTCACAATAATCTAATAACGTTCTCTTGACTATAGGTGAGGCATGTAATTGAAGATGGAACAATTCATCTTTATATTTACTCCATCCATAACATTCCAAAGGGAGCAGAGATTACCATAGCATTTGATTTTGATTATGGAAATTGGTAAGTATTTGAGAATGCTGTTCTAAAATACATCAAATGCTCATTAAGTTACTTTGCAATTCACAATGGTTTTGGTTTTGTATCATTTACTTCCTTGCGTGCTTTAATAACACAAGGCTCCTTAGGCACTGTATTTACAATGAACAGTGTGTGTGTGGGTAGAAGTGTGTATTTTTATTACTGCATTTCTGTGGCCTGCTCTTAAGCCAGCTTGGGTGCAGTGCTGTGCAGACATGACTTTGCTACTCGACCTGAGCTATGTATGACCACGGAGTACATGTGGTAATCAGCATGGGTTCAGACTATCTCGAGATACCATGCACTGTTAAGAGTTGTAGACGTACTCCTTCTAAAAATATATAGTAGTTGTGTTTAGTACCTGTAGCTGACAGCGTGTTTCAGTTGAACGTGTTTGAGTAACGTTTCCTATGTATCCAAGTGGAGCTTAAAATCATGCAGAGTGACTCTGAGTTTGGTGTGCTTATGCTGTAAATTGTGTCTGCCATCTTTTCATATAGAATGAACTCTGACTTCCGTGCATCTGTTTGTTTTGTGTGGGTTGTATTTCCACCTAGGATTATACTCAGATTTTAGATGTTTTTTGTCTTTCAGGCAAAATACTAACCTTGAGTTTAAAAGAATTCTGTGTGGCAAAGCTAAAGCCAAAACTACTTTTAACCAGTGGATAAGGTTTTTGAATTACAGTAGTGTTGTATAGCGTGGTGAAAACTTCAGTCACCTCCATTTTAATGTGGTTGGTTTGCATTATAGCAGATGTTAAATGGGAAGTATCAGTGATTTAGTATTGGAGGGTCTCATTGCTGTACAACCTAATCAAATATGCCTTCTTGCATTTAATTGCTTGCAGTAAATACAAAGTGGACTGTGCTTGCCTCAAAGAAAATCCTGAGTGTCCAGTTCTCAGACGTTCCGAGCCTACAGAAAACATCAATACTGGATATGAAACTAGAAGGAAAAAGGGAAAGAAAGAGAAAGATGTTTCAAGAGAAAAGGAGACTCAAAATCAGAACATCACATTGGATTGTGAAGGAGCAGCCACCAAAATGAAAATTGCAGATAATAAACAGAGGAAGCTCTCTCCCCTCAGGCTGTCCATTTCTAATAATCAGGTACTGACACTCAGAAATAAAAGCTTTTAAATACAGATACTCTCCTTTTATAGCTACTAAAGGAATTTTAACAAGTCAGTGAAAAGCAATATGGAGATTTATCAAAAATCAGAACGATGGATAAGCTGTTTAGAATTTTATATATTATTTTCAGTTTTCCTTAATATTTGGTTGTCATTAAAGGTATGTTGGTTCCCATACCGGTTTTAAGTATACTTTATTCCTCTGACTGTCTTTGTGACTCTCTGATGTGATGGCCTTGTGTCATGGTTTCAGGAGCTCCCAGTCCATCCTGAAGTGCCTTTTGGCTGTGTTACTCAGTAGTATTTTAAACAGAGCAGTAAGTAGCCCTGCTCTTAAAACAGAACTCCAACCCAGAATACTGAGTGTTGACTGCAGCTCCATTTTTGATAGAGCTCTGCAGTTCTGTGTTTAATTCAGTTGGGAGGAGGAGAGTGTGTTTTGAAACTATATGTGTAGGTAGTATGGTAGAGCTACCTGGTAATGCACTGTGATAGTAAATTTTAAATTAGTCTTTTTTTGAATATGTCAGTTTGAAAGAACTATTGGGAAGGGTCCGTGATATAAATTATTAATTTTGCAGAGCAGCTATTAAAGATAACTATTCAACATGATTAGATTGTTACCTTAGTAACTGTCTATATTTCTTCATTTTGGGGGTGGTGGTGATGTGTTTTTTTTTTTTAAATATGATGGGTTTTGATGATGATTTTAGGGGCAGAGAAAAGGGAGTTATTCTGGGAGGGAGCAAATCCTAGTTCTTTTAACACCATTTTAGGACTGAAGGTAAAAATGAGTACGTTGACACCCAGTTTTCTTAAGATGATAAATTGTTCTGGAATGTTAGTAGCTAAATAGCTTGAAAATGCTTGGAAGTCCAAAAGGTATGCATGTGACTTGCAAATTATGATCTCCAGAGAGGTAGTATTTAAACTTTCCCATCTGAAGTGATTTTTGATTTGTGTTCTGTGTCATGTTTCCAAGAAGTGATAGCTGGTATATGGAACCTTCTCCTGATATTTTAATGTAATATATACAGTTCTTATATAGAACAGGAGAACTTCTATTGTTTTTCAAAACTGAAGAGTAGGAATTGTGGGAAGAATAAAGCTTTTAAAAGTACATTTGCATTTTCCCATACACTTTCTTTACAGTAGCATCATATATATCACCCCAGGAAAAAAGCTACTAATTGGCTGGTTTCTATGTTTAGATATATATTTTAAGACAAACTTTAAATCTTTGTCTAGTCCTTTATGCAAAAGTGAAAATAAATATAGGACTAGTGAACACTTAATTCGTTTCAAAGTTACAGTTTCATGCTTGTTTTTTCTTTTGAAACAGAAAACCATTGTTTGTTAGGTAACTTTTGTGTTTTCATATGATAGATTATATAGTGAGTGTTTAAATGGAAAACGTGACTTCAATTGAATACACTTCTGAGAAAAACATCTCTGTGTAATTGTTGACATCTACTTTGGCATTCATTCTATTTCACTGAAACTAATACTATTTTTATGGGTGTATAATGTAAAGCTCCTAATTATTTAACTGATTATAAAGTGGTTAGGGCAGTGGCCATTGTTAGTGTCCAAAAGTTTCTTTTGGTTTAAAGGTTTAATTCTGATACTTCTTTTTGCTTGGTGGGATGGGGGAGTGGGGATGGAACACATTCATCCTGATTTATTGCTTTGGTTACCTTTGATGTAGTGATCTGAGGATTCTTAGTTCTGTGTAGCTTTTAGTTCACTCTAGTTTGCGAGAGGAGTAGAACTTCAGTAAAACAGTCATTTCCATCTTCCAGGAGCCAGATTTTATTGATGATATAGAAGAAAAAACTCCCATTAGCAATGAAGTAGAAATGGAATCAGAGGAGCAGATTGCAGAAAGGAAAAGGAAGATGGTAAGTTGGGAAGCAAGTAGCTGCCTAAAAGGCATCACTAAGGCTTAGTGACACCTGCTCTTCCCATGCTAATTGCTGCCTTTTTGTGGGCTTGTAGAATCTGAGCATGTGCAAAGTCAGATCCTTACATGAACTCATCCTCAAAATGCAAGGCTTGCTATTTGAGAACACTTCGTCTGGGTTCATCACTGCTTTCTGACAAAAATCGGCTTTTATCTTCAATTGTATATAATTTTTTTAGTGTCTTTAGATGATTTCTGCAATGTCTTTTTTAGATCTAATTATTTGCTCTTTATTATTGCTTGTTATTTGTGATGGCCATTTTTATAAATAGCATTGGGAATCAAGATTTTTGCCTATTTTATTTGAATTCCCAACTTAAATCAAAAGTCCCAGAAATCCTGATTTTCAGATTTTGGTAGAACAGTGTTAATAAAAGTAGCATCTTAAAATACGCTTTTTTTTGTTAAGTATTCAAAAAATTCAGCAAGTTCTTAAATCCAAAGTAGGATTCTCTTGTTTGTCAGGCTGGTATGGATGTAAGCCTTTCTTCAGAAGTCTAGTATTTGCAGTGATTGTAACATGTCACTTTAATCTGAGCTTCTGCTGGACTTGATCTTCATGTCAAACATACATTGAACATGTTTTGAAGTACCTAAAAAAATAGAGTAATTACATATTTATATATATGACAGATGATTACTAAAACTGATCATGATTATTGCTAAATCCATCAGACAAGAGAAGAACGGAAAATGGAAGCTATCCTGCAAGCTTTTGCCAGACTAGAAAAAAGAGAAAAAAGAAGAGAACAGGCTTTGGAAAGAATCAGCACAGCAAAAACGGAGGTTAAATCAGAATGCAAGGAAGCACAGATTCTCAATGATGCTGAATTTATTCAGGTAGTTATCTGGAGTTTTATTTTAAAGCTAGCTTTTAACATTGCATATTTTGTCAATTTGGATGGCGAGCTGCATGTTAAGATGTATGAAATTTTTTTTTCCCCCTCTGAACTCAAATATATGTGACCAAAATCTATGTGGTTCTTTTACATTACATTTTATTAGCTCCTGAATTTTTTTGCAGATAAGATACATATAGAATTCTTTAATGAAGAATTTCAGTTACATGAATTATGCAAACATGCACACACACACACCAGCTGTGTAATTCAGTCTGTCTTTGTAGTTCAGGATAGAAGCATTTATCGATGTTGACTTTAGCCACAATAGGTGACTTTCCTTAGGCACCCTCTGTAACCAGTAGAGAACAATTTGTTTCTTCAGTGGGTCTTTCAGGAACATGTGATGTTATAACCTTTCTGTTATTTTAAAGGAAATGAGTTAGTAAAGTGTATTTTTTTTCTGAGTTCTTGCAGATGATACTTAATGTTTTATAAACAGTTTTAAACTCTGTTGTTAATGGATGCTTCTTAGTTTGCAAATACTCATACAATGATTCTCAGTTCAGGTTGTTTCCCTGAGCAATTTCTGTCAGCATTCTGTTAAGAACCTTTTGTGACAAAGCTAAACACCTATGAAGCTATAAATTGCAAAAAGACTATTGGACTGAAACATCATGATATAAGCAGTTGATTTCTAGCTTATGGATGAATGAATGTCAGTTCTTACACAAATCTATTGTGATCTGACTGGTGATGGGTGTGTGTGAATACTCTGCTGATGATACAGCATGTGCTTGGGAGGAAACTACAGGAAATCCTGTCTTTTGCCTTCAAGAAGGAGAGAAGTATTGTAGTTCTGACAACAAAATGAGATTGAGGCTTTTTGGACCTGTAAAAGAAGAGGGACTTTTTTTTTTCCTAAGAAAGATAGGTAGCTCTAAATGTATGTGGGATCTGTTTACTAGACTTCTATCTTGTCCCAGGAACCGGCAAAAGAAGAAATTGCCACCAAGCCCACCCCAGCCAAAGTCAATAGAACTAAACAGAGAAAAAGCTTCTCCCGGAGTAGAACTCACATTGGACAGCAGCGCAGGCGGCACAGGACTGTCAGCATGTGTTCAGATATCCAGCCCTCATCTCCTGATGTGGAAGTAACTTCACAGCATAACGAAACTGAGAATGCAGCACTGGTAGCTGAGCCTGAAACAGAAACTGTTGTTACAGAAATGGTTACTGAAACAGAAGCTCCAGCACTTAGTAAATGCCCTACTAAGTATCCTAAAACAAAGAAGGTAAGTCTCTTGAGGGGTGGAGAAAACAAGATGGACCTTAACGGAATTTTAAAAAAATTGTAGGCTGCTTCATCAGTATGCAACTCCATGTATGGTTTTTTTTAAATGTTTACTCATTTCTTGAAAAAATCACCACTGTATAACAACTTACTGGTAATAGATTAAAATACGTGTAACATCCTTTGGTGGAAGTTAGTTTGGATTTAAGACATTTCCAAAATACATCATCCAGAGCAATTTTGGAACAAAATGTTTTCTAAATGGGTTTTCTAAATGGATTGAAATCATATACATAACCAAAGCATAACTAAAGCTGTTAATTTAAAGAAAAACCCAAGGAAACAAAAGTTGCCTTTCTTTCCTTTGTTCATTGTATGCTTCAGATAGCAAACAGTCTCTCCAAGGAAATCACTAACTTGTACTTCTCAGATGTCTGTTCTGAAGTGAATGGATCTAGACACCCCAAATGTGTATGCGCATGTTTGGAGGGAAGATTCTTTATTCTTCAGTGCTTCATTTTTAATTTTTTTTCCATTGGACTGCATTGCAAGAAACTTGTAAGAAATGGCACAATATTAAAAGACACTCAAAAATGTTAAGTCTGCAAGTTGCAACTAAAGCAGTACAGCTTTCTGCTTTAAAATTCACAGAATGCATTAAAAAGTATTTGTAGTGTGAGATACAAGAAGTCCTGAAAATTTTAATCAGTGGAGGAAAAGGGGGAGGAAGTCATAGGTCGGAACTTCTTGTCAAAAGAAAAATAACAATTTCAAGATGGTTTTTTGTCTTAAACCCCCAAACATAACTTAGGGTTTTGTTTCCAAAAGGTACCTGAGTCACTCTGTAACCCTGCTTATTGCATCGCTGTTAAATTCTTGTGAGAGGAAACACTAGAATCTTTCTTCCTTTCTTGCCTGTTGCGTAGCAGAAAAGAAGGAAGACATCCTTAATACTATGAAACAGAAAAAAAGTGCAGTAAAATTCAGGCTTCAGATATCTGTGAAATGTCTCTGCATTGCACCCAGTGTACCCTAAGTGCAGAGAAGGTCTTGCTTTAAAAGTTAATTAAATAAAAATGGCTTTTTAAAAGACAACTTAAAATTAAATGTATTATGATAATTTGTGTTAAAGCCTTAATATCATATCAATACTTGTAATGTTGCATTTTTAAAATTTTGAATCATTGTAAAATCTAGGTGGTTAGTTTATCTGTTAATAGAAATTAAAATCCACTCGCATATTTTTAAAAACACTGAACTATGTAGGGAAGAATACTCTTTTTAGACCAGTGTGTCTTCATATTAAATTACACCACATTTACTATTATAGTTAAAGAGTGTCCAAGGCAGCTGCCTGATATGTTGACTGAGGCACAGTCTTGACAGTATGGAAATCTGATGTGGGATTTCTTAAACTTTGTTCTGTTAATGTTACGCTATTTCTCCTCAGCCTCAGTGCTCAGGCACAAGTTTAAATTTTGTTTTGGGATTCTAAATTCCAAATTGACATCCTTAATTGACATCCTAAATACAGTTGATCTGGGCACTTGTAATGTAATGTTCAGTGAGAATTGAACGCAAAAGAACTAAGGGTAGTTTACAACAAAAAAAATAACAACACGCTCCCCTCCCCCAAATGGTGTATAAGCAAATCTGTACTGGTTTTTTTCTGCTGTCCCCATGATTTCTCTAAAACTGACCTCATTCTTGCCATGTATGTTTAAACTTGGAGCCTGGAAACAATCTGTTTCTGGTTTGTGTAATAGTGACTAGATGAATAATTGAACTAAACTCTTTTTAAAAGCCACTGATAAACACACTCATAAAATGCTATTTTTTTTTCTCTCTCTGTTTAGCACTTGGTTAGTGAATGGTTAAGTGAAAAGAGTGATAAAGCCGGGAAGCCTGCAGACAGTCTACCAGAAAGGCCTCTACGCATAACCACCGATCCCGAAGTTCTGGCTACTCAGCTGAATTCTTTACCCGGTCTCACTTACAGTCCACACGTATATTCAACTCCAAAGCACTATATCCGTTTTACTTCTCCATTCCTTTCAGAAAAGAGGAGGAAAAAAGAACCTGTGGAAAACATTACTGGCTCTTGTAAGAAGGTAATACTTCCATTCATTATGGTGTTCTATCCCATATTAATTAAAAAGAAGTCTTTATTTACTAGCATAAATTCAGGCAGAAAAAAGGCTGGTTGGCAAACCAGTCATGTTACACATTTTGAAATGTTCATCATTAAAGTTCAAAGTCACTAATTTGAACTTGTTGTATTACAGCGTTGGTTGAAGCAGGCTTTGGAAGAAGAAAATTCAACAATGATTGATAGATTTAATTCACCATCACAAGAGAGATCTAGAAGTCCGGCCATCAATGGTGAACATAAAAGTCCTTTATTACTGAATGACAGCTGTTCCTTAACAGGTGTGAAGCTTTTATAAATGTACTACATAAGAGCTATGTCAAAGTAGCTGATTGTGGAGCAGTGTTTTTTAAAGTGATGAGTTGATGAAAATTCCAGGGATATTTGCATGTTTTCCTGATACTGTCTTTGAAAGAAATACTTAAGTTTCATAATGGTTGGGAGTTTTTCCCCCTTTAATGTATATTAGATAAGAAACCACTGTATTTCCTAGCATGTACAGTCAACAAAAGACTAATGTTTTTGGTATTAGTATTAAGAGGTCAGGTTATAAATTTAATTTTCTATGCTTTCGATATACTTAAAATCCCTTTCAAATCCAGTAGGCCAGTGTAGCACACAGGGGAAAAGCTGTGTAATCTTGTAGGCATAATAGAAGATCAGAGCATGCTAAAACCAACACCCTTCCACAAGCATATAGGGCCTATCAGATGATACCTGTTTACAGTCCTGAATTTTGAATTTTCATCTTTTAGCTGAGCAATCTTAAAAATGCATAGAAGTTGACTTTACCTCTTCTGGAGACATAGACAGTTCTTCCCAGCATCCTAGCACACAGACTTCAGTTACTGATGTATCTGTAGGCTGTTAAGAGTTTATTTTTCAGGAAGTCTGTAGGCTGTTAAAAGTTCATCTCTCAGGAAGCCTGCCCTTCAGAGACTTTTAATCTTAGAATTCTTTAATTTGGAATTCACAATTTCATTACATAAAGTACTTAAACAACTGTAAGTGATTATTATTTCTAGAAATCTTGTAACTTTTTTCTAATTTTAACACACAGATCTAACCACACCACTAAAAAAACGAAGACTTTATCAGCTGTTGGAGTCTGCATTCTCAGAAACCTCCACACCTACTCCTTCTCCCTATGCCACACCAACCCATGCTGACATCACTGCCTCCGAACCATCGTTGTTTGCTACTCCTCCGAGGGTCAAAACAGAAGATGAAGCTTGTCGAAATGGTTACAAACCCATATATTCACCAGTTACTCCTGTAACTCCATGTATACATGGAAATACCATGCACTTTGAGGTGAGATTTCTAATGAATTTTAGAGCATTCAGAGAAAGTGTTCAGACATTGCAGTGTGAATCAGTATTTGTACTCCTGCTACAAAATGGGGGGGGGGGGGGCCTTTCTCGAGGCTAAAAAATAAATTGACTTGCAATTTCTTCTTATTTATTTAGAATATTTCCTCACCTGACAGTTCCCCAGAAATAAAAAGGCGAGCTTACAGTCAAGAGGTAAGGAAACTTGGAAAATGTGCGAATGGTATCTTGATTTTACCTGTATGGCTGCTCTGTTCTTAGTAAATGCTTTTCACCAGCCATTGCAAGTTTCTGAGAATTTAAAGGGTAACTTCCCCACAGGTTTTGTTTGCTTACTGCTTTATATTTCCACTTTACCTATTATATTCTCTATTTTAAACTGGTTTCTCTCTGTATCACTTAAAAATCCTGATTTGGATCAGGATCAACTCCTGTAATGGAAAGGAGTAACTACTGCAGTTTCTAGATAGGAACAGAAAAAGAACACTTTGCTTTCCAGGCTGTAGTTAGATTCAGATTAACATTTCTCCTTGTTACTAGCATTTCTTAATTGTTTTTATTGATCCCAGTTATGCTCAGAGTGAGAGAGCAGAGCAGAAAGTTAGTAAGTCTGCATAGGTGGTGGATTAGTTGAAGAGCAAGTGCTGTTGGAATATGCCTGGGTACTCCCAGCCTGCAGGCTGCGTGTGTCATCAAGTGTCTTTCAGAAGTGTCTTGGAAAAACTTTTCCTTCCTTCTCCCTCTTCAAAATAAGTGTTTTGACACTGAGGAGGATTGATTTTTATGTTGAAGCAAGTGTTTTGTAGTTTCCTGGCCTGGGACTTGCTCCTTTTGAAGCTCCTCCCCTTCCTCTGCCAGTCATAAATAAAACCTGGCACTTAGTGTTTATTTTTACTTTGGTTAATGTACATTTTATTAAAATGCTTTAACCTAATACATGGGAATAGTAGAACTGTCTGGCTGTAGAATTGTTTCTTAAAAACAGATTAATTCATGGTACTGGACGGCCTTTAATCCCACTTAAAGGCACATCTGAATGTCAATAGTTGTAGTTTTGATGGAGTGTGAAAAAATAGTTACATGCTTTTTTTTCATGCAGGGTTATGACAGAACATCGATTCTAGCACTGAATTCTTTCAGAAATTCCAACCTGACAGAAATGGGCCTGCAAGAAATAAAGACTATTGGATATTCTAGTCCAAGAAATAGGACTGATGTCACACGGCAGTGCACTGGAGAAATGGAATCTGTGTCAGACCTCCAGCTGGGACTCGAAGTAATTGAGCAAAGTGCACTGCATAAAAATCTGGAAGCCCCCACACATGATAGGACTGATTCAAACAGCCAATTAGAAACTGCTCATTGTGGACGGGGCACAATTTATTCTTCCTGGGTAAAAAGTCCTGACAGGACAGGTGTAAATTTCTCAATGAATTCTAATTTGAGGGACTTGACCCCTTCACATCAGTTGGAGGTAGGAGGTGGATTCAGAATAAGCGAGTCCAAGTGCCTGATTCAAGACGATGCAAGAGGCATGTTCATGGAAGCATCTGTTTTTTGTACTTCAGAAGATGGAATTGCACCTGGCTTTGGAAGGACTGTCAATAATGACAATTTGATGGATGGAAATTGCACACCCCAGAACCCTCCACAAAAGAAAAAGGTTATAACTTTAAGAATCATTTGGTCTGTCTTCCATTGTCTGCTAATGTTATTTCTATAACAGAAAGAATCCCAATGTAATAAAAACCAACTGGTGGCTCATATTTGCATACTACAGTGTAGTAGGTATTCAGGTGAAATGATGAAGGGCAAAGAGAAAAGCTGCATAAAACCATTAGTAAATGTGTTATTCCAACATAAAAGATACAAATTCTATTTCATATGAGTCTTAAATGAATTGCCCAATAAATAACTGCTTTTCAGGTTTGAAAATGGTTGCTTATGCCACCCAGTGTTATAGTGTTCTGTTATACAGAATATATACTAGCATCATAGAGATCATACTGTGAGCATCTGTTATGAATTACTGCAAGAAATTGCACCAACAGATTTATGCTACTCAGACTTTAAAGTTAGAACTGCACAGAAATCCTTAGTTCCAAGAAATACTTTTCTTGGCTTAATTTGTTGGAGTTTTTTAAAATATTGTTTGAAAAATAAGCACAATCTAAATTTGTTACTCTCATGAAACATTTCTTGTAGATAAGTGATGTAGTCATGGGCAACTCAAACCAGGATTGGAAGTTACTTTGCATAACTTGTAGACTGCATTTTACTGTCAGGTTGACTCCCTTTACAGAAAGGATGACAAACATGAAAGGCAATGGTCTCCAGTGTACCAAATTGCCTGTTCTGTCTCATCCAGACTCTAGTAATCTTTCTTGTTTGAAAGGTGTCATTTATTTTCTTTATGGAAGTAGTGATTAGGAGAGTGGGATCATTTTCTGCGTGTGTACGTGCATGCACAGTGGGGTTTGGGTATTTTTGGTCACATTGCAGCCCCTTGTATATGCCTGCTCCTCTGGGGGCATCCTGCTTGGGAGCAGTGAGGAGTGTACCTTCAGTAGTTCTCCATCAGAACTGGATTTTTGTTCCCTTGCTTCAAGCGGAGACGTAAATGGAGTGATATTGTAGGAGCTCTGTTCTTACCTGGTCACAGCCCTGAAAATTTGATAGATCTTGTGTGTGTTACTGTAGCCCTGCTGTTTTGGCAAACCCGAAAAGAAAACATAAGCCAAAATTCCTGTAACTTGACATTATTCTTTTCCTGAAGGCTAAATTAGTCTTCACAAATCCCAGCAGCACTTAGTACTTCAGTAACCCTCCCTACTTCTCTTGCTGGCAAGGATTCTTCCAGGTTGTTGCTGCTGAGAGCTTATGCTACACTAATCCTCAAATAAAAAAAGGTGTGGCTGCCCCCTGACACCCCCCAGTCACAGGATTCCTGTCTAAAAGTCTGAGTTTGAAGAACCAACCAGAGGAAATTGTAGCCCTGAAAGAAGGGGTTTTAGGGGTTCTGAGGGCACAAACACCAAAATTTGAAACCTTTGACAGTATAAAAAAAGAGGTGGTGGGCTTGATCCCACCTAAGGTGAAAGGTGAGAATTCAGGTATTTTGTAGGAGACTAATAAAAGCCTTTTCCCTAGGATCACCTGAGACAGCAATATCCTTAGGTAGGTCTCTGCAGGATGTTTTTGCGTATTTCAGCATTTCAGTGGGCATCTGCTTCTGTTTTCTCTTACTATTGCACAAGTCCTTTATCAATACAGTCCTGTACATTGTGGCCACACTACATAGGTTTCTTAACATTTAAGCTTTCTTTAAAGCAATATTCTTTAGGGGATCCTTGTCACATGACATGGAAATAATACAAAACTGTTTGAAACCAAGATCAGTTCTTAACGTGACCTTTTTTTGCAAAATCAGATCTTTTTCACTGTTTTTACCCTGACATATGGATGGGTCTCTAACAGGTCTGTTTGAAAGCAAACAAACAAAACCCCTTAGGACTGTAAACAGAGCAGCTGCCTTGGTTTTTCTCTCTGTGTAAAAATGGATGTCCAATTTTACTGAGGACTAAGCCAGTTAAAGATTTAATTTTTTTCATTATTGCACTTTAGTTTGTTGGTTTGTAGGCTGTATGGTTCAGAGCAGATGTTGATAACTAGAAGAAAATTTATAGACATTAAATGTCATTTTTACCAAACTAGTGTAGTTACTGAATAAAGTAGGTCTGAAGGTCAGTATTTCAGCTTTCTACTTCAAATCCTGAAGATTCATAGTGCAAACATTTGAACATGTATTTTTTTCACTGGAGACAATTTACTAACCACTTAAACTGGTTTCTGTTCTATGGAATGTTGGTGTAGTGAGTCTACATAGTACATGAAATAGGAACCATGTGTCATTATTTTTGGTAATAAGAGTTAGCTTAAAAATATGTTCTTAATCAGTCATTCTTAAAATGCAGTAAAGACAGAAATTGAAAATAAACTCTGGGAAAAGTAAGTTGCAAATTCTGTATGTTAAAAAAGGGTACAAAGAGTTTAGCAAATCCTTTGATATGTGCAGCAGAATGAAGCAGAAGGGTAGTGGGTTTTCATGCAAGGGAGTGACTCTGAGAGCAGGATGTGACATCTTTTGAAATTAGCTTTACTAGATCAGTATAATCTTAAAATTCTGCAGTTCCAGGAGAAACTGTAGAGTCCCTTGTAACTACAGCCAACAAAATCACTTCAGCAGTGGACCTTTTCCTGACCTGTGTCATCTGCTTCTTCCCTGAGGCAGAACACCATACTTCTTCTCTTGGCAGAAGCATTTTTTTACTACCATCTTTACAGTTGGTAGTAGCTCAGTAATCTGTAAATTCACTTCAGATATGGTGAAGTGTCTTCAATTAATTTCTGTGCTTTTCTTTTTGGAACCAATTACATGGTACGTCTTACTGAAATATAGTACATTTAATAGAAACTGTGAGAAAGATAATGGGTAGAACTTCCTTTCTAATGTTTGCTTGTGGGGCTTTTTTCCACTTAGGTGTCCTTGTTAGAATACCGAAAGAGGCAACGTGAAGCTCGAAAAAGTGGCTCAAAGACAGACAACTTCCCCCTGGTTACGGTATCTCCTCATGCTGCTGGTGGAGGAAATACAAGCAGTAACAATGGTGCTAATGATGGGTATAACAACAGTGGTGAAAATGGGGAGCAGACTGATAACACTGCAAGCCTGCCTTTACCACTGCCAACTACTGTTTATAATGCAGCTCCAGAAGACACTGGCAACAACTGTGCAATTAAGGAATCTTCCTCCAGTGAGAAGAGTGAACCAGAAGTTCAGTGGTAAGCCACAAGACTATAGGACTAAAGTTCAGAAGAATTATTTATGTAAAATCTAAGTCTTTGGTATTTGAAATCTAATTTTCATTAAGGCTGCTGTTGCAGTTTACTGACTGGAAGCCCTTCTTTCAGCTTAGTAAAGAGTTGTCTTACCTTTTTCCTCGGAAATATAGCAGATACCTCATAATGACTAGAACACACGAAGAATTGCCCATAAGATACTTGTTAAATTATTTTAATTCTGCTTTTTTATTTTCTAAAAGCAAAACAGGTTTTGGTTTGAGCATTTGTATCCTTGTATTTCCACTGCTTTGTCTGTGGTCTGAAGAGAATTTTTCATGTTAAATCCAAACCATTTCCAAAAGTATTGTAGGGCAAAGGGTGGAACAGGAGAACAACCTGTATTGATTAGCAAAGGCTTCTGGAAGACCTTAGGAGGTCTGTTTTTCAGTCATGGGGTGGGAACGTGTGCGGGATGTTGGCTGTTGCTTAACTGCCCTGTGCAGGGCTGAATGCAGCCTGGCCCATGGCTCCTGCTCAGGTGGGAGCATGTGGTGACACTTGCAGCATTGTTCATGATTGCTCAGTGGTTCCCTTGTTTGCAGACCAGACCATATGGGCAGTGTGTGCAATGCCAGATACTCCAAACAACCCCAGATCCTGAGGAGAGGTGGAGTATGGATGGGGAGGAGATAGAGCAACTTCAATCTGTGTAAAACACTGCACAAATTTTTCACTGATGATCAGCTGTGGTGACACTGTCTCCAAAACATTATTAGTGCGAAATAAATCCTGCAGATGTTCTTCATGCTGTAGTGAAGGCCTGAGTGTGGTGGGGAAGAACCAGGGGCTGAGAAGTTGAACATCCTTCCGCTCAGATGCTCCAGCTATTCCAGAATAGAAGGACTTTATAAAGGCAGTTGAAGGGAAAACATAAGTGCAGTCTTCAGTGATCCACTGAAAAGTGGCTGTTAAGTTCACTATGCAGAAGCTACTACACTAAATTGTAAGCAAAGGCTGTGGAAACAGGCTATGGGGAAGAATTTACTGCTAGGATTTTGCAGTAACCCTGCAGAGCAGCACTAAAACTTACTCCAGTGCAGCAGTATTGTGGAGTGATACTGTATGTCCTTGCCAGAAAGGAAAATAGTTTTGTGGAGCACTGTCACTTAAGATGTTCTTGATCAGGTTGTGAGTGAGAGATGTAATCAATTATAAGAGGGAAGGTAGGACTGTCATTGCATAGCCACTATCCGGCAATTTAAGTGCAGAAGCTTAAACAGAGATAGATTTGTAGTGGTACACAATTTACAGCTATGCATCTGCTATTAAAGTTTGTTAACAACAAACAAACAAGACAACTATTTCTAATTCTGGAAGAAGACAGTTTTCTATAAATGGAGACTATGAACCTGTAACTGTGACCTTTATTTTTTTTACTTTTCAGTTGTTTAGAGAAAGAAAAACCCACAGATCTACAGATACTTCCTTAATAAGAGGAAATACCAGTTTTTGTAGTGTAACAAGGTTGCAGGAAATCACTGTATTTAAAGTGGGAGAAAATAGACACAAACCACCTAAGTAATAATATTGCTTATGCACAACCAGTTATTTGGTTGTTATGAGCAGCTGATGCTATAAACGTTCTCTGACTTGTTATTTGTATATGCATTGTCCTAAATTTGTCCTACATCCTCTTAAATTTAAAATGTACTTCTCTTGCAGGACTGCATCAACCTCTGTGGAACAAGTGAGAGAACGAAGTTATCAGAGAGCTTTACTTCTCAGTGATCATAGGAAAGACAAGGACAGTGGTGAGTTGATCCGTTGTGTTGAAGATACGTAAATCAAACCAGTTCCCCCATGGTAATCTGTATCATTCTAATTCTGTGTTTGGGTCTGCTTCATCTGTAGGGGGAGAATCACCTTGTAGGCCATGCTCACCGTCTCATGTTCAGTCTCCATCTCATTCAAATCTCATTTCCCAGTTGCAGCTTAAGGTCCCTTCTTTCACTGAAATTACGGAAGGTCAGTAAGCAGATGACCTTGTATGACACTTGACATATTCAGTAGTCTCTAACAACAGCTTTAATAGCTCTTTTAAAGTCAACTATAATGTGCTTAGTGATCTCTGCAAAAGATTTGATTTTCCCACTTTGATATTTATCTCTGTTTATTTCTGTAGAACCTGATTCTGAAAATCCAGAGCCAACTTCTGAATGTCCGTCCCCAGATACTTCTCAAAGGACTTGTAAGAGTCCATCAAAAGCAAGCAAGGTAATGCAAGGTGTTTGCATAATAAGCGTAGGAATAGTTTCGTCCATCTCTGATTTATCTTTCAAAATGTTAATTGTAGGATTTACTACTTAGGTGACAATACACCTATGTTCATCTATCTGTGCAGTAATTTAACACAGATAAACATTTGCAAGAATATTTGTCCATATATACTAAAAAGTGGGTTTATATGCTGTGCTTTCAGTAGCTGTGTGTGTTTATGGATGATCTTACACTCTAACAGAGAGAGAAGAGATTGTATCAGTGGATTCAGTATCAGCACTTTTCTGTGAGGGGATGAGTGCTGAAGAACTGGCGCTCAGAACTGACAGCAGTGATGTGAGGAAGTTGCTCTTGCTCTGCCAGGGTTTGGCACTGTTAGGCAGTCAGGGCTCTGGTAATATGGAGAAGGATTTTGAGTAGTTGCCATATTAAATGAAGTAATTCAGGTTGTCTTATTTCGTCTGTTTGCTTGAACTACTCCAGCTTTAAAATGTGAAATCACTCTGAAAATGGCATTATCTCTGTAAGTGGTCTTCTCTGGAATTATTTCTTTCCGATTCAGAAATCTAAAACTTGTAACAAAGAATGGATTCAGACTTTGACCTAATGGATCATATTTCTGTTACAACTTTAAAATACACTTTAGTAGTCTTTGACTTGAAAGAATTATTGATATATACTTTCTAAAAATAGTGCCTTCTTAAGCTTACTTTTTCTGTTATTGATGTTTTTCTCACACCAAATACATATGCTGCGCCTCAGAACTTTCACAATCTGGGAGGAGAGTGTTCTGAGATGTTCTTTTCTGTTTATTGCAGGCATGGTTGACTATTTTGAATGTTTAGCACTGACTGCCTTTCTTTTCATTCCAGCCCTCTTCACCAAGTCCTGTAGTTTCAGCACAGTCACTTGGGAAAACACCCACAAAACCAGATTCACACTGGGAAACTGCAGCTAGTGCACCTGAGATTGAATGTGCGAATCATCCAAAATCCGAGCTGCAACAAAAACAGCTGACAAACAACGTCCAAGCACTTTCAAAAAATCATCCATCTCAGTCACATCTGCGCAGCTCTGCTGAGCAACTTTCACATTCACAGAAGTTGCCTTCCGCACCTTTGAAGCTGCATTGTCCCCCTTCGCCTCACGTAGAAAATGCCCCCAAGTCCTCTACCCCTCACGCGCCTGTGCAGCACGGTTACCTTTCACCAAAGCCTCACTCACAGCAGTTGGGATCTCCATACAGACCTCATCATCCACAGTCACCTCAAGTTGGAACGCCCCAGAGGGAAACACACAGGAACTTCTACCCGGCAGCACCGACCCTTCAGCCCAGTAATCAGGCGCAGGCCAGCGGCCCCCTCTTCACTCAGACAACATCAGGACAATCTTCAGCTTCCTACAGCCAGTTTAACCAACAAAATTTGAACAGCAATGCGCCACCTCCTCCACCCCCTCCACCCCCTTCTTCTACGTACTATCAAAGCCAGCAGCCCTCTGGAAACTTTCAGAGCTACAGTCAGCTGAAGGGCAGCATACCCCAACAGACTGTGTTTTCATCTGGACCAAATCAAGCACTTCCTGGCACTGCAGGTCAGCAAACGGTGCCAGGACACCACGTAGCTGCAGGGCATTTTTTGCCCTCTCAGAACCCCAGTATTCATCACCAGGCATCGGCATCTGCTGCTCCTCCTCCTCCACCACCCCCCCCTGCTCCAGGACCACACCTTGTCCAGCAGCAAAGTACTCATCAGCAGCACTCTGTAGCACACGTTGTCGGTCCAGTTCACGCCATGGCAGTGGCTCCTGGATCGCACATTCATTCTCAAGCTGCTGGTCACCATTTGCCACCACCACCTCCACCACCAGGTCCTCTCCCTCACCACCAACCTCCCCATCCTTCAACGGGACACCAAGGTTTGCAAGCACAACACCAGCATGTTGTAAACTCGGCACCGCCTCCCCCGCCGCCCCCTCCCTCCAACGTTATCAGCTCGGGGCACCACCCTTCATCAGCACAAGGGTTACACCACCCATCTCATCAAGGACCTCCCCATTTCCCTTCCAATGCTCACACAAGCGTCTCCTCCTATTCCTCACAAGCCCCACATCACACAACGTTAGGACCTGGACCTCAACATCAGCCTGCTGGCACAGGACCTCATTGCCCACTCCCTGGTCAGGGTCCTCACATCCAACCTCAAGGACCAAACAGTATTGCAACACCTACTGCTTCCGGGTTCTGCCCTCACCCCGGCTCCGTGACCCTTCCCCACGGAGTGCAAGGGCAGCAGCAGGCCTCGCCCGTGCCGGGACAGATCCCCATTCACAGAGCACAGGTGCCACCCACCTTTCAGAACAATTACCATGGGTCAGGGTGGCATTAAAACAGATCCCTTTAGTTATAAACATTTTTAAAATGTTCTGTAATATAAACTGTGTATATTTAATATGTACCTATTCAAGGTACTTTTTAAAGCTTGTACATGATACTTTGTATAAAAGCAAACACCAGTGCTCTTCCATTGTATCCTTTCCAGTTTTTGCTTTTTAAAATTCCTGAAAATGTGCTGTTAAGCCAGTATTAGGTATTTCTTTTTATTTTCTAAGTGGACATTCCAGCTGTTTTTTCTGGCAGTAGGTTTGATGCTGCATAATGTTTAAAATTTTATTGTTGCAGTTAAATTCATTTAGTGAAAGTTTTCTATATTACTTTTATACAAATGTAATTAAATAAGTACACAGGCTAAGTGATGGCACTAACAATTTTTTTTTCCATTTTCTGTCAACAGTTTTTTGTGTGCATAGAGATAGGAAACAATGCAATACAGATTTTTATAGTTTTGGTGTGGACATGGCTTTTTGTTTCATCAGTTATTTGCAGAAATTGTAATTTAATGTATAGACTGTTTCTAATATCTCGGACAAGTGCTGTAAATACTGTATTTCTTTCGCTTGTAAAGTTGCTTAAAGCTTCTTTCATTTGATATAGTATTGTACATAATAAGTCTTTTGCAAAAAAAAGTGTGATCTTTGTGAAAGTAGTACAGTATATGATCTTTAATTTTTTTTTAATATACTGTCACATTGCAGCACTGGTTGGGCATTTTAATTCATGTTAATAAATCACAATTATGTCAGTTTTACCTACTTGTCCTGAAAGGGTGCTGTATCAGCAGGAAAGTGGCCTTAAGTCTCTGATCTCCCCTCCTCCCTGCGATGCTTCGCTTCTCTGCCGTGTCCAGCTCTGGCTTCACTTCTGTAGCACAGACAGATGTGGAACAGGCTCGAAGAACGGGATTCTTTCCCCTGCTCAGTTTAGAGGTTGAGGAAGAATCAGCCCAAGCACAGCAGGGTCTTGGGTCAGTTTACTGCTAGCGTAATCAGGAGCACTGATTGGGTATTTTTATGCTAGAGCTGTTCTGACCTTGGTTACAGAGCAGGGAAGCACCTGCTTGCTGCAGTACCTTCCTCTTTCCCTCCTCTCATGCCTCCTCAAGCCCTCCAGTTGGGGTCTAGGGGGGAATCTGAGTGGGTGGTGCTGTAATGGGGTACAGAATGTTACAAACTATGTAGCAGTTTGGCATTTTTGTAAGGGAAGTGATTGATTCCTGCTGCTGACAGCGGCAGTTAAGATGGTGCTGTTGTGCTCGTCAGTGCAGTTACTCTGTCAGGGGTGAGGGTTGTCCTTCCATCACAGCAATAACTGCTCAGTCCTGCTCACACAACAGGATGGTGTTCAATGGCTCCACCTCAGACCAGAAAGGAGAAACCAGCATGTGAGGAAAGCCAAAACGGGATAGGAGGGGAAATGGCTGCTCCTACCCCCTGAAAATAAGTGGTAATTCTTTTTAACATGTAGAATAAAAAAAAGAAGGGCCCACATGAAATTCTGATTTGCTTCTAACTACTGAAACATCTTGCTAGTTAAAATAATACACCAGAAGTGCTTTCCTGATCACCTGCTGGCTCTGCAGAATAGAGACTGGGGAGTTCACATTTTACACTGGCATGAGTAGTGTAGGACAGGATTAGGCTATCAGGAACAGCAGAAAAACCCAACCCACCCTCTGTGTAGTGCATCATCCTGTCTAGCCCAGCATTCAGATCTGGTTCTCTGCCCCTCTTCCATACCTCCAGGAAGTGACAACATCATTTCAAATACAAGAGAATGGAAAATACCAATTGTGCCTGGCAAGGTCTTGGTGCAGTACAGGGAACTGCTGCACTGGGGAGCACAACAGGACGAGGCCTGGGGCAGGGCTCCCCAGTGCTGCTGCAGCACCAAGGCCAGGCAGAGGGCAGAGCTGTGCTCGCTCACCTGCCTTGGGCTGCCCCTGGCACTTCACCCAGTGCCAGCATTTTCTGTGTATTCAAGAATGCCTTTGTAACTGGTTGCAGCAACCAGGCACTACAGGGCTAGGCTGGGTGTGAAGCTGAACATAATTTTTACCTCCAGTGTGAGTCCATTGTGGCATCGTCCTTGTGAGCAGCGTTGTCCTTGCAGCCACTAAAAGCAGTTCCAGGGATGAAGGTGAAGGCACACGGTCCTGAAACCCAACTGCAGTCGGGGCCTCAGCACTGGACGAGTTTCCCTGGACCAGAGTGTGTCGCACTGCGGTGCCTTGGCAGTTCTCTGGAGGAGTGGCTGCCCCAGCCCTCGGCATGGGACAATCATTCCCTTGTTTACAGGACTTGTTACAGAACAGCTGGTGGGAAAGACGCTTTTTTTTTTGGTCACATTTCACCCAGCAAACCACTCCCACCCAGCCCCTCCTGCCACAGGACCCGTGGGGTTGCTCTGACTGACACCAGGTGATGTGTTTCATAAATGAACACGGGAAGCTGCCTTTCTCTGGCCAGGACAAGCCAGCCCCCACCTCCCACCCCTCCAGCACCCAACAGCTGAGTCGTGGCTAGGCAAAGATTCCAATGACCAGCAACACTGTCTGAAAAAACAAAACACTTTAATTAGACAACTGCAAGCACCTCAAACAACTGGTTATTGTTACAGCATGGGGCTATCTTCTCACAATCTAGTTATTGCAAAGGCATGTGAATAAATTTTATATGGACAAAGTCAAGAAAAAAGTGGCACTGTAGTTACATGAAGATCAGGAGTAAGCTTACATTCATCCCACTGACTTCTAAAAGAGGCCCAAACACACCTCCGTACTGTACATTCTAAAATCTGTATTGCCTATAAGCTTCAGCCTATGCAGCTTTTTTTCCTAGGAAACACATAATTGTTGCGTGCAACTTACAATGGGCAGTTGTATGTCTACGGATGGGAAAGAATAAAGCTAGTGCAATTTGTTTTAGAAACATGTAAAGCTATGAATGGAATGAGCATGATCTCGCTTCTTGGATTATTTTACCCACTGCACTGTAAATATCTGCAGCTATAACCTTCCTTAACTGATGCCAAGCACACACTTTTATTATAAAAGATCAGTAATTCTACACAGAGAGTGGTTCTCATGCTCTACTTTTAATTTTTTTTCTTTTTCTTAAGGTATAGTACAACTTACAGTGCTTATAAAAAGGCAACACCATATGGTACCATGTCTTCACTATCACATTGTAAGGGAAATTGCTATTTTTCTTTTCTTAAAAGCACTTAAAATAGGCAAAAGTTCTAAAAGGGAGTGCTAAATGATAATGCATACTTTATTAGAAAGAAGTCTAGCCTTCCTTTAAAGTGCCATTTGGGGAATGAAATCCTGTAAACCAGAGCCACTTTGTTTAAAACCCAATGAACAGGAACTGCTACAGAATAGAAAGTTTACACAATTCCTTAAAGCAGTTTAAAGTCCACTACATGCAATTGGTTTGCTATAAAGCTCTCTAAAACTTAGTCGCTTTACTCTGAAATTGAGTCCCCAGTCCCATATTTAAATGGAAATAAACATTTACAGGGTGCATTTACATACACTATAATACAAGAATGACATCCCTTTGCCAGAAGATAAAATTGTACAATTCCTCGCCGTAACTCAGTTCTGACTTGATAAATTTCTTACACTCGTAAATTATATAATATGCATCAGCTAAAATATTTTTTTTTTTCATAAATAGTTACAAAACTTGCCAAAACACATGGGGGGAAGTTTCTTTTGTTCAAAAATCTGACATCTGAATGTCACACAACACAAGAAACAATGCTTAAAGACACGTTAAGTGTTTTCTGAAGAAAGTGGGTGAGTAAACTACTAGCTGAGGACAAAAAGACTACCCTTCCCCAAGAACACAGTGCACAAAAAGCAAAATGTCAAACAGTACCTCAAGCAAAATAAAGGTCTGAGGATTGAAGCCAGCTCACGTGTGATCCTGCTAAAGATTTTGTGACAGTCACCATTTAGGTCCAACGCATTGGAAAGTGGTTGCTTGGTTTTTTTTTTTTTTTTTTTTTTTTTTTTTTCTTTAACAGCTGGAAGATTCTGCTAAGAATTCAGCCACGGATGCCTAAGGCATTCTCCAGCTGAAGCGCGTTTCTCTGGGACCATTTCTAGCATGGGGATCAGGAAATCTGTAAACTGTGCAGCATCTTCATGAGGCCAACCGTACTTCTCCACAAGCACATCAAAAAGACTCCAAGGTTTCAACTTGGTAATGTGTCGGAGTTCTCCTGCAAACAGAAATATTAATAGCATTAGAAAAACACCTTGTTATCCAGGTCAACAACTAATCCCTGCTTTGTTTTTCTCCCACTCTGCATTCACAGCACCTTGACCAGGCTGGGAATCATTGTTTAGGAAGGGCAGCACACACCAAGCTTGCTCGAGGTCCTCAAAGGAGACGAGTATGTTCGATGTCAAAGCCAAGAAAGTGTTCCTACGGCCATCAATGTGTTACACCTGGACTCCACTGGTTCCTCCTGCTGTCTTCACTCTCCCGTGCACAAAGGCACTCATTCACACTCACGCTCACACCATGGACAAACAACACTGCAGGCCTTTCCTTCTTAATCAGCCACTGAACCCAAATTTCACAGAATCCGCTCCAATTCCAAAATGGAGGTCTCAGAAACACAGGTCCTTGCCCCGCTACGTGGCATTTGCCAGCAATGCAGCAGAGCACTGATTAATTCCTAACCAAGCTGAGCAGAGGTTTGGTGCTTCAGAGATTCTGCTCCATCTCCCAGGCAAATGCCCCCAGAAAGCTTGGTCTGAAGCCTTCCTGAGAGGCAAGCACCTGCTGCCACCCAGGTCTCTTTCAACCAACCACCAACACAAGCAGCTGCAGGATTAAGTTCCCCCAAAGAGAGGGGACTTCTGTCAACCTGGCAATGTGCCCCAGACCAAAACAAAGCAGGCAAGAACCCTTCTATAATTCAAACCAGCAACACTATCCAGGTCTGTCCACGGGTCATCCAGCGTGACAGGGAAGACTCTTCAGTTTCCTGCTCCTCCATTGTGTGGGAACGAGGCCCAAAGCCACGGGATGTGCCGTGAGGTACGTGGTGAAGGGATTACCGTGGGCACGAGAGGGACAAGCAGCTGTCGGGCCGGATGACCCTCACTGCTGCCAGCAGGAGGGAGCGATACTGAGGAGTCACCTTGCACAAGACCCACAGCCTTTGCAATCCAGGCTCTCAATATCCCTCATTTACATGTGATGTGGCTGCCCCCTCACCGTTCATGATGGCAGTAACAGGGTATTTGATTACAGTTGCACCTCCACTTCTCCCAAAAGTGTAAATCTGACATTTGAAATCCCCCTTAAGAGAGGATGAGAATAGGACCCCACCTTGCAGACAAGTCGACGGGCTTGCTCCTCTCTCCTCCCCAAAGCAGGGGCATCTCTTTGGTAACATCTGCCTTCTGACTGTGTCAGACCACAGCCAGGAACACTTCTATGTAGTGCTATACACTCACGCTTTGTAGATCAGTGCATTTATCACCAACAATCTAATGAATCTATGGCCTCTTGCTTCAACAAACTACACCAGTCATGAATCTCTGTGTGTGAAAGTTCTTACTGAATGTGACCAGACTTAAGAGTGCCTGATCTGTTCTAATCAGTAATCAAGCCCTGCCACATCCAGCCCCTCTGATCTCTGGGGACCAGCTGGAACACAAGGGCAGTTGTTTTCTGCCAAATTTCTGTACTCTTAATGCAACCCATGGCCATCCATCCCCCTTCTTCTCAGGCATATATCCGTGCCAGACAGTCTCCATGGGACACTGCAAAAAGCACTTGAGAGATCCCTGTGGTGCTTCTGCACTGAGGAGAGTGATGGGGTCTCACCCAATACTGGAGGCTGAACAGGTTTCACAAGCTCACTGCACCACCCGGGATGGGGGCATCAGGCCATACTACTTGTAAGCCAAGTGGTTTGTCAGCTCGGTGCTCGTCCCTGGCTGTACCTACTGCCCATAAAATGCCATCAGACATCAGCCCACGGGTCAGAGTTTCTGCACGTGCCTGTGGCTAGAGATGGTCCAGGGCAGGAGAAGTAACCTGTGTCCGTACGACTGCCCCAGAGGCTGAGCATCTCAGTGCAGTGGATTAAAACCCCCAAAGGCTCAGCAGGCCCTGTTTCTGCTGCCTCAGCCCTCAGCAGTAGGCAGGGTTGAGTGCTTGAAATTGCTAGGCAGGGTGCAGTGCTTGAAAAAGCAGCTCTCCAGCTGCTGTCACAAAGTCCCCACAAGAGCAAGTGTGCAAACACTCCATCACCCACAAGCTAAAGAAGAGTCCTGCTGGTAACAGAAGCTCAAGGTGTGCTGCCCACAGGGAGGAAGGCCAGCAGAGGCCATTTTCTGGTTTATGTGCAAACATTCACAGTTCAAGCGTGTCCCATCAGTACCCAGAGACACAAAAGGCTCCGCTTTGGGCCCACAGCTGCCCCACATAACAGGAAGGACAGCACATCTTGGAGCAGCATATTCATTTCCAGGCTCACTCTCAGCCCTTTAAATCTTTGTGCAACTCTGAAATTTAACTGCTGAAAATCTTACCTTTTAGAAGGCTTCCAAAAGAGTGTATTGGTGACTACTTACAAGAACAGGTAGCAAATTATTTAACAGGAATGCGTGAACTCAAATACTGCCAAAAAGCGACAAGAAAGTGACTTGTTACTGACTGCAAGCAAAAAATTACTTAAAAAAAAAAAAAAATCATGTCCGTGGCTTCTCCAGCTCCCAGCATTCACTGCAAGGGCTGCTGTAATCATGTACCAAATTAGGCTTAGCTCTGGGGGAGGGTGGGTGTGTGTTCCCATCCAGCACTGTCTTCATCTTTGCACTCACATTTTGTCATTTCCAGCATCTTTCCTCCCTCAGATCTGATAAGGTAAGACTGCACGATGAGGCTCCTGGTGCCACTGTGGAAGCAAGTTCTTGCTGTTTGAATACTCCTCATTTTGTGCAAGCCCATGCTAAGGCCAGCACAATATTCAGTAAAGTTTTGCTGCCGAGGAACAAACTATTTTAGTCCTATGGACTGAAGTTTTCCACAAGAAATTCTGTGAAGATTGTAAAAGCACTTAAGATAGGATACAGTAAAAATTATCTGTATGGTGGCCACACTTAAAACTAATGCTTCATTTTTCAATAAGGATCATGATGCTAACTGTGAAAACAACACAGGGTAAGTGAAAGACAATTAACACCACTCAGGTGGGACAAAAAAGTCTAAGAACTATTTTCATGTGGGTCCTTCTCATTTCCATCCTAAAGCATGACAGTAGCACATGAAATGGAAGTGTCTGCCAACACATATTTTCATCTAGTTCAAGATGTTTGTATCATGCCGTTGGAGGAGAGCAAGGCTGCAACTCTATTTAAGGGAGAAATTAAAAAAGCACAGGCCCCACCAGTCTGACACCATCTGTATTCAGGGCATTAGCATGAATTTTCAAAGAAGTGCTAAAAATGCACTTCTTTGTGAGAACTTCCTGAGAGAAGCTCTTTATTTGGATTTTTGATAGTGAAGCACACAGGAGATAATCCACAGAGGACAACGGAGTTGTCAGAGCCATAAAACTCCTGTTGCCAAAGCAGAGGCAGCAATGATCCCTCTGAAAAATGGACTGTTAAGTCAGAAGGAAATTACTAAAAAAATTTCTGAAGGACCAGGGGGGAAAATGCTATTTAAAGCTTTCTCTGCTGACCATAATTCAAAAATCCTAGAGCTTGTAGATGCAATTCGCCCAAGACAAATTTAAGATGTGTCACCAGGCAAGAGAAGGAGGGATTATTGAACACTAGGACATGGATGATGTGAAGGACTGGGGAAGCAGCAATGGGATATAATCTGCTGCTACACACCTATGACATGGTCCCGAGAACTAATGCAAGGACTGCTGGTACAGCAGGTGGAAGCGAGGAGCTTGCAGGGAGCCCTCCCTCCCTTCTGAGAGGTTAAATGAGCAGCGTAACAATGAGTGCTTCTCACTGTTCAACTTCCAAAGGGAAAGCCAGCACCTGGCCAGCATCTTGCACAGGTTTAGCTCACAAGGAAACAGGACTAGCAAATACCAGAAGAAAAACAGAAGGGACCGTGGTCTAGAAAAAACAAAAGGGTTTTATGTTTTAGTGCCAAAACATATTAATAATTTTTACAGTCAAAATAGCTTCCATGAAGACACTGGAGAAAAGGATTCCCTGGAGTTACTACTGGGCTCAATCAAGATGAGACCCTATAAAAATATGTAAGCATTTGTGCTATAGTATAAGAAGTAACTTAAAAATGCTTTTCCTCTTTTAAATGCACCCTCCTATTTGAATGTCACAAACTGCCTCAGGCAATTACTGAGAAAGAACTTGATCCTGTAAACTCATTAAGTTACTAACATCTTTCTTTTTGTGACTTCAGTAGCACAACTCAAATGTTTAAAGCATCTCTCTGAGGTCAGACTTGCTTATGGACAGGAGCAGAACTCAAACTGTGATTTCCTGATTTTCACCAAAGACTGATGTTTTCAAAACAGGAGCTCACAGTGAGAATTCGAGAATTCTAAGGCCACCCTTAGACCACAGCAAGAAATTCTCCCAAGAGCCTCAGGCCTGTACCACGATGCTTCTGATCTCCGGTGCTCAGGCCACAAGCAGATGAGTACAAAACACAGCAGCTTGCTGGCCGACTCTGAAGCCTATCCCTCCTATCCTGCCAGCCCACCACACACAAATCCCTGCTGGGGACACCAGAGGCTGGCAGTACTGGGGTGGCCAGGGAAAAGGAAAAGGATACCTGGTGCCTGATGCAAAGAAAAGGACACTTGCCACCTCTCTTTTCCTCCACTAAGCATTTCAGTTTCCCCAACCTGCAACAGCAGAATAACTGGTATGATCTGAAAATGCAGCTTGGTTTGTTACTCCTTTGTCTTGCATTTGAGATTCTCTGGTTTAAGCAGAAACAGGTGGGATCCAGTCTACTTAATCTTCCGCAGCAAACTTGCACTTGTATTTTGTGTGGTTGGTGAACCAAGCCTTTAATCCTACCTTAAATCCCACCCTGTGGATTTAAGAGGCACCCCCAGTACCTCTGAGGAATGTCACTGATATTCAGGCCCTAGAGGACAACAGTGACACTCTGCAGCTGAAGATGCTCATGGAAGCACCAGAGACTCCCCCCATCACAGGAATTTTACAAACTGCCCTCTCCTGTGCACTGCCAACACTGCAGTTACTGAGTAACTGTTAGGTCATTTTACAGTTCTATGGCATCATTGGAAAATGCCAACCTGTGTGCTGTAAGGTGAAAATCAGGAATCTGAGATAGACTCCAGCAGCTGCAATCCCTGTCTGAAGGTGCCACAGGATATCTCGTGCCCAGCCCTCTTACTGCTTTACATGTTTACAGACCTGTGGGCCTCAAGTTTGTACATCTCAGTTACCAGGAGACTGTTTGAAGCCTGATGACACAGCCCCTCTCTCTGCCTGCCATGGCAGCCAGCTCCTGAAGCTCACTGCCTGCTGTGCAGGGAAGCGCTTGTTTTGAAGCCATCCTCTGCAAATTTCACAGGCTTTCCCCCAGCTCTGACATGGTGGGTGCTGGCAAACAGCAGTTCTGTCTTCAGCTTATCCGCTGACTTCCTGATTACGTAAACCTTTACAATTCCTCCAGCAACCCTCTCTGCTCCACACTCAAAAGCCCCAGGCATTTCAGGCTCCCCCAAAGGGCAGCTGCTCCCTCCTAGATCATCACTGCTGCCCTTCTCTGCACTGCAATGCCATTACCAGCCTCCTTAAGGACATGGAGGCACACGGAGGTCCCCACTGTACCAGAAATATCCTGCACAGAACAGGCAGCCCTCATGCACGGGCGGGTCAATCACTGATTGTGTCGTGTCCAGCCTCGCGACCCCGAGCTCCCAGAGCCCAGCAGCGCCGGCTCAGCCCCCAGACACCAACACCTCACTGCAGCTGTTGGGCTGCACTGCCCAGCCCACACACAGCTCAGCCACGTGGAGCCCCAGGCAGGGCAGTCCACAGCTCTGGTCAGCAGGACAGTGCCCTCCCCAGCTGTGCCTGACAGCCCTGGATGTTCCCCCACCACATGAGAGGATGCTCCTGCCAGACCCTGTCCCTCCATACAGCACAGCGCTGTCTCGTACACCGAGGGGATGGAAGACACTCGAGGCATCACCACATCCCCCCCGTGTCAAAATCCTGCCTTGAAGAGCAGCCTGGGCAAAGTTCCATCGCTTGGCACACACCCATCTGCTCTGCCCGCTCCCCCAGTGTGACAGTGGCCACACTGAGCTCGGTGACCACTGCCCACGTATTCCCTTCCCACCTCCATTACTTCTTAGCAGTAGCACCTGCTGGCCACCATCTAGGACCAAAGCTGCTGACAGGTGATTTTCCACCACATTACAAGTTATGCATCACTTGAGTCCTCACACTTACATGAACATCAGACAACAGATTCACATGGACACTTGTTAATATCCACACTTCGCTGAGTACATCCCCAAATGAATTTTAAGTGAAATATTGAAATGAACACCGGAAATTGTGGCTTTTCCCAGAAAGCCAAGTTTACACCAAAGTTCTTCTTTAATAAGAGCTCTCCATTTAAATGGCTATATTTCTTCAGTACCCATAAATGAACATATTCTCCTTTTGGATAGTATTATGCTTTAAATTAGTGTTGCATAAATACCGTTACCTTTTTTGGTGAAAAACTCCTTGGAATATTTCCCCAACATAGCGTATTTTCGAGGGATTTTTCCCAGCAGTTCAATGATCAATGCTATGTGGTCTGCATTGGAGAACATTGCCAGCAAAACAGAAACATACAACAGTTTAATCAGTACATTGCATGCACACACTAACAGTGGCCCGGTACAGACAGAAATAGATTGATCCTGGTAAAAAAAACAAGTGCACACTGCTCGCTCAGTGGCTACTTTGCAAAGACGCTTTCAGCAAAACTCCCTTCTCAAAACAATGTTTGAGCGTCAGCTGCCACAAACAAGTTTGGCCATGTAATTTAAAATGTATCAATAGTCATTTTTCAGAACATTTGGGTAAAAAAAAAATTGTCAGAGATTCCTGGTAAGTTTGCTTTTCAAAATGAAAAATTTGGTTGTGTGATTTCAGGAAATGCTCCTCACGGGGACATGCTACAACCAGCAACAGCAATTCCACTTCTGTCTGCATCACGGCACCTTCCAAAAAGAAGAGGTACTACCTCTGCGATTGAAGAATTCCCGAGAATATTTTCCAGATAGAGCAAAGTGCCTTGGGATATTGCCTAGCAGCTCTATGATGTGTGCTATGTGGTCTATGAGGGAGAGAAAAAAAGGATACGGGAGTGGAAGGGGCAGGGAAAGGATGGGATAAAAAAGAAGAGGAAAGAAACTGGAATTAGTAAAAAATCAGAAATAGTTTCAAATCAACAATGTTTGCAGCAAATCCATGCAGAGGTTTCCAGGATCAGCAGAGCTCTGGCATCATTAGTAGCATTTAGGAACAATGAATGATGCCCACGTTACCACTGCAAAGAGCATTTACAAGCAAACAAGCATGAAAATGGACAGGTATACAGATGGAAGCAGGAGTTAACTCTGATTTTAAAAAAATAATTAGTAATTGCCTAATTCAGATAAAAATACACAATGTAAACACTATTTCAGTGTCACTCTTATAAAGAGAAAATACTATAAAGTTCAAATTTGTCGTTTCTTTTCTAAACTAAAATGTTATTGTCAATCAGGTTTCCACACATATGCAATCTTACAAGAAGGGCAGTTTAAATCCTTCAGGCAGTTGTTAAGTAGATGAATATCTGCAGAAGGGAGTTTTTGCCCACCCACTGCTAGTGGTGGAACTTAAAACTAAAAAGAAAAGAAATCACATTTATATTCTGAAAATAATGTGTATGAACAGTTCTACTCAAATACAAAACTTAAACCCCACTGTAAGCTCACTGGAAATTTAAGAGAAGGAGTATGAAAATATGAAGAAACTCTTACAGTATCTCAAAAGAGTCAGTCATACCTTCATCCCTGGAATAGTCTTCCCCAGAGTGTGGTTCAAACAAGTAATCTCCAGTCGCTAGCTCAAACGCCTATAACATAACAGACACAGTCATGGCTATTTCAGAAATAACATTTTTCATCATAAGATGTCAGCAAAACATCACAACTACCTCAGAAGCGAGAGGGAATTAACATCCAAAGCTCGAGGCCTACAACTGGATCCAAGACTGAGGAGAGGCCACTTACCTGGGGACGTCATTCCTGCAGAGCAGAGGCAGCACAAAGCCAAGCTCCGGAGAGAGCCCCGTGCCCGGCCCGCAGCACTCCCCCCGGGCACTGCTGCCCCCCCGGCCGGACGAAGGAAGGAGATCCCACGGGGCTGCAGGCGCAGCCCCTCCCTGCGGCACCCGGCCCGCAGCACTCCAGCGGCGCTGCCGCGCTCAGAGCAGCTCCAGGCTGCGCTGCACTGAGCCGACGTTAAACACGGCTTTACAGACTCAGGTGTAGTCTGGTGATTGTGTTAAGTATTTCTAAACACATGCCAGGTATTTCTAAATATGCAGTAAGAGCTGCGCATGTATCTGAAGGCTATTTACCTGTCAGACTGCATGGTGGAGACTGAGCTAAAGAAGTCTGAATCATAAGTAAAATCCATTTATGACTATAATTAATCACTTGAGATTAGCCAACATGGTAAGCGTCTTTGATGACTCTAAATCTGAGGTTTTTAAAAAGCATTTTTGTTGAATCAGATGTCATCAAATCAAATACCTCAGTGATGGGGTAAACAGTGAGACTGACACTGATGGGGAATCCAGAACAGACACCAGGACATCAGATCCCCTCAGGGCAGGCAGTACTTCCATGGGATGCTAACCCTGTGTTAGGTGAGGGCAAAACTGACTTTCTCTTTATGGGTGTAATGAATATGAAAAGCTGCAAAGCACTGAAGCAACTATGAGAGCCCCTACTTGTGTACAGACATGGATTCATCTGGTCTAATTTGTTAAACTATTCTCTTTCAGCTCTGGCTCACCAAGTGCCCAAGCAGCCACAGGAATCTAATTCTTTCCAGGTGGTTCAAACATCAAACTATTTTCCATGTCCAAGACATGGGAAAACATCTGATCCAGAAAAGCATTCCAAAAATGAGGCAGAGCTTCCTGGCACAATTCTAGGATGGGATTTCACTCCATTAGAACATTTACTACAAAATACTTGTCTCCTGAAAATCAACACTTTTCTGTTCCAGTTTATAATCTGGAGTTGTTAAATCACCTGTAAATGTAGCCTATTTATGAGCACTTGGCTTCTTCAAGCTGTGAACTGCAGTGTCATCCAAGTGAGCTACAGCCAACATAACTCATTGCAATCACACATAGCGGCAAAGAAAACAAGAACACCCCTTGTTGACATTTCTGTTGATCCTATGAACAGGCCTTTAACTTCTGAAGTTACTATCACTAATAAACCGTCATTCACTACTTTTCTTATTCTACTCTTAGCTCAAGGTTGACAGTTTTCATTGTACAGCTGAAAAAAAATCTGAAGGACTTCAGAAAATACCGTGTTTCTAAACTGAAATAAATGTTAAGAGCAGCCAGAAGTGACCACTGGGAGAGATCTCTGAACACAACACAGAGAACATTGTTATTCTCCTGAGGTAAGATGGAGAAGACCCAAGTGTCCTCTCTGTATCTCATGGGAATATATTTATTCTTAGGAAGAGCTGGACCAGCTTTCCCAGGAAAGCACACACCGATGGGGCTGATTCCTGAGGACATTGAGAAATTCACTGCTATGAAACACAGATCCCTGGAGAAGAACAGAAATGTAGTTTAATTTAGCCACAAAGGTAGACTACACAAGAATACAGTTTCTGTCCCAAAAATGAAGTATTAATAGCTCAATATGTCTGCATGGGACTAAAAAGATTAAACTGAAGAACTGTGAAGACTGTTTATAGAGAAGCACGAGAGGTAAGCACACTGCTGTGATACTCTGAATTTGAGATCAGTTTGTGTATCGCAAGAGCTGAAAGCTCTCATAGATTTAGGATATTTATACCACCCTCTCGCTGAACAAAAACTAAAGCTTTTCAAAATTACGATGATGCTTCTTTTTTCCTTTCTGAATAGCTCTGACTCCATGCCCAGGATAGGCTGGGGCCGCAGCACTTCACACATTTGATTTTCTGACTCTCCCTAAAGGACTCTAAGAACAGAAAAACTTCTGACTCCGATGCACACAAGGACAGCCCAGAGGCAGATGCTGTGAGAAGTATTTGTAATGATAGTTCTTAGCATCCATGGAAGACAACGTCGCACAGGTTCATCTGTGGCAGCCTGGCAGTATGTTCCCAGGTATTTTCAGGACAGACTGGCTACACAGTGCAAGATAAATGAAATTAATTTGTCCTCATTTAAAAAAGAATAAAACCCAGACCTAGGTTTTTATCATAAAGAATCAGTATTAGAGATACATTAATAAACACATAAACAGCCATAAGAAGGACAATGACATCTCTGGATTGTATCAGAGTTCTCCTGCTCTTTAAACCACTGTCCAAAGGTGTGGTGCACTGTAAAGCCCGTGCTGTTACCGAGTCAGTGCCACTGGAAGAGCAGCTCTCTGCTGCTGGACACTGAGAGCCACAGCTCTGGCTGTGGAATCACTGCTGCTCTGGACTTCATGGGAATTCTCAGTACTTAGCCACACTGCACACCCAGCTGTAGGCACATACAAGACCCCAAGGGCAGCACAGTGACCACAGGTCTGGTCTGCCCAAATGTGACCCGTCTGGAGCCACCAGTGTGAGAGAGACCCTGCTGAAGTGGAGAAAGGCCAGGAAGAACCTGGCCTCAGGTGTTATGGGGGCTGAGCAGATGATGCAGGAGAGGAGGCTGGTGGGGCTGGGTTTGCTCAGGTGGGAGAAGGGGAGGAGGGATTGAATTTCTGCATTCCACTGCCTGAAGGCAGTAGCGGAGAAGAACAAGATACACTCTTCCCAATGAAAGGACAACAGAGAGCAGACATAGGCAGCAAGATGGGAAATCCCAATCAAATATGAGGAAAAAAAATTCTTTGGTGAGACTGGCTGAGTACCGGGACAGGCTGCTCAGAAAGGCTGTGGAAATGCTATCCTGACAGGTATGTACCCCTCAACTCTGAGTGACCTCATCTAACTTTGACAACAACCCTTGTTCAAGAAGGAGGAAGATGGCAGAGATCCCTTTAAACTTAAATTTGTCTGTAATTTCCATGATGCTACAAATACAGGCTAACCATATTTACTTACTTTCCCTTTGAAAATATTGATTTCTAAAAACTAGTTTCTTGACAGAAACTCTAACTTTAAAACACCATGATTTTTTTTACTTAATGTTGACATTTACCTCAAGAGAAGTCAGCATTTATTATATGCATTTAAAAAATGAGATACAGCACACTCAACATATGGCACAGAAGCCCAAGGCAACCATCCATCCTTACTGACTGTTCCGGCCATTTCTACTTACCACTTTCCTAAGGTTATCACGGAAAACCAGTCCAGACTGCTTTTCTGCATCTGCAGATGGTGAACCTTTCATATAAACAGTTCCACTGCTGTTTTACAGGCTCTGAAGAGGCTCTATTTCTTTCCTGCCACACGACTGCATGCGAACCTACCACAGTACAGAACTGGCAGCATCACTATTGTATATAATGGACCCATATCTTACCACACAACTGGAAATAGCTACATTTTTACTGTGTGACAGCTGTGTACTCAATCTGGTGACTGAAAAATGGATGCATGCCTAGGGAAAGCTGTCTGGGAGAGGACTGGAAGAACATTCACTTGGACTGCATCAGCCTCCCTGAACTGAAGCCCCAGCTGAAAAAGAACAACAAGCTATAGGCCAGAATTATTATTTTGACAGATGAGATGTGGGTCTTGGCCAGAGCTTCTCTGCCTCAGCTGAAATGAAGAGATGTTAATGAGAAGACTGTAACTGCTTTAAAAATAGGCTTGGTTTTAAGAACACTGTTCCATAGGTCAGTGGGAGCATGAAAAGAAGATCAAAAAGTTTTTTGAGATACACACACCAGCTGACAGTTTGTTCTCCCATGGACATCTCCCTCTGAAGAGCCAGGCAATGGGAAGAATATGAATAGCACTTTGCATGGTTAGTGCTTGGTAAGAAAGGCCAAATATACAAAACAGAGACTTGCATGGGATGCTTGGAGAGGAAACAGGGTTCTTTTATTTGCTGTACTCCAATCTTGGAATAATGCACATACTGAGTGGTTGCTTTGGAAAGTCAGCTCCTCTGGGAAATCATTTTCTGTTGAGTATTTCAGGTTGTCCACCCACCACCTTCAAAAAGGGTGTACAGCAAGTAATAACAGCATTCTGTATCTGCCTACTGAAAAATATGTGCATACCAACTTCAGCTTTTTTTCCCCTTGAAACTACATTTTTGATTTTCCATTTTTCCTCAAAATACTGCTTCTGTGCAGACTGAGGCTTGTCATCACACCTTTGGTATGTGCCACTCACACATACTAACATGATGATACTCATGATCCCATGGAGACATGATCATTTTTTCCCTGCTTACAACAGTGGAAGAGTAGTTAAGGACAGTTACCTCTCCACTCCACATTAGAGAACATCACACAAAGAAGTAAACTGGGGGCACAAGCCTGCAATTTACATAAGGGCACCTACGTGTAGGTTTAATTTTAACATCATAACTTACAATATCTTGCTCATTCTTCATTCTGTTCCTCTGAGTTCTCTCACATGAACGGAAATGCCCATGAATAAACCCCACTGCTGTAAACTTGCTTGTCTTGTAGTAGCACAAGTAGTCCCTTGTTTTGAAAGCTCTTTGCCTGTCCCCTTTCCCTCACACCTGGTAGTGTTTCCTTTCACTATGTGTATTCTCTTTGGGTAGATAAAACACCAAGTACCATTTACACCTTCTCTGACGTCCTGCTGATCTACAGCTGTCATCTATTTGCCAGGTCTTATTACAAAGAGAAGATATTGCAGAAATCACAACTCTCCACAAAAGCCACCTCAGAAAACTGTTAAAAACTTTAGAAGTCTTGTGCATGTCCTACCCTGTGACACAGTCACCTCTTCCCCACAGCTCAAACAAAAGGTAATGAACAAAAGTCAGATGATGAGATTCATCACTTCAGGTGCTTTTCCTGTCTCCAATCCAAGGAGATTGGAACAAAGAAAAGCAGTGGAATCATGGCGCTTGCAGTCATTTCCAGAAGCAATACAAAAGGATGCCGTCTGCCAGTACTAACTCCCTTATCTTGCCAGGGTTTCTTGGCAGCAGCAGTGGAGTACTGTTTTCTGGGATTTAGGAAATGCTAAATCACTCCATGTCTGTTCAGTTTCTGCTCTAAAGACAGCAACCCTCTCAATACTGTTAATGTGGAAATTCAAACCGATACAATTAAATCATCAAGAGTGTTTTCAATCCTGTCAAAGGTACTGCTGGTTCCAAATCTATTCCTTTTTTTGGATGAAAATGAGAGATGCGCCTTCCTGTTGGCAGAATTAAATTAGGGCTTAGTACAACAAGGGAACATCTTCTAGAATTTAGTAAATGTGGAGAGATTCCCAGTGTCCAGCTTTCCACGCGAGAAGCTGAGTATTCCACTTAAATAGGCCACGTTGTTAAAAGAAAAATAAAAGGGCACTGTACAATTTCCCTAAGCAAACTTACGAATGTCCAGCAAATGACAGCAACAATCATTCAGACCGAGGTCATCGAAGTCCAGGAAAAAAATGTAAGTTACACTTTGTTGCATTCTTTGCCAAGCACTGAACAAGCAAACAACTCCACTGTGGTCTGGAAAAGCCCACTGACATCCGACCTCTTTCACTGGCTTCACAGCATGCACTGATTATAAGCCTCCAAAGAGATGCAGCACACTCTTTTTTCCCTTCCTTTATTTCTTTTTTCTTAGAGACTGCGACTCAGATCACCTGAGCAGAGGACTGGTACTGGTCTGAGGCTATTCACATTCATCCTTTAAACCTGATTCAAAGAAGTTTGGAGCACAAGAACTGGGCCATGCCAAACTATCTAAAATTAGAAGATTCAGCTCACAGGCTGCTGGCTCGCAATGCTACTTATTCACTGACATAACACCAAAGAAAGAGCACTGTAAGGTTATTAGCATTGAGTTATTTTGCCCTTTTTTGCTGTTTGGGTCGAGTCCTTACATGGCTCTGATTACGTACACTTCCAGCACACCTAATCCTGATCAGAAACTGGCCAGTCCCTTACTAAAGTCAATACAAATAAAACAGGACTACTCTTTCCTGGAAGCTGCATCAAAACCATTGAGCTCCTGGCTAGACAAAGCCACCCCAAACTAACTGAGCCCAGGAAAGGAATGTTCTCCATGCAAACACACAATACCATGTCCCAGGAGACTCATAAGGGGGTATTCTGGAAGTTGCTGTGCACACAGGAACGCAGATGCCTTGCACGCTCAGGGCCCATTTATCAGAGGCTTTTGTTTAAAACCTCATCGTCATCCTTATTATTAAAGACTGTTTAAAATTGACAGGCTAATGGTATGAAGAAAAAACCTATCAGCTGCTGCTGAGATCAAACACAACCTTCTGTGCGCCATAAATACAAGCCAAGACAAGAACCAGTAGCTGGGCTACCAATGGTCAGTGCTATCCCTCAGTGAGCAAGATTACTTCATTAGCAAGCAAAAGGCAGTGAAAACCTTAGGCTCAAATGGAGATCTATGAAGCGCAAGACCAAGGTAAGACCCCAGGTGAATTCTAGTACCAAGCATTCCGAGTCATCCTTCATAAAATCCAGGACACATAAAAAGATAGGTGTGTTTTATAGACACATAAATCTCTGACACATAAACCCTATGGACACTAAGTTCCAAGAAAGGCCTTTCTTGCCGCAATTTTTTTAAATGGAGATGTGAGCTAGAATATCTAATACAGCAGTGGATACAAAATACATGGAGAAAATCTTCTATTTTGCAAGCTAAGCAGTATTCATGTGTGCTTGGTGGTGTCACATTAGGTAAAGTATGGATGGATGGAAACTTGCCAAGGAAAAAGTAATGGAAATACTGCTGGACGACTCATTTTGCACAGTACTGCTTCCAAAAATGCCCTTAATGACTCTGGATTTGTACAAGCAAAGTAATCTCTGCTCTCCTTTGAGAGTCCTGGACAACATGGCTAACAGGGTGTCTGAGCGGTATTTTGGCTGAAAATAACCACCACCTGCTTCAGCACACAATCCCTTTGAAATCACAGTAAACATTATGGAACAAAGTGAATTAAACATGAAGCAGGAGCAAGATAACCTAGAAGGGCATTTTCTGAACCAAATCTAGGTACAACAAGGAAACCAAACTTGAGAAAGCAAGTGGGGCTGTAGTGGCATGAAAACACTTTGGCACTTTGCAGTCTTTGACTGCTTTAGGGATTGGAAAGATTCACATCATAATTTCCAAAGACAGCCTAAATAAGTTGTTTGGGAGTTTGCAGTTCCACATCAGGAATGTTTTCCTGGCTGTTAATCTCTGTTACAAGTCCTCTGCAGAAAGAGGTACTAAGTTCTTCAAGGCAATCCCTCCCTCAGAGCTATTTTCCATCTGATACAGGATCAGCATCCATAGCGCTCTGACCCATTTTCTCAGCCACACAGCAATGCAAGCAGATTCTGGGGGTTTTCAAACGATGAAATTTTTCTCTGAGCTCGAGAGGCTGCTCTCGATTTTTTACACAACTATACCATGATGACAACTGAATTCAAAAACTGTATGTCTGTGCTGTACATTTCTACTGCAGTTCTTAAGGACAAAAACCTAAAGACTGTGACAGAAGACAGAATTACAGCACTTCTGCCTCAAGTGCTTTACTATCTGCAAAGCTTACATAACAAAAAAGCAGAAATACGTTTTTCTCATTAAAATACTGACATTTCATACATAATTGTGAATCTGAGTTAAGATACCTCCAGTGGCAGTGATGCTTTAGGCTTTTTTCTTTCCCTGAGTTTGAAGAAAGCAGTAACTCTTACATAACATGGAGGAGAAGTTGTAACAGGCTGGGCAACCCTGAATATTGCAAGAATATTATACTCCTTTGGTGTGATACTGCTATTAAGTACCCCACTATCTTTAAACACAATTCTAGACAGACTTCAGCCTGCTTTATGTGTCTTTAGTTAAAAGACTATAAAAGACTATCAAATTAGCAGCAATAGGTACAACTTTCAAGAAAGATGAATACAGGGTGTCCAATAAAATAAAAAGTTACCCAGCTCAACTGAGGTTCACAAAATACTAGGTAACAGAACAAAAAGTTTCTATAATAATTTTTTAGTTAGTTAAGAGAAGAATAATTAAAAGAATTAAAGAACAAACTGTGAAATATTTTATATGCTTTGTTTTCAATGTAATAGAAAAATTCTCCATTTTGCCCCCAAATGTAAGAGTAAATTTGGAAATTGATGAGTTTTCTGTGTACTAAAGGAAAAGCTAGTATTAAACTCCAGAGAAAACATACTTTAATTTCACTTATGGGTAAGTTACTTCCAACACATGGCCTGCTGAGCTTATAATATCTGTAGGATTTTATGTTCCTTTCAATCCTCCTCCTCCTCTCCCTCCAAGCTGTGTAATTCTTCTCATCACCCACGCCTGCAAACTGTGTCTAGTATTCGAGTCTTCTCCTCCTCACACACTTACTCTTATCAGACATGTATTGGTAAAATAAAAAGATTTGATTAAGTTCTTGCTTTTAAAATAGGCAAAGGTATTTCTAAATTTATTTTTTGGAAAGACATACTATCTTTAATGAGAAGATGCATGCAGCTTGTTTATCCTCAAACAGATATTGCAGAATGTTTCAGAAAACTACATGATTAAGTTTTCACTTTTTCTGTTCTCTAAAGACTCTCAAAAAGCTGAAATTTCAGTTTTGTGTTAAAAACTAATTCTATAGACTTTTACCACATATATTACACTAATAAACTAAATCCCTTCTCTTGAAGGTTTAGAACCAAGCCGAATTCAATCCATGTTTTCACTGCACTTGGCACCAATTTAAAGTATTTCACTGTTTTGCCACTTTACACAAGAAAAAGGGATGTAATCACAGCTAACAATAGCACAGGTTCTAAGACTGGAATGAAACAAGCAGTTGTACTTTTTCAGTTACATTTTCTCATTCAAAATAGACATATATTTTCCCTCTAAACTTGCATGTTTCTGACTACAAGTTTAAAATGCATCACATGAAAATTAGATGTGGTCTCCAAAATATTTCCTTTTGATTAAGAAGGCTTGAGAAATAGAAATAAAGGGAAGAAATCATCACCAGCTATCTGATACAACATAATTTATGATAATGTATTTGTGTCAAAATGTCAAAACCATCCCCATCAGGTTTCCTCACTAAATAAACAACTGTTTTTAGAATGTTTACTCTTGTAAAATACACATTGTATTGCTCTTACCATACATGCTGTACTCCAGATATCAGCAGGTGTACTGTAACCTGCTCCTATTAAAACCTCTATGGATCTATATTGTCTTGTCTGGATGTCTTCTGTGAAGTGTTTATGCTAAAACAGAAAGAACCACATTAATGGAAAAAAAGAACAATAAAAAGACTTGTTCTAAATAGTGAACACTAAAATGATGTAGTTACACTTACCACCCAGCAGGCATTCCCCAGGTCAGCAATTTTAACTCTAATTTTATCTGCATTTCTTGGGTCTAGTGGATTCACCAGTAAGTCAGCAGCACGAGTTTTTGCTAGCACAAGCAAAATGCAGAATAGTTAGTATGTTAAGCCTACTATTCATTATCTCTAAGCAGTTTTGCCTTGACACTTCATTCACTGCTGTCATACACTGAAGACATCAATATAATTCACTGAATGTTACAAGAAATTAAAGCAACATAAATAGGATTTCTTACCCAGATTTCTAAATATCCTTATACACTTCAAGTGCAAATTTTTTGCATTCTTTAGCTGCCAAATGACTATTACTAGAATATCCAGAGGAGGTTCTAAGCAAAACCAGTGTATATGTTTCCCAGAACAGATTCAGACAGAAAATGTTAGAGAACTCAGACTCCAAGAACTCACCCACTACACACATGAAAGATGTGTTCTTGGAACAGTTTGGTTGAGAAAATAAATAATCCTGCACTTCCATGCCTGGCTACAGTAAATAAAACCTGGCTGGATTTTTCCTTTTTTTTTTTTTTT
>VXAZ01001116.1:3190169-3244220 GCA_013399875.1 Gymnorhina tibicen | reverse complement strand
TTTTTTTTTTTTTACTTATCCCAAGGGATAAAAGACTCACTGATACCTGGCTAATTTGAGAGCCTCGGGGGCTTGTCATCCTTTTCAAAAATAATTCAAAGTTCTCTGAAGGTCCCATTTGCATCAACTATGATCCAGACTAAAAAAGCAGAACTTTAATCTAATTAATCTTGCAATCTTTAGAGGCTCTTGGGACACTCAAACCTTAACACAGACCGGTGGAGGTGCTGCTTTTTTCTCTGTTTTGACATACTGCCTGCTAGATCCTAAACTGCCCTGGAAAGTAAGGAGATGACAGAACCAGATATCACAAATCACAGGACAGCACAGGACTAGTCTCAGCTACAAAGACTACACTGGAAATTCATGGTAAGATAAGAAAGAGGTACAAGATCCAAAAAGCACTTGTGACTCCGATGATCTGTTAAACTGGTAAAAGACTTGGAAGAGGAAAATACACCAGACATGGGACAAGGACAAAAAAACTGGATGTCTAATAGTGAACTAGGAATGACTGGAATCAGATGGGGATCTTCAACTGCTGGCATGGGAAGCCTGAAAGGGTCATCAGAGCACTGAATATTGGGCAACCAGAAAAGAAAGTGGCAGGGTCCACCAGAGGAGAGAAGGAATGAAAATACAGGAGTAAATGCAAAAGAGGGGGTGGTGATCTCAACAAACAGCCCTCTAAAAAGGCTGGAATGGAGTCCAAGACTCAAGTTTATAAAAAGCACCAACATAAGGACAGAAGTAAAACACTCAAAAGATAGGAACTAGTAAGACTAGTAAGCTTAATATTAAAGTATTCCCTTAAAAGCATGCTGCATAGTACAGTGTAATTTTTTTAACACAATCACATGCATTACTCAAGAAATAACAGGACCTCAGTTCAGTTGTCTTTGCAAAAAAAAAAAAAACCCACACAAAAAAAACAGTGCTAGATAAATCCTTCCCACACGTCTTGTTGAAGGACTGCAGTAAATAAAGTGGAAGGAAGGAGGAGAAAAAAAGCCTCATGACTAAGACATCTGAATATGGCATGAGGCAACAGCTTTCTTCAACCTTTTTCTAAGAGAGGGACCTGAGCAGGTAATAGGCAAGTGCCTACACTTTTGTGTTTTTCTCAAAAACTTATGATGCTTATGTCCTGTCTCTTCTGAAAGATGAATTCTTGGATTCTGTATCTGACAAACACGGATCATTTAAAACCGAAAGTGAAGCCAGAACAAGTGTATCTTTTAAAAAGTACTCACAAAAAAGCATCCAAAGAAGCTTAAACTGTGCACAAAATTAGTGAGCACTTCTGTGTCCTAGTTCCATAAAAACTAAGAAGTATCACCTTAATTCTCACAGTCTCAGCATGACAATGTACTTAGCAAACATTCAAACACTGGAAGGAGGAGGAGGAGAGTTGTGAGGAAATTACAGATCTATCTTCAGGGCATTTGGTCACACTGTGAAAACTTGAAAAAGATAAAAACTGCTCATCCACTGAAAACAAATTGGTTTGTGTACTGAATGAGGCAAGTACCCCAAAAAAATAAGATGAGACCATGTCACTTAATAATGTATAGCGATTCCTAGAGAAAGAGCAACAAATAAAAGTCTACTTCAGTAAAAGAAAAGGACACTAATATGGTGAAAAATGGTGTAGCACCATTTAAAAATACTGAATAGCCTCTAACTCCTGTATGCTTCTTCTTTCTAAATACCTTCATCCCTTTTATTACTGTTATACTCAATTATTATTCAAATATTATTTTATTATTGATGCCATTAATATCTGTAACATTCAGCTTTTCCCCTTTCTGCAAAAAAATTGAATTTACTGTCTGTCTTTCTTTGCAAGAAAGGCATGTGAACTGATGGGATAACATCAAGGAGAAATAAAGTAGGTTTGTTTCTCCAGATATGGAGATAAGCTGTTTCCACGAGGACAAAACTGGCTTTAATCTCTGGAGGCATGAGGATTTTACACACCACCCCAGGAAAACAGCAGTAGAGTCTTTCTGCCTATATACAGCTGGCAGAACAAAAGAAACTACCAGTCATCTAGGAACCTCCTGTATATTGTTTCAGGGACTTCAGAGTGTAAGGAGATGGACTAGAAGCCTTATTTGCCTGGATCTTCCAGAAATGCAGTTCTACTGAGCTGTATTTTATTTCATATTTCTTACATTACCTGTCAGACCCTGTAATAAACTGTGTGAATTGCTCTTCTAAAGTCTTAAACCAAGAAATACACTTGACTGCACTTTTCAATGCAGTTCTATTTAAATTTAGTAACTTCATCTGTGACAATGTTGATGGCAGGCTTGGTGATCTTCTCCCTAAGCTCTCATTTTCTTCTATCCGCTTACAGATTTGGTCTCTCAGTATTTTCTTTATTAAAGTTGAAACCCATATATCTATCATTTAACCACGGGCACTATAAATAAGACCCGTGTGTAATACCCTGAACCTATTTAATTCAATGGAAAAAATCCAGCTCTTTGCAATGACACCAAGATTTCACCTTCCATATCTTCAAATGGATTTACAGGCAAACAGGATTTACAGGCAAAAGTTTTGGATTGCTGGCCAAAATTTAAATGGCCAAAACCATGCTGAATATAGAAAAGCCATAATGAGTAGAGGGTTGGCAACATGCCCTGTTGAGTTTTAATAAAAGGTTAAGACAGGAACTGTTTGACACAGAAAGAACAATTAATGAATGAAAACACAGCATATTACACAATTTTTCAATATGACTGAGAAAATATGTGACAAGAAGTAACAGAAGCTGCAGCCAGACAAATTCAAACTTGCTACTATTCTTCTAAAACAATTCAGAGTACTAAGCAGTGGAACACACTTCAATCACACTAGATTATAATTTCATTTGTCCACTTAAGAGCAGGTATCTCTTTGAAAAATATGCTTTAAGCCCACAGTAAAGGTTACTGGGCTTGACAGATGGTATATTACTGACTTGTTATCAAAGGTTGTCAGGTTACATGATCTCATGCTCATCTTCCACGTCTAAATTACAGGAATGATGTTTCCTTGCAACTGTAGATTTCCTTTTCTCTTTTCCTGTGTAGACTGACTTGTCAATGCAAATATTTATTCTATGATAATGTGTCTAATACCCCTTAAAAACAAGCTCTAGAGTGGAACATAACCCATAAATCACAGTTCTGCAAGAAAAATCATCCTATTTACTTAAACAATCTTTTCTTAACCTAACCACTGCCTCTGTATTCCATTTACCTGCCTCTTGCATTTAATACAAAACACCCCCATGCTACCAGACAAAAGTCACTACGCAGAACACTTACTTTTTGGCAAATCCCCAGTGCTGGAAGCTGAAACTGTTCTGCTCCTGTCATGAGATGGGCTGCTCTCCTCTCTTTCGGTTACAGTTGATCCTTCAGAAACAGCAGAACCACAAGCTACAGACTCTAGAGCCCCAGAGAACACTGACGCTGAAAATTCAGAGAACTGGGACTCTGGAATTTTATGACGTCCATTTGGCAATTCACCATTAAACTGTTCATAGGAGCTGCTATAAGAGTAATCACTTTTTGCACTTGGATCATCAAGATTATACTCCTCTGGATTTGGACATTCTTCCTCTTCCTCATCTTCATCTTCAATCTGTTGTTCCAATAGGAATGGGCCGTTCACAATATGGCCATTTGTTTTGGGGGATTCTATCCACTTAGGGTCTGTAGAGTCAGTGTTGACAAGTTCCTGCTCAACGTCATCGTCTTTTTCAGTGTTTTCCTTCTCTGTGTCTTCTTTTTCATCCTGATCTTCTCCTTCACCTGAAAAATTTCATTGAGCAACACATTACATCATACATCAATAAACCAGACCAAAATCAGGCATTCATCATTTTTAACTCTTCCGTAACTACTTGACTTCTGATACATCACACAAGGAAACACTGAATATCACTGAAATACACAAACCTTAAAATCTAAATTAAAGGCAAAAGAAAGGACTAATAAGGCTGTTGGAAAAATAAACAATGGGAAGTGGTCCAGGAGGGAATAATCCAGAAGAGAATAATGTTATGAAGGGAAGATGAATAAGGCCAAGCAAGATTTAAAAATCTACAACTCAATCTGTGTCAACAGGGAGTCATCACAGAAGTAGGAAAATTCTCAGTAAGAGCAGAACAAAACCAAACCAAAGTGAACTACAGTCTGTGTAGTTACATCTTTATCAGGACTGAAGACCTGACAAGAAAATCAGGGAAGCCAGAATGGAGCTGGACCATAATGATTATGGTCCAAGCCACCAGGACTAAACAGGAATTTTAACAAGACATCTCAAAAATTTTAGTGAAGAAGTTGCAATCATTGTTACCAGATAGATCATTAAAACAAACACTGTAAGAAGAAAAGGGGAAAGCAATGATGACTCCAACTACTACAGTAACATTACAGAAAGCAAATACATCTTATTATTCTTTTACTTCACCAGGATACTCAGTTATTCCACTTAATGTGACATGATGACTGTTCTGTTGACTTTTCTACATGCTTTCTCAATTTGTTTACAGCTACAGGCTACTATTGATAGTTTTCTTCACTTCTGTAGTAGGTTTGACTTTTCTTTGTCTTTTTAGGTTTTGTAGTTACAATATTACCTACAGGAGAAAATTAACTTTATGATCTAGGACAGTTTGGAGATTTTGTTCACTGCACCAGACGCAACACTGCACAATTACTTCCCCCTCTGAAACGGTAAACTCAGAGTCAATGAAAGAAAGTAATACTAACCATCATCATTTCCAGGTTCTTCATCTACTACTTCTTCTATATCAGCTGTTTTTAGTTTCACCTCTGGGTGGTACTCATCTTCTTGTTCATTTGATGGTACAGCTGAGGTTACATTTTCTTCTATTTTTTTCCTTTCAGCTTCCCGCTCTAGTTCTTCTATTTCCTGCAGGCGTTTTTCTAGCAGCTCAGCTTGTCTCTTCTGTTTTTTCTTCAGTTTTTTCTTTTTGTTTTTGGATATTTTTCCAACCTGAAATATTAATACCAAAGAAAGAAAAAAAACCCCTAGTAATTATTTTCAAGGCATCTCACACTAAACTCATTTGCAGTTTGATTACCATTTTTTTGAAAATACTAGATGGCTACTAATACAGTAATTATATTTTACTTCAAGTCAAGAATGATAGAGGGTTGTATGAGGCAAAAATCCACCAAAATTTTACGCAGTTAATCAAGTTTTTAGATGGTTATTATTCGATACATGAGCAAAATATGTCTATATATCTAAGATGCCATAGTAAAATTCCTATGATCCTATAAGCTTGAGCAAGCACAATAATCTAAAACTTCAATCCAGATTAACAGATGATACTGTATGTGGAAAATAATATGGTATCGTATTAGCTGTTTGCATATAAATTTAACACATGATTTCTCTCTCTGTACAATGCAGGTAATAACCAGCAAAAGTATTTGGAGAAAAAGGACATGAGAAAACCAGAGAGACTGAAAATAGCAAATTTAAAATAAAACCTGTTTTTTCTTGTGAAAGGAAAGCATTTTTATTATTCCCTTATGGCCCAAAACATATGAATTACAAACAGCAGATGGCCATTATGAAGTTTCTCATTTTATATAACATAATGATTGAAAAACTCCGGTACAACAACAAGGAAATGAACAATGAACACAACAGAGCTAAGAGTGAAACACGTCCTTACATTTTAACTGAATTGTGACTTCTATTTTTACTATTTGATAAATGAGATCTATCCAATTTTCATTCATTGTTTAGATATTACAGTCAGAAATCCTCATATAATAAATTAAGTACGAGGAGCAGAGAGAAACATTTCCTCAAAGGTTTATCTGTTAATCCTGTTATCTCTGTAAGAAGCCATGAGATTGTCTCAACAAAACAGTCAGTTTCACAGCCCTGATAATTTTCATCCATGTAGCATGCCCACTGAAATTATACATGTACTGTGCACACAGAAAGCAGGTTTGACCACAGATATTTCTGAACAGCTGTATTACCACTGGTTATTTGCTATATGCATATGGCAAAGAGATCTTTCAAACCTCATAAAATTGCCTCTCCTTAAAGGCCTTGATGATTAAGGCCTTTATGCCCTTAAGATATCTGCAATGCACAATATTTAGTGCATTCAACCATTTTTGTCAGGATTTGAACGAATGGATTATTCCTCAAGAGAAGAAAATGGCAATGCTTAACTTAGTTTGACATAGCTATACAACTATATGTCTGTGAGAATGTCCATCACAGAAATACTGTGCTTAAAACTGGTAAGGCCAGAGACATGAAAAGAAAAATGTTCTTTGAAAGATAAAAGCTTTATTCAAAGGAAGCTTTTAAAAAGGGTCGAGACTACTACCAGTCTAAAACCTACTAATACCCACAGAAACACAGAAAATAAGGTCGTTAAATTGTATTATATAACAATACTTACAGGCTTTTGTTGTGGAGCTGTACTCACTAAAAAGACAAAAAAAGAAATTACAAATAAAATAAAGATTTTCTTTTTCAAAAACAACTCTATAAAAGCAAAAACTAGTAGAAATAATGAAAAATATTCTTAAATAAATAAGGCAGTGTTAAGCTTATTTTGTTAACCAGATTTTTTACTCCTTACAAGTACGTGCTGCCTGAAATCATTTGATGTCTCCATGAGAGCATCTGGAACTGGAAGGAGCTAACAGCAATCTGTGCTCACTGTGTTGTGGTTAGCGGAGAGTTTATGAAATTAAAAAAAAAAGTCTGAACCATGAAGAGTGGATAGAAAACATCAAATGACTGCAGACCTGTCACAGATTAAATGTATGTAGTCAGCTGGCTGAGCAGGTAGAGACTGATTAAACAGTTCAGGGAATATTAGCAAAGATACAACTACTGTGTTGTATCCAACAGAAAAGCCAGGGATTTGTGGTTTTTATTCTGAAACAAGGCAGTTTGATTGCTAGGGCTGGAGGCACGAAGAAGTGCCTAAGGCAAAAACCACACCGTATCATAGAAAAGCAGCTCCAGCATGGGCCTCTTCCTGAGCCCCTTTGAGTAGGATCCCAGCAGTGGCTGGGTATGATGAGATTGCAATGCTGACTGTGACATGCACCACAAGCCACACAAAACCTCCCCGCAGTGATCAAAACCAACAGAAATAACCAAATATGGGAGACAGAAGCAAAGTGAAAATGAGCAAGAGGAACCAAACGTGGGAGAACCTCTCACAAGCTTCTTCAGACACACAGGCCTATGGCAATTAGGAATGCAAAACAAAATACAGGGCTGTTTTACAGGTTCAGGTCCTGCTGCTAAGCTCAAGCAAAAACCTGCCTGAATACCCTAGGCAGGGCAGGGTTTTTAAAAAGGTTATTAAACCTGAGCACTATCACTGCTATAAAAAGGGAAACGATATACAACTTATTCTTGCAATGCTGTAAAGAAAACACATTTTCAGCTCCTGTGCAGAAAGCCATGTATTTAGTTACTATTTGCTAAGAACAAAGTGTGATAAGAACCCCATTCCTTAAAATAGTATTCATTTTAATGTCAGGAAGCAATATAAAGGCTGCATGAACAAAATCAAGTTATTTCCCACACAAGTAACATACAATCTCTAGCTCTGTGATTACACATTATGTAAAATTCAATACAATATATTCACCATTTAAACAAATTTTCATCTAAAAATATGTAACGCTGTGAAATGGATTCTGACCACTGTATTTGTTTCTGATACAGAAAATATTTTTATCATACCTCAGCGATTTTAATCTGCAATATATTTTCTGACAATATTACAAACTGAGTTATTTCTCCACTGCCTGTAGCTGATGTGCTCAACTGGTAAATTAGTAGCAACCATAGTACTAAAAATATATATTACATACTATTACTAAAAAAAAAAAAAATCACTAGAAAAGCCACACTTCCTTCTTGTTTGTCTCTGCTGATTGCTGTGAACTTCTTTACCTTTATTTCTCCTAGCTAAACATAAGGTACCGGTCCTATTTAAACTCTTAGCAAGCTTAACATAAAAATTTTATACCACTAGGAAAATGGGCTTATCATGAGTTCAGTTAGGTACAATAAATTCCTTTTTTAAGGGTGAAAAACTATGAATGTAAAACTTCTCACTGCATCTTAAGAATAAGTTAGAACAGACAAAAAGGCAGACAATTCCACAAGGATACTGATGAACTTGTAACGGAACTAGACATAATTTAGATAAGACTATTAATTATTGTCAATATTAGACATGCAAGCTTCCAGTGTGACTAAAACCCAGGCATTAAAGCTTGTGGGATGGGAGGGAAGTAAGTTTATACCAATAAATCTTTTTCTGTATCTGGGGACTCTGAAAACTTGAATGTGCAAAACCGGCAGGAAAGCATTTCTCTGATAGTTTCCAGAGCAGGATAAGAATTAAACAGATATGCACTTTCACATGCAATTACTTAAAATGTGAATTTTCATTGAACAAAATACTGCTAGCAACAACATACTGATGGTAGTTTACTACATTGCATTTAAATACCCTGTTCATACCTGCTGAGCCAGAGGGGGGAGGAGCACCAGCTTTCTGCCACTCAGTAGCTTCAGCAGCCATCCTGCGCACGTAGGCATCATCCACGCACATCAAAATGTTCTCTGGCTTTATATCTGTATGAATGATCTTGCACTTGCTGTGTAGGTAATCTAGACCCTGAAGTACCTAACCACAACAGGATTTTTAAAAAATCTGCTTGAAACTGCAATTAAATTTATTAAGAAACTCAGCCTTCAGCTGCATTTTAAAATAAGCCTGATTTTATCCCAATGCTCAAAAGTACCCAAAAATTGGAAAAAATACATTATTAAGTAATAGCATAACAACATAATTTTCCATTGTAGCATGGAATTACAGAAGTTTATGAAACAAAATTGTTTGATGCACAGTAATACGAGTGCAATAACTGAATTGCTTCATATTCAACTTTCATAAATCAGTTTTTAAAACGTGTAGCACAAGTTTTGTCCAAGTAGAAAAAGAAAAGAAGATCTATATTATCTTTAATAAGCAACCTGAAAGCCTTACCAAACAATGCCACTCTCACTAGTCCAAACAGTTAATTCCAATCTCACAAAAATTAAAGCTTTTTAATCTTTCCAGACTAAGCTCTTCCCCTTTTTTCAGGTATGAAGTGTTTCAATTACTTGGAACTTTTACCTTTGTCTACATTCAGAAAGCAATTCAGGTTGGAAGACTGTGTGATTCAAACCTTCATCTAAGTCATACCACCTTCAAAGTTGTATCTAACCTCAGAATCAAGACCAGCCTGCTCAGAGCCTTCATCCAATTCACTTCCACCTACCTCCCAAATGCAGAATTGGCTGGGCTGTGCACTGTCGGCTGGGTAAAAACCTGAGTGGACACCAGGCCCAAGAGTTTGGTGAGGAATGGAGTTACATCCAGCTGGCAGCCAACACTAGTGGTGTTCTCCAGGGCTCAGTACTAGGGCCACCTCTGTTTAATACCTTTATCAATGACCAGGACAAGGGGATCGCATGTACCCACACAGAGTTTGCAGATGACACCAAGCTGGGCAGGAGTGCTGATCTGCTGGAGGGCACGAGGGCTCTGCAGAGGGATCTGGACAGGCTGGATGATGGCCTGAGACCAATTATGTGAAGTTCAGCAAGGCCAGGTGCCAGGTCCTGCCCTTGGGTCACAACAACCCCAGGCAGCACCAAAAGCTGGGGCAGAGTGGTTGGAAAGAAGCCCAGAGGAAAAGGACCTGGGGGTGCTGGTTGACAATGGCTGAACATGAGCCTGTGTGTGCCTGGCTGGCCAAGGCCAATGGCATCCTGGCTTGTATAAGCAAGAGCGTGGCCAGCAGGACCAGGGCACTGATTGTCCCTCTGTACTCAGCACTGATGAGGTCACACCTCAAATCTTGTGTTCAGTTTTGGGCCCCTCACTACAACAAACACATTGAGGTGCTGGAGCATGCCCAGGGAAGGGCAACAGAGCTGAGGAAGGGTTTGGAGCACAAGTCTGATGAGGGAGCTGGGGGTGTTTAAGTCTGTTAAAAAAAAAAAAGGAGGCTGAGGGGGGACTTCACTCTCTAAAACTGCCTGAAAAGAGGTTGCAGCCAGGTGGGGGTTGCTCTGTTCTCCAGGTAAAAAGTGACAGGACCAGAGTAAATACCTTCAAGTTGCACCAGGGGAGGTGTAGATTGGATATTAGGACAAATTTCTTCATTGAAGGGGTGTTAAGGCTGCCAAGGCAACAGGTTGCCCTGTGAAGTGGTGGAATCACCACCCCTGGAAGTATTTAAAAGAAGTACAGATGTGGCACTTAAGGACATAGTTTAGTGGCAGACTTGGCAGTGGGTTAATGGTTGGAATCGATGCTCTTTCAGGTCTTTTCCACCCTGAATGATTCTATGATATATTACACATATGCTTTCTCCTTGCTGAAAAACTTTCTCCTTATGATCGCCTCTCAGCAACTTGATTTTCATAGAATAGCAAAAGAACATATTTTGAAAGAACACATCCCATGTGTTCTGAATGTGTTCAGAACATCCCAATGTTCTGAAGTGTTTCAACTTGCTAACACTCTGACTCTACAAAAACTTAAATACAGGCAAACAGCAATTTTTGTAAAGAACAGGTTATTTTCCTTTTTCAGAGAGATACCATTTTTGTTCATCACTATCATCATCATAATGGTATTATTTCCCACAGTTACAGTGATTTATTTTCCAGATTTTATTAAGAAGCATGACATGTCAACCAAAATGCAATTTAATATGAGTATTTTCACATCTCTGAAAAATACTCATTGCTTTAATTTTTTATTCTCTAAAGCAGCTCAGGAAACTCCCTTGTCATTGGGAAACCTCAGTTAAAAAACACAACCCAAACCCCCTAAAAACCTCAGCATGCAGAAGTGCAGGCTACCCGTTAAGATCCTCTTGCAAACCCCGCTGAGATTAAAATATCTTATTTTAGATATTAGTAAGAGGTCAGTTTAAATATTGTTATTCTAACCTTCTAAACTGTTAACAATGGTGGAAAAACCTAATGAAAATATTGACAAAACTTACCTGTCGAATTATGCTTTTTACACAACGGATAGGAAGGCCTTGATAATTAGACTTGATTATCCATTTTAGAAGATGATGTCCAAGTACTTCAAAGACCATGCAGACATCTGGAATTTAATTAAGGACAACTTCCAAATAAACTTGTTCATGAGATCAACACAAATGTTTGCTTCTGTTCTGGCTAAAGGAATCGTCACCTCCTGTAGAGGGAAAATGGTTTCCCCTAAAATGAGCACGGTAAATGCTTTGGTACCTCGTTTCAATTATACATAAACCCATACAAAACCAGTGTCCAACTGCAGAACAAATTAAAATGAAACATTTTAATTATGCAAATCTTGTCCATTATTTCTACATGTTAACAACAGCATTAGGGTGAATAATTAAATAAGTAATTGTAAAAAGTAACTAACTCATTTTTGTTTTCTTTGAAACAGTTGAAAGTACTGATTTGGCCTATAATCTCTAGTTTTAATTAAATTCTAAATTAACTGAATAGAAGGTTTTAATAACAAAAGTGTGCAGCAACCATGTTTTAGAAAATGAACTGTAATAAACTTCTTTTAGTAAGTTTAATATAGTCACTTGACAACAAATACTAACATAGTAAGAGAATGGATCTCTTAAAACCTGCAGTTTTAACTGCTGAGAATAATGGCAATCACCAAAGAACTCAAGAACAAAAGAAATGCGTAACTCAGAAGCAACATGTGAAAAACACAATGCCAAAATATTTAATTTGACACAGCATTTACTACTGGCCACTGACAGAGGCAAACAGTCAATTATCAGGGAAGGTTATTAGGAAAAAGCAAGATGTAAGAACTTTCTGTGATTTGTGGTTCAAAGGCTTCCTAAGTTAAGAGATTCTACACTTATATGCCTGGGTATGTTATCTTTCTATTGAGAAAATCTTCAGATATTTAAGCTAATCTAAAGTTTTACTATCCACAACATTCTGTCAAGAAGTTATACAATTAGACTGTACTGAATTAATCCTCAAACATGAGCTGGGAATGGCCTTAATGTACCCAGAAATCAGAAAGGATGTTAAAATCTTAACTACATGATACTATAATCTTGCGAAGAATAATGTAATATAAATAACAGAATATTAAGTGATGGATACTGCAGGAAAATCTCAATGAATTAGACTATCTCAGAGACCACTCATATGGAACTACACTGCTAGGAGAGAAACTTACCTAACTTCTCTGAGTTTTATTAACTAGAGCCTTGGCAGTGATCTCAAGAGTCATTGTCTTGTGTCAAAATGAGACATAGCTTGTCTGTCAGTTTATCACACACATTCTTCTCAGGTACCTACATAAAGGTAACTCAAGTTTTGACACCGACAACCCCTATACTGAAGTTACACCAACAGTAAAAGGTCTTGAGACTGGTCAAAGCACACTGTGAAGAACTGTAACACAACTCTTGCCAACTGTTCATCTCATTTCACATTCCTGAATTCCGGTATTAGGGGAGACACTGAATAGTCATTTCCTACTCACATCAACTGGTCTACTCAGAACATTCTAAAACTCAGTTCTATTCAGAAGAGGAAGCAAGTCTTGGTTACTTTACCCCACAATGAACAGAAGTCACTAGTAGAGCACACAGTCATCATAAAGGATGAGCAGAGCACATCAGCTCTGCAGGGCTTTTTAACTGAGCCCACACAGTCAAGTTGCAAAGCTACACAGATTTCAAAAAGGCAGGACACTGCAACATTCAAAAATGAAATATAGGACACCCACCCACAGTCCTTCAGACCACTGCTGCTGCAGACTCTCCAATGCACATTCCTGACATTCCTTGCACTTAGAGAAGTGTTAAGCCTTGCCAGTAACCAGAAGAAAAGGGGATGTAAGGAAGTAAACAGCTGAGAGGCAAGGGGAGGCCACCAAGAAGGAAAATGTAGGAGGAATGGCAGAGGCAGGCAGAAGGAGGGAGGGTCACAAGAAAGTGATGTCTACCTGAAAAAAAGAGATTGCAACATTTTGCTGGGAGGACTTGGACAAACTCAAGGGACACTCCATACTGGAGAGACAACTGGAATGGGGAGAAGATACAGAGCAGGCTCAGTGTTGGGAGTAGGTATGCGAAAATGTGACTGCTGTCTGATTTACTATCCTGATCTGAAAAACATTAACCTGATGCCAGACTGTCCAGAACAAAGAGTTTGGGAAAAGCTGTGCATTAATTACTAGGAAACCAGCCTTTCAAGTCCCAGGATCCTCCTACAGCACCAATAACCTGACTGGTGAGCAGGTCCAAAAAGTCCTGCAGCAAAAAAACCCTGAAGCCCACCCAGCAAACATGCTTCCTGTGAAAAGCTCTTCAAAGCAGCATAGGGGATGTCTCCCAGGGGGAAACCAAGCACAGCAGCAAAAGTGAGAGCAAATGTAACATTAACCAGCTTGACAGGCTTAAGTATTGACAGCTGTTCTTTCTTGATCTTCTTCTCTCAAATCCTACCTGTAACTATCTATCTATCTACAAATACACATCACTTGAGCATTTAGAAATGACAAAGGTTAAAGGCTAGTTAAGCTCTAGTATCAACTGAAGTCTTTAGGATGCATCTCAGTTGCTTCAAATTGGCAGCGTTTAGGCACTATGGCATTTAATTAATACTCTATATTCCTTGGAGATACATTTATTACAATCATTATAATGTCTCATTGTGTGGGAATGTTTCCTTCTTTATTTTTTCCATTTGTCTCTCCAAACACTTGTTTCATTACGCGATTTCATTACAAAAATGCTGCACTCAAATGAGTGTTTATTATGGCTCTAATAAACGTCCACTGCAAACAAACATCATACTTTACACTTACTGAAAACACCAAAGTGCCCAAGTTCATGAATTCTGTTATTTCATGAAAAAGTCATAATTGCAATCTTTGTAAAATATACAAGTACCTAAAAAATTATCAGCCTAGTGCAACGTAACGCATTATTAAAATTCCTCTGTATATAAACACTTACTACAGCTCCCAGGAGCTTGACAGTTTGCAGTCACACAGTGCAGGCCAATGGCTCTGCACATTCCCAGCTCTGTTCTACGTGGTTCTTGACAGTTTTGACTGTTTGGAAGCTCCATGACATTTTGTGGTATTAGCCATCCAAAGGATTCACCCACCTCTCTTCTGTCTTTGCTTTAGCTTTTAAATGCATTCCATAACCACTAATCAAGCCTCTATGAAGCATATGTTGTTTTATTTTACAGCCAAGCAACAGATATTTAGTAACTTGCCCAAAGGAAGCTTGAAACAGCAAAGCATAGAAAAAATCTCAAATTACTCTATTTCTCTCAACCTGTGCAACTCAGTGACACTAATGTAGCACTAAAAGGGCATTTTAAAAAGTAAACAGCACCAAAACATTAAAATCAATTACCTGCTCCATCCTAAGAGAACCTACACCAAAGATGATTTTCCCTAGAAGATAAAAAGGAGCTGATGAAATAATCAGTGCAACCAACTGCTGCTCAAGTAACTCAGGATGCACAAGCTCTTTGCAAGAAAACTCAAAGCATAAGATACCTGGTGTCATATTTTCACTGGCAGTCAGGACTTTGACAGATTTCCAGCTGTAATTTAAATTTGACTCCAGTTATCAGCACATCCTGTATACTGGTACTTTTCTGGAAAATGTACTTTTCAGTAAGGCAGGAACTTTGCCTTCCATATAAAAATTTCTGTACTGCCAGTTTTCAACATGAAGGCAAAACTGAAATAGAATAAATCAACATCACCTGTCCAATTTTAATCTACCAATACAAAGCTACCTGACCCCTTATTTTTCACTAGCACATGGTCTCTTTCAGCTTTGTCAATGTAAGTGCTGTATTTCAAAAAGAAATAAGTTTGGATATGCTTTCAAAGTATTATCACTAACAAAATTTACTCTTCACACCTAGAAACAGCCCTCACCTTTAATACAGTTGTATACATATATGTGAATCTTAGCAAGAATTTAAGAACATTATTGGGAAATTGCTCTGATAAACAGATAAGAGTTATTTCTATGTATAGCTATGAATGCATTATCTTACTTCATATTTCATATTAGTGTTTTACAATAAAACAGTAAATCAAAATTTTTGGTTTTTAAAAACAACTTAATTATTCTTCAATTGTACAATTGTACAACTGTCAGATGAAGACCTGATGTGCTTTGGTCGCATTATATTTTAGTGAACACAGACAAAATACAGATACTTACATAAGCATCTCCGCTCAAACAAAAACCTATCTTTTGTAGCACAACAGCAGCATCAAGAAACCCAACCCAGTGTTCTTTGCCTCGCTGTGTTAAGCATTTCCTTGATCACTACTTATATTTGAAATTACTACTAGCAACTATATGATTTATTTTAATTCTTTTTAATTTGATGGTAAAACCCAGGAAAAAAGCAGACCACACTAAGCAGACCATATCCTTCTACCATGGTAGCTGACCACTGAAGCAACCAGGAAACAAATAAAAATGGGCCAAAGGAAAAAGAGGTAAGACACCAGTCTGTAACTGAGAATACTTGACCTCACACTCTCTTTCTCACCACATACCCAAAGGCTCCACAACTAATGTCAAGAGACAGATGAATGGGATGAAAAGTGCTTGCACACCTCTCTGGAAGGATGCTTCCTAGTGAGCATCACATTTACTGACGTTCATCGTTCCTCTCCTAGAAGGTGAGAGTCGATGAAAGGTACCTTAATCTCATCTGCTGAAGACTGAAGGCACATCACCAAAATCAATGTATAATTAAGCTCTCTAGAGCAGGAACTGTCTTTCTGGAAATATGACACCATGAACAATGAGGTCTGCTACTGGGCTCCAAAACACAATGAGCACACACATAAATCCAGCTGTAACAGTAAATGAAAGCACAGTAATATATTAAGCTGCTAAAATACCTAATATAATTAGCAAGGATAACTCAGTTTACCTCAACTCTAAAATCAAATATATTCACAGACCCAAAATTTACCCCGAGACCAAGTCAGTTATATTTTACTTTGTCTCTTTTTCTACCACCCACCTTTTGTTTTTTTAAAGGAAGCATTCAAAGGCGAAGCTTTACAACCTTTGTTAAAAACAAGGTTAACGCCTGGCCAAAAGATGACTACATGAACGAGAGGAGCATCTCCATGACCTCACACTTCCTATGAGAAAACAGAAACCAGCTTTTTCATGACACTGACAATTTCTCTTTACCAGTCTAGAACAAAAAAATACTTCTTGTAAGCTTCAGTTACTACAAATGTTTTCAGTAAACTCTAGTTTTTAAGTAAACTATCTCTACTTCTACCAGACCATGACAGGATACATGGGACTTCTTTTTTAATTTTGCACTGTGTTTAGAAAAGCTAAGTTACTTTCACTCCAGAAAGTGCCTTACACACTGCACTTCTCTTTGCATCTACATCTATTTTGGTGTTTCTACTTTGTATATTTGAAGTAAGATTAACTAGAAAAAATCCAGAACTAAACGCTTGCTTATTTCAGTAGAACATTTTTAATGAGAATGCCATGTTCTCAAAAGGATACGAATTCCATTCATTCCAGAAATTTTGAAGTCATCAATTAGCTGTACAACCATATCCTTGTTGGGATCATTAGGGTCACTTTCACGAACCTAAACCAAGAATGCAAACACTGACATTTTAGGAAAAAAATCACATTAAAATACTAATTAGTTAGATTTCCACATAAACAGTATTTTGGAGCTCCAGAAAACACGGTAACATATAACAAGCCAGATGTTTAGAGGAGAATATGTAAAAAAAAAAAGTCTAAAACCAATTCTCTGTGTTCTTTTTAATTCATTATTACTGTTACTGAACACTGTATTGCAATAGTGATACTTACACATTTGAGCAACTTTATTTCATCCAAGGCTGTCTCTGTATAATGCTGGGCACTTTTTACAACTTTCATTGCAACAAACCTCTTTCCCCTTGAGAAGAAAAGAAACATTTTCAACACATACGCCAAGCTAAACCAAACATACTTTGAAGGCTGGGAAATTTTAAATAGAATATTTCATAGTCTAATGCATTCTGACAGAAAATGCTCAAATTACACTTAACAACAACTTTTAACAATACTCTGTTAACAGCCTAATTTATTGAGTATTTTGTCTCCTCAATGGTAGTGTTTCTAAAAGAGGAATCTGCTTACATATTCTATCATTTAATGAAGGTAGCTGCATTTTTTCATTAAAGATACAAGAGAAATAGAAATATTAGCTTATTCTTGCATGCTGAAGACAACATGCAAATTCAATAAACAAAGCTAATTGTTGTAAAGCTAATAAACAAAGAAAATAGAATTACATTTATTTCTGAGAGCTTTGATAAACTACACCGTTAATCAAAAACAAAATAAGGCTGTAGGCATCTTTCTGCACAAAATTATAGTAAACATTTACATAACTTTATCATGCACATAAAACAAAAGCTACTGCAGACAAAATAAAGTACCATATTATGAAAAAAGTATATGGAAATAAATAGTTTTCTTACTGCATATCCCAGCATAGCCAGACTGTAGAGAAGTGTCCCCATCCTAACTTTCTAATAACATGATACCGGCCATTGAAAAGATCACCAATTTTCACTGGATGATAGCCTCCTTTCATGAAAAATAAGTAGAAAAAAGAATATTTAGAAAACAAACAATAATTCTCAGGTTTTCAAGTAACTCTCTTGCAGTATAAATTTTCCTCTTCAAATTGTCCTCTACTATAAATAGGAAATCTAAAGAAAACTTTAATGTTAAAAATTCTGCCTTGCTTGGCCTGGAGGGAAAAAACTCATGTCCTGTAACTACTGTAGAGTTTATTCACCCTTTTCTCTTATGGCTTTTATTTATGGTAATATTACCATCTGTTCTCTATTTCCTCAGGCTTATCTTCCACTTCACAGACAGTACAGAAAAGATCTACATTATTTCTTTATCATATTTGAAGCCTCTCCAGTTAGCATATTTTGGATGATTGCAGAATCTCAGCAGAGACTGTTTTAATTCCAATTTGCTTTCTAGTAATAAAAGCAGCAATAAAATACTTCCTGAGAAAATGTTAAGAACAATGCAGGCTTTATTGATGCTCTTCTACTTGGCTCCTGACTCATAGCAGCAATGCATTTTTCTCATGTCTGAGGGTTTTACAGTGAGGAGGACGAAGAGAAAGCAGGCAGCTCTGGGCTTTGTCTGAAATGCTTTTTCATTACCAAAGTCTGCAGTCCAAACTTACACCACTACACAGGTTCTCCACAACTCCATCAGGCAGAAAGGCCAACAGGAGAGGGCAAGCTGGAGCTCAGGTTTCTAGGTGTAATGAAGCCTTTTATTTCCTTTGTATTTTAGGAGACATTACTACTCCTAGTTAAACACAGGGAAGACAAGGAATGCACAAGATTTTTATTCAGACCTTAACACACCAACAATAACATCCACAATTTTGCCTAAATTGCCAACAAACAATAAAGCTGCACCATGCAACCCTCCAGGACATCACCAGCAGCAGACTCAGAGCAGCTTTCAAGGAATCACTTCTTTGTCCCTTTCTGGTCCTTTACAATGTCATGCCAAACTGTCCTTTGGCAGGATCCTCAGTTAATGACTATTCCATTTAGAATCAGGAAAACCTCAGACTACTTCTCTAAGTTGCTGTATCTGTTTTGAATCCCCTGAAAATCTTGTTAGAACTGGTTAAGACAACAATGTGAATTTATAACTTAATTCCTTGGATTTAAAACAGGGACTTATCTCCTTTTATCTGTGGGAACAATGATGTCCAATCTGGATATATTTATATTCTTTTTTTGCTAATAACATCTTCTGCCTTAACAGAAGTTCAACAGTTTTTTTTTGAACTCTCATATGCTGCCAGAGCAGATTAATACATTTAACACAACTGTGCAACAGAATTATAAATATTACATACTCAGGAGAAGGTTAAAGCTTAAATGACATATTGTGTTAGATGTTGATATGTCTAACAAACTCTAAAACACACACAGCTTTGGTATATGTGTGCTAAGGTGTAACTGCAAGCTTAGGAAACAGCAGACCCTTCCCTTGCGGAAGACCTCCCCACCCCTCCCATCACTGGGAAGGAAATGCTCATGAAAGCTGCCAGGACAACTCACCCAGCAAACTAAAATGATACTTTCATTTCCACTGCTGAGTTGTGCCCACCTCAGTAAGGATGCCCATACTGCCAAGCAGGAACTCTTTATTTCCAAATCAAAAACCAGATCATTTTTGGAACCCCTGACGGCATTTACTCTCCAGGAGAGAAGGGGGGACATGGACTTACTGAGAGTACAAGCTGACTATTATACTGTCCATATGCAAAAAGAAACAGTATCAGCCAGATATGAACCCCAAGTCTATTGCAGCTTCATTATTATAGAAATTTTGCTGAATAAATGCAAATACATGAACCTGTACTGAAACAAAAATTAAAAACAAAACTAAATTTCATTTTGGCTATTTAAGTATCCTTCTAGTAACAGCTGATGGAGATTTTTAACAATCTGGATAAATATAATCATTAATTAAGACAGCTATTGACTGGTTTGAAACAAACAAAAATATAATTACTTTGTAATTTTTTTCCCACAAAATTCTATGCAGGATGATGAAGTCATAGATGCTAGAGGAAAGTTAAGAGAATATACAGGAATTCTGCCTTTTCATTACTGAAAAGGTTTGCATTTGTTAAGTGAATCAAATCTGATGACCTGCAAAATTTGTATGAGACTTCTACATAATACACCATCACAGATAAAAATATGTTTCTATAAATAGTTTAGGCAAACAAGTGCCTTTTAAGTCTGACTCTATAAATAGCTTTTGGCATACTTGTGTTTCAAAGGGTCAAAAATAATCAAAAACTTGTGATAGTTTCTTCCCATCACAGACAGAAAACAGCAGAGAGGAAATCAGAGAAAGACACCGAAGTTAATAGACTGGGGGTTGATAAGTTATTTTAGTAAACCCTACGTGTTGGAAGCATAACAATACTATATATGTAAAAACCACGTTATTTTGGTCCCTACACCACTGTCGTAACTAATTATAGCAATACAGCAGCAGATGTGACAGATGCCAACAGTGGTAGCATATATAGCATACGAGTATATATATTTCACAAGATACTTTCCACTGTCCTAAGTCACAACAGGGGCAGTTTTGGAAATAATCTGTTACCATTCCTGTACATGTTACTCTCTGATTATTCATATCAGCAACATATGCGTTTACAGGTTGTGGACAACCAGGTAACAACCCACTTAGTTATGTGTGCTTTAATAACTGGTGTCATCCCGTTATGAACGTAACTTTTAGTTCTCCACGATACCAAAAGTATTTCTAAATATTAGTAACAAGAAAGCATCCATGCAAAATTAACAAGTTGATAAAAATTATGTGCTTTTGCAGAAACAATACTGGCATTTGAAAATATATAATGTGTAAGTGGCACTGCTGATAATGTAACAAAAAAAAAAACCCCGTTGTACTATTCACTGCAGCACACACAGAAAAAAAAGTGTCTCTCACAGCTAGCTAGCTACATGCATGCAAGAATGAGGGTCAGAAAAATGAGTTCATTATTCCTGAATGTCTCTTGAATGTGTTGGTAATTGTAGCTGGCTCTTCTATGTTTGTATAGGGAATTATTCCCTTTGTGAACTGGATGAATGGGAGACATCTCCAGGGAGCAAAGAAGATGATCAGAGAAGCAAAAAATTCCAACTACATCCATGACACAACAAACTCTTGAAAAAAAAAATCTCCAAGTGTTTCAAGGCTTTTCAGAGAAGAAGAAAAACTAGCTTTACAAAGTACCCCTTGAAAAATCATACAGCTGGACTTTTGGTATTTCCATTCCTTAGACAAATAAATATTTGAAAAGCATTTTATGCAAATTCAGTGACACAAACTGAAGTAGTGTCACAGATTTAAACAGGCCCTGGAGGAAGCCCCCAGGGAACAGAAGTTAGTCTGCTTTTCACAGTCGGCTCTTAGTCAGTCTCTTTCACATCAGGTGCTAATACAAACTGATCCAATTTCCTCATTAAAAAATACTACTATGACTATTTACTAATCACCATGTAATGTGGTCAAGATGCAAGCCCAGCACACAGTAACATACCCTTAAAAATAAAATCAGTAACAAAAATACTCAGGAAGCACAGCTAAGAAGTCATATGTTGGAATTCCTGAAAAAAATAATTATATACTCATCATCAAAATTTCCCTCCTATGAAATTTCACATTGGGGTTGAGAAGAGATGAAGTATGCTCTGTGCCTCAGCCAAAAATCCTGGAAGACTGACATTTTGAAGACAAAATTAAGAACAGAAGAGACACTCCAGTAATAAATTATAATTTCCAAATCTTTGTCTTCTACTCTGTAAATACAGATTAGGCTACCCAAAACAGAAGATATTCAAACTAAAAAAAATCTCTCAAAAAAATAGAAAATGTATCTAAATGCTACTCCTGGAGTATTTTACCAAATAACTTACTCATTCCCTATACAGAATATGAAATATATAAACAAATCCCATTGTGGTCATAGACTTCAGATCCTTATGGTGACCTTCCCTTCAGTTCCACGCCAGCAGACTGAAAGAAGGAAATGCACTGCTCAGTCTCAGAGGAAATGTAGGGTCACAAAATAAGTAAATCCTCCACTGAAGTAACAAAAGCACTGCTCTTGTAGAAACAAGTAATGATCATGACATCCAAAGAGACCAAAGCTTGAACCATCTTTAATATACTTTCAAAAATTCAAAGCCTCAGGATCAGAAGAATTCAGAAGAACCTTTATGCATACAGGAGTTCCCTTTAATTTTTCAGGAAGCCTGCAAGTATTCTTAGTGTAACACATAGTTTATTTTAAAAGTATACAGATCTCACTACTGACCTGCTCTAATTAAACAGGTAACTCATAAGCAGGCGCTCAACTTAGACTATTTTTTTGTTTTGTGATCTAGCTTCTGCAGATGGTGACTTTTGCAAGGGACACTGGAAAACAGACAACAATGGATTGTCTGAAATTAAATGCAGCCCTTACTTCAGGAAAGAATTAAGTGAGAGCTTTGAAATGCTTAATCTCAAGGAAATACAGATGTTTACAAGTACACAGATGTTTAAACAAATCCTTATTCACTGATGGAAGATGTTAAGGACACCGAAAGAGTTATCTTAAGGAACAAATGTGTTTTAACATATATAATAAAAAACCAAACCAAAATACCTGAACACGGTTTAGTGACATGTTTTTCTTTGCCCTACTGCAGACTTCGACATTTAGTTTGAGTTTATTGTTTGGCTTTCACTACCGGCATTTGTAAGCTGCTTATACATTTGAAATATATTAATAAAACTTCTTACACCAAAATGAAACAGTCGCTTTCCATTGTTAAATCTGAAAATATGAAATACTTGCTCCAGCTTAGGAAGGGGAATTCTTAAAATAGCACATTTCCAGGCTTATACAGAAACTTCTGATAAGACATTATCATATTTGACACAGGAAGTGTTTCTTGGTATGAGGAATACAGAACACCAGATACAGTCAGTATGCATACACTGCTTTTTAACTATTCAAAAATATTAATCTGAAGTGATAAAACTCTGATGTAAGTATATTTGTATTTTTGAAATCTACTACAATAGATAACCCAGAGTTGACAGAACTGCTATGTATCATTTTTTATGTAAGTACAATGTACATTCTACCCTAATGGGAACAGACTTGCAGCTTTAGCAGTGACATAAAACAAACTTAAATATTGACACTGTTGTACCGCAGTCATGCTTTTATGCATTTAACGGTATTTTAAAACTGAATATAACCAATACAAAAATTAAGGAAATTGAGTTAAAATGAAGATGTAGAGAGCCTCAGACAATGCTGAGAGCTGTGAAAGAAACCAAAAAAGAAGCATGTAACATCTTAGGCTAGTGCAAGTGAGAGAAGAAAGGGAAAAAAAAAATACAGTTTAAAAAATAAATTTAGTAATGCTGTTAAAGGCACCAAGGCATTTTAGAACCTTTCGGGGTGTGAGAGGGGTTGTTTGTCTTGGTTTGGGTGTTTTTGTTTCTCTTACAACTCACATCAGTCAAGGGAAGTTTATTCTCTGTTCTTCTAACTAGGACATCAGGAAGAATACAGGGATGCAGTACTTGTATATTTACTGAAAAATGTATAAATAAGCTATGGCTAAGTGAAAAATTAAAGCTGAAGACAATTATGCTTCGGGACCTGAAATAAAGAGTTGGTCCTAATTCTTGTATAAGTAAATTCCATAATTAAAGATCAGCTCTTTAAAAATCCCTCAGGAACCAGAACCAAGACTGGCATGACAGTGTTTACTTCACCACCACTGGTGAATTGCACAAACCTTTACAGTAATCTGCGGGATCCTCTTGCTCCTCATCGTCGGACCCTAAAATCTCCTCCTCTGGCTCAGGCGGGGCAGGCTCTGGCAGGGGCGGAGGCGGGGGTGGGGGTGGAGGCGGAGGTGCAGAGGGAGCTTTCTGCTGAGGCTCTGGCCTGGAAATGGAAGAGGGAGCACACTTAGTAAAGAGCCTCCTCACTGGGGTAAGTAGCCCAGCTCTTCAGGGGGGATGAAAAACCAGTGGGAAATAAAAAACAAAAAAAAACAGTGAAGCATCTCACGTTCTCACTGTCACCTTTCCTATCCCCCTTGGGACACCAGGGAGGCGTGGACACAGAGGAACCTGGCCAAACCAAGAGCAGGTCTCAAGTGAAAGAGCTTGCAAAAGATACGTGAAATACATAATCAGATACAGAGAAGCTTTTGAAATTCCTGACAAGCATATGAGATGTTAGACCCATCTTCTCGAGCACAACTGAGAAGAAGTATTTTTCAAAGAATATCAAGTTATTCAAAAGCTCCTGCCTGCTAGCTGAAGTAGGAAAGATCTCATTAATACACAGCAAGAAAACAGTGTTCTAGAGACACTGACCCAAATCTTAATGCACTTCTCATCTGTAGCTGCTGCCAACACTATGGAAAGCTGTATCAGCATACAAAATACTGAAAACATCTATTAGAAAGTAAGAGAAAAAAACAAATCTTCCTAGGTAGTCTATGATGCTCATCCCAGAGCATATCACATGCTTTAATACACACTAATTAATAAAAAAAGCCAAAACAAAATCACCAAAGCCTGACACCACCAACCAAGAGATGTTTTTTTTTTTTTGTCTTGCAGTTCCAATTAAAAAAAACAAACCAACCAAAGTGAAATATACTTCACATCCTGTTCCGAAGAAAGCCGTACTTGGTACAACTACGAACTACTCACATTTCAAAACTGACTACTTTCAACAGACTTAAGTTCAGGGTTGAAGTGATATGACCTCTTTGTCATATAATTAAGAAAGCCTCCCCCAAACTGGCTTGATGCTGTTATTTTTTGTATTCATACCTCTTAAAAATAAAAAGTATATTCTTTCCAAATACATTTGTAAAGTAACTTAAAGCATTTGTGCCATCAAAAGCTGCTATAACTTACATTTATATCTACTTCAAATTAACCACATCTAAAAAACACCACATTAACAGTATTTTGTCCTTCATGTCATAAAAAAACAGGAATCTGCAATCTGCTGATGTTTCAGCACCTGGAATTAAGATCCAAATATTTCCTTGATCATGAGCAAAAACTGTACTTATGTTTATCCCACTTCTAAGTCTTCTTCCTCATAATTCCTTTTTCTTTTTACACACTGCAATTGTTCAAGACAGACAAGAGCATTTGGTATCAAAGAGAACATGGTTGGTCAGAAATAAATTCCACTGGCAACACTGACCACCTGCACAGCAGCTGCTATTATGCCTTTGCTTTACAGGACATCACTGCAAGCTCCATGGCACACCAAATTTATCTGCCTGCTACCCCTTTCAGATAACAAAATTCTTCAGTCAATAAATGGTCAGATTTTAAAAGGACTATTTTGAACTAATTTATCAATTATTTAAATTATGATGAGAAATCTAATGAAATAAATAAATTTATGTAATTCTTAACCACATGAAACTAGACAGAATAGAAGAAGAAATCCATTTGTAGCATAAACAATAGATATATTTGCACATGCTCCTACTTGAATTATGTTGGTTGTTTGCCTCCCTCTTTTATTTCTGGCTCCCAACAGATGTCTTTATCTGATACACTGAGAGGAAAGTAAACTGCAAATGGAAGGTGCAACAAATTCTCTGACCAGCTTTTCTTACTATAAACCGGATTACTGGCCCTCCTGGTTTCATGAACCAGCTCGGTCTCACGGTGTCAGCAAGCTGACAGCTCCCACACCTGATCTGAAAGCTTTAATCCAACAAACCATCATATAAGGATCTACATTACAAACCCTGGAACTTCCATCTGCTGGGCACAGGACCATTCTGGATACACAGATCACGAACTGTGAACACTTAAAAACTAATGGTTGGACTTGATGGACTTAAAAGTCTTTTCTAGCCTAAATGATTCTACAGGCAAGAAAAAGAACACATACTGAAATAGCCTGCACTTCATCAGTGTATCTGAAAGCAGCGTACCAGGAACACAGGCACATCCATCAGTGCCTGGACTCCTTATTTTGGATGGTACCATCATCTTCCTTTGTTCTGACCACAAGTTTCCATGTTACTATTTTGGTCACATGAAATGGTACAACTATAGAAAAGCCTAGGGTAGGGTAGGGAAATACAATACAGGGGTGTAAGTTCAAAAATTCATTGAAATTGTGCTGATTTGGGGTTTTAAGATAACAACTACTTGCTCTATTTCTTTACATGACAGAAGTAATATTTTAAAGAGAATCAGAAGCATTTCAGGAATTAAGGTTCACACATTTTGTCACTCATCTTCAAACAAATATGAAGTAATACCAAGAATCTCCCTCTGAGAGAGACAGGAAGTATCCAGCACAGGATTTAAAAAAAAAAAAAACACAAGATAAATTTATTCCTAGAGAAATAGGTTAAGAAAACGGTTGGTTCTGAGTCTTTCTCAAGCTACTGTATTTGATTTCGGTTTGAAAAGGGTTATTTTTCCTGTGTTCAATCCCAGTTGATTTTTATATTCAGGATTGTTTTCTTACTGTCCTTTGGGGACATCAGGAAGGAAGGAAAGATACTACCGTATTTTCTTCTGGAGGTATTTATGATTTTTATCTGCAAATAACAAAACACAGCTTTAAACTGAGGAAGATCTTTAATTTGTCCATTTTGCTTTGCTTGCACCTTTTGGAGCAATCAAATATTAGTACAGAAACATGAGGGAAGGAACGCAACATGCTGAGTTACATCAGTCTGACTGCTAATTCTGCATTTTTGGCATTTTTTTCCTCTAGTTTAGAATTCTTAGCAAGAGATTCTTATTGTTCTTTAGTTTTGTTCACTTTTACTTTTCTAGGGTGTATGTAGCGATCAAGTCTTCAACACTTCACTTGACGGCTTAAATTCTGCCTACAGGTTGAGTAACTCATCCTGGCATCCCCAACCCTGCTCGTCTGCCAATTCATAGTTCCCCAGTGTTAGGAAGGACATCAATGAGAGAACTCCAGTTTTGCTATTTCTTAGTAGCCCCTTTATCGAATTGCAAAGATAAGCTATGATGAATGCTTCAACAACATCTTCATTTACGATTTATGGCATGAATATACAGTTTATTCAGCTTAGATTTCATTTTTTCCAGCATAGTCTGCTAAAATGTAAATTATTTTTTCTGTTGAGTAGATTTTCAAACATCATTGGCATTAAAAAAATCCAACCATTTAGAAAGCTGTGACTCACCAAAATGTCTGTAATCTCCATTTCCTTTTCAGAAATATAATTGTCAAATACTATCATAACATAAAAAGCTATTCAACAACCATTATTTCAAGTTATTACTCTTTCTTATTCCTAAAATGCTATGTTATGATATGCATTAGGTAGCACAGGCATGCAAAGATGAATATTAAACTTGTTTTTCTTTTTCTGAAGTAATCACTTGGTACTCTGTGGTCTACCACTATTTGGCTACTCATCAGCATCCAAGCATAAACACTTAATTAACAGAAGAAGACAACACACCATTTCTAGAGTCTCAGTATTCTGTCAGCAGGTATGCAGAGAACTGACCATCTCCACAGGTTACAATGACAAACCTTATAACTGTATTGAAAGAAACACTACAAACAATTAGCAAACACTAGCCAGCATTTTTTTCTTTTAATTACTGCCTTTTCCATGGACAAAAATAAATTTACAGCAAAGTCCAATCAAAATACAATTAAGTCCTATTTTTAAATTGCTCTTACAGGGAATTCTCAGTAAAAGACAAAAGAAAAGCTTAAGTATTTCTCCTCTGCAGTGAACTTGCTTTGAAGCAAAAAACGTCAAAACCCTGCATGGAGTCTTACAAAAACATCAATTGCCCACTGTTATGAAACACAACATTTCTGACAACTTAATTTTACTGTTCTCTCTCATGGACATGTTGCTCCATGCTCCCACTGGGTAACAGCCAACAGTAAAAGCAATCTCCTAAACATTCAAACCTTAAAATGCTGAGAAAATTATACTACAAGAAATCCAGAAAAATCCGTTCTTTTTTTGTTGTTGTTGTTGATATTGTGGGGTCATTTGCTATTCCTCTGTTCTGGAAAAGGAAAACAAGAGCAGTGAGAGTGATTAAAATCACAAAACGCCTTCCATATGGGAAGCATCTGAACATACCAGAACTCTTCAGCCAGGAAAACAAGACAGCAGAGTGCCACAAAATCTTGAGATACAGAGAAAGCAAATAGGAAATGGCTGTCCACTGCCTCATCCCACACAAATTGGGCCAAGTTGACAGAAAATCCAAAGAAAAAAAAATTACTCATGCAATATGACATTAAAAACTAAAGCAAACTTTTTTCCCTCGGATATCACGGATAAGAGAAGTTAGTTAAGTTCAAAAAGGGCTCTAAAAAACTTACGGAAGAAAAATCTACTGATGGCTAACCCAGGAGCACCTTTGACTCATGAAGCCCAGCAGCCTGAGACCGCTGGATGGGGAACAGTATTCCACACACTGGGGCCCAACCCTGCACTCCTCCCCAGGCAACTGCTCCTGGCTAGAGGGAATGTATGTGCACTTTGGGTCTGTCCTCGTGCAGTCATTTCACCTTCAGACATTCCTTTCTCTTCCTCAACAAATGAATGATTTCCATTATTAAAAACCAAAGCAGACTTCAAGCCTCTTTATTGGAAACCCTCATAGACAAAAAGTATGTTTTTATTATAAAGTAATGGATAAGAATGTCTTGCAGGCAAGACTGCTGTAGAACAAGACTACCTGAGGAAATCCTCATGTCCCCATGGGCAATAGGCATACAGCAGCAGGAGTCTTTCTCTATGAACACTGTACTGCACACACGGTGACTACTTAAACCTGCACCCGATTCTCCTACCTTTAGGAAAGCATTGTCTCAGAAGGAAACACTGTGTCAAATGAAAAAAAACTGGGAGACAGAAATTGGTCAGATTAAGCTAAGAACTACCTCAATCTGAGGGGAAAATGAAACTCCCCTTAAAATTTTCAGATTAACACAACCAAAGACTTGTTTTGCTAACAGAAAATGTAATTAAAATTAGGTTAAATGATTTCTTCATGTATCTAATAAAATAAAATATGGAATAAACTATATTCTAACAATGTTATGAACCTTCTGACATGTCCACAGAGGTTCTACAGGGAATTTCAATCTGAAGAGGTAAAAAGAGGAAGCAAGGGGAGGGTGAGCATCAGAAGAATTACGCTGTAAGCCTCCTAAGAGATGGGAGCTTTACAAAATCTAGTAGTGGGTGTGGGTCCATCTGGAAGGAGCTCCAGCTATGCTTCTCTCCAGCTCCAGAAGGCAAAAGCTTTCGTGCTGCTGGGCAAGGCTCTCAAGTTAATGTAGAGTTAAAAGTCTGAAATCTCTATACACAAATTTCTTACAGCTGTTATTAATTCCTTAAAGATTCAGCTATTTGGATCTCTTTCTCGTTTGTTCAAATGGTGCCTGCTTTATGAGCTGAATTCTTGCCTGCTCTTTTTTCCCAAATGCAAATTTAGCTTAATTAGACAGGTGCCTTCTAACACTGAGCTCTTTGAACCGGAGGCAGCCTTAAATGGAGGCTTTCTAAATAAATCCACACACATAAAACAAACAACAAAAAACATAAGAAACATCAAAATAACTCTGAAGTTATCGCTCAAGGAACAAAATGATGTTGCATGTCAAGTAAGATTTTAAATGGATTATAATTCAGAATATTTTAAAATTTTAGTAGTTACGATAAATTATTTGTAATTTAATCATTATTTTTTATTATGCCAGAGGTCATCTTACTGTTTTCAGAAACAAAGTCTACAAATCCAGAAGGAAACAGGGCATAAGGAGATGTGGTTTTAACTAACTCCAAGAAATTGTTGATGTGAACTCCCAGGGACAGCTTTGTTTTACATGAAAAGCACTATTTGTGTTCTTATTGTAGTACAAAACTGTACTACAGTCTCCAATTCTAGAAAATTTATGCATAAAAAGAGAGAGTGCTAGTATGTCACAAGCATTAAGCAGTTTCTACATCTGGTCATTATCAAACAAAATTATCGTTCCTCCTGGGACTGTTAACGTTCCTTCCTAAGATACCAGCCCACCATCAAACATTAACAGAAGCACCAGTAAAAATCCATTCCGGAACAGAGCAGGCTGAGACACAGTAGCTTTTGTAACCTCAAATAGTAACACAGAATGAATTTTTCATTCCCATCTTGCTTACTAGGCTTTTGGAGGCCACCTTGGGCATACTCAAAAGTCCAAGTGAAATGCCAAGGAACACTGCCTTCTTCCGTTCAAAACAACGGCTACTATAAATAAATGCCATTTCACGCAGCAAGTACTGCAGTTTTACCACGTCACCGCCCCAGCCCAGCATCACAGGAAGAGCACATTGCCACAGGCAGAGCTGAGGGGACCCAGTAGCAGCATACCATTACATTAAATCACACCTAGGATGAAGAAGTCTGCCAAGCTCAGGAGGCAGCTCTTATGGCCTTTCTCTGACACAGTTACAGCAAGTTCCCAGAAGTAACTGGTTTCAAGATCTGAAAGTCAGTCCCAAATGAAATTTTGTTCTCAAACAAATGTGCTTCTGTTAAACTGTTATTAAGACACTCAACCAGAAGCCAAATCTACCCAGAAGGCCTGAAGCTTAATTGGACTTGCCAAAGTAATATGTTTTCTTCCTCAAATACTGTTTTTCTTGCAGAGTTGTATTTTCCAGACGAGTCATCCACTACAGACTTGCAAAGGAAAAAAAGTCAACAGTTAATTAAAAAATAAAGACCCACATGGCAGCACAAAAAGTCAGCAGCTTGCACCTTACCTGTATTTCTAGTCACCAGTAAAGTGTTGTAAGGGCTGAGAATGTTAAAATCATAAAATACCTTGAGTTGGAAGGAACCAACCAGCATCATCAAATCCAACTCCTGGTCCTTCAGAGGACAGCCCCAGAAATCACATCATGTGCCCGAACGTTTCGTCCAAATGCTTCTTAACTCTGTCAGGCTTGGTGCTGTGACCATTTCCCTAGGATTCCAGTGCCCAAACACCGTCTGGGTGAAGAACTTTTTCCTAATAGCCAATATAAACTTCCCTTGACTCACTTCACGCCACTTCCCCAGGTCCTGATCACGAGAGTGAAGAGAGAGATCAGTAACACACCTTCTGCAGAACGGGTGACTGTCAGACCCAGCTTCACAGAGAGGCATCAGCCTCTGGGCAGCCTGAGACCTGAAGAGCTACACCTACCATCAGGTTTGTCGCGATGGGGGTCCCTGTCACAGCTGTGACTCCATGCAGTGACTCCAGCAGCTACAGGGGAATGAGCTCTGAGCTCATGACCAGACCGACCCTGAGCAAGTGTTCACTACAGAGACTGGGGATCAGGGTGCCTCTTTGTGCCCTTCTGCACAACTACTGAGTCTGTCCATTGCCTCTCTTAGCAGCTCCCAGATGTCACGGTCTGGTGCCTAGTTCCTGGGTTCCATGTACTTGATTCTTCCACTCCACCAGTGGAATGGCCTCCTATGGGGAGGAGTCTTTCTTTATGCCCTACTTGCCTGCCGTGGTTGCTTGCACTCACTAGGGGCTACATTTCATAAGCATGGAGATGGTTACACTGCATTTCAATCTCCCATCGCTGCTCTGGCAACACCCAAGTCTCATCAGTAGGTCCCACAAGAGGTTTTGGCTACCACAAATTAGAAATTCCAAAGAGCTAAAGAGTAGAAACACACAGCGTGTCATAAATCCATGTACTATGTACTGATCAATGGAGAATACAGTTTCTTATATGTGCATCCTAACATGTGAGAATGAAACCTCCACCTGAAGTACATCAGACATGGAATACCACTCCAATGCAATGATAAAAAACTAGTTAGAAAATAAGCTAATCTCATAAACCACACATGAAGCTTCACCTTCTTCAAATCCTCTTGCAACAAGAGTCTCTTCTCATGTTGCACAACTTCTTCCTCTGTCTATGTGGGGGAATCTCCACTTCTGACCGGTAAGATGACCTGACAGAAAACACTGTGACGGTGTCACAGACGGTGACAGAAATGGCCACTATTTTGACTTCTTTTTTCCTCTCACTATGGCTGCACGATAGATTACTTTTAACAGAGTGACTCACAAGGGTATAAATGGAAATTAATTTTTTACTTTCTTTCCGGCATGTTGTGTTGTAATATTTAATTTCTGCCTTTCTCTTTGGCATGTTAAATTATAGTGTCTCCAGTCTTTCTATTAATAAGAAATATTCAGAAAACATGCTGTTGTTGCTTCAGTATCCTACAGTTGCCACTAGCAACAAATGTACAAGTTTCGAAGGAGAGGGGGAAGAAGCACCCTCTGCTCTCCAACAGCCCTAACTGACCCTGGAGAAGTTAGCAGATTGAACTTGACTTGGCACCAAAACCACTGAAGTAACTGACCCTTTGAGGTCAAATATGGACTGAAATATGAATTCATGACTAAATTACAAAATACAGGATTTAGTCTTTATCACAAGACAGTAACTCCTTCAAGGAAGTATATATTCCATTTATATGTTAGAAACCATATGAAGACAACTGAAGACAAATGAAGCAAAATGAGCTGAAGTAAACCAATAAATGCAGTGTTTCACACTATTTTTTACCTATTTAACAGCCTAGTAGAAAAGATTTCATAGGAACAGCAAAATTGTAACCCTTCACTTAATATTAAATGCAGTCAAGCAGCAGAGTACCTCTTGCCTTTGGCTGGTTGGTTTTTTTCTGACCCCTAAAGCACCCTGGTAAAATGTAATCCTGACTTCATGTGATCATCTCAGTGCAAAAATGCATTTTTCATGTCCATGTTTACTTAATGTTTAAAAGACCCATTCATCCTGTTAAGTGCGAATGCATCATGCTCTGGCTTATGTCTGGGAACCCAGTTCTTCAGGCAATGAGAAAAGAGTAAGTAGGCAGGCATTTGGATAGGACAAACACTGAGGGACATAACTGGCAGGTGAAAAAAGCAGAGCCTGAAGGAACAAGGTTACATGACTAAGTCGGCAATTAGAAGAACCTCTCTGTCTGCAGCAAATACAAACATTCGCTGCAGTGATAAATTCTGAATGCACCAGTTGGAACTCTACTGCTACCTAACTTCTCCTCATTAAACTTGTTTTCAATAAGCTGAAAGAAGCATTTTACATGAACTCTTTACATTAACAATCGTAACTCCTTTTCATTAACTGGCTTTCTTTCACAATAAAGAATTAATCTCAATCCTTCAAAAAACACACAACTCCTCTCCCAAACTTATAAATTCCAGTAGCGTTTCCTCTATAAAACAGGAGTTTTAATAAATCTCTTTACAGTTCCTACTAGCATTTTATGAAAGTACCCAGCTTGCACTGCAGTATCACTAAAACTGATACAAGAAAGCTAAACAAGCAACTCAAAACATTTTAACTTAATTATTAGACATAAGTTGCAGAGATGCCTATCATGCAAAACCTTCTTGCTAGTGTTTAATAGTGTTATATTCTTCCATTTTGGGCATATGTGGTCATAAGTACAATATACGAAATGTCGGCTTTGAGTTCCTCTCTGTATATTGCTCATTCATGTTAAATTAAGCACTGAATTTCCTAACAGAAGTAAGTAAAAGCAGCAAAAAGATTGCCAAGTCCAGCTGCAGTCAAAAGCAAGCAAACGTAAAAATCACAGATATGTTTTTCACAAAAACTCATTCTCACCAACCAACACAGATAAATAACAAGCAGCTGGTTTTAGCTTCATGACCATTTAATCATTCTGTCTTCTTGTCTTCATAGAGGCAGTAACAATTATTACTCTTCAGACACATGAAAACACACTTTTTATTTGGATAACTTTGATAAATTGATCTTTAAGAAAGCAGTTATTTAAGCTCCTTGGGTTAAAAAGTATCTTTTTTTTTTGCCTAGATCTCTGATTTTTTTTGTTGTTAGTTTACTTTTCATACTTCTATAATGCAAAACTTAAGTTGATCTCTTGCCCAACAACCTCATAAAACATGGCATATTTTATTTATTTTATGCAGACATTGTTTCCAAAAGCCACTGCATTCAGCATGCTCTCCTGTCACATTCTCTCAGTGAAGAGGTCATCATTCTCAGTCTGTAAGACTCCTCCATGTGCCCTTTGACTTTCCAGATGTTTCCAGGGAAATGCCTTTCCATCTCTTATTCCCACCAACCATTTGTCTTGGGGGCTGTAGAGGCAATTTTGGAGCTTTCCATTATTTTTACAGCTTGCAAGTGAAGGACTTTTCATTTGACTGGATCTTCAACAAACAAGCAGCCACTTCAGGAGAGTTAGGAAAGTCACCCCAGTATTACAGAGCACCGTCCAGCTGGCTTGAATGAGGCAGTTTTGGATACTAAATACTGTGACAATTCCTGTTGAGATTTTCAGAATCTATTTTGTGTCAGCAAGTCTGAGAATAAGGGTTATCAGACCATCTGACTCATCCCAGCCTTGGCATGCTTTACCTCACAGCATGGATGCTGGATGACTCACTTATTGGAATATTCCTATTTCCAACAGAAAGAGAGAGTCTCATCCATGGTGGAAAAGCATTCAAGGAATCCCAGCTGTCGTGATATCCCAGATGAACTGTCTCCCTTGTAGAGAAGATGCAACTGTTCAAGGGGCACCTGCCTCCCAGAGTGAGATCTTTCCATATCCTATGTCTCACTACCAGAACGCTGTGACTGAAGCTTCCTCTACCAGGGCAGTAAACTCTACAGTGCAGGAAAGGAAGCTCACCTTGTAAAGTTAAATTCTGGACCCAGTTTACAACAGGAAGTGGACAGCAGCTCTTATTTCCACAAGGCTACAGCCTCCAGTTCACTGCTTTTCCAGGGGTAACTTTATCTCAGCGTTTCTCAGGGAAGGACAATGGTGTCTGCTGCACCTGATCCCACACAGCGCAGTCCCAAAAACTGAACAATTTTCCTATTCTAGGTTTCGAAAGTCAAATGAGCAGGATAATTTCCATGGCACAATAAAGATCAGAAACATTGTGGTGCTGAGTTCTAATGGCAGTAAAGAACCACGATAGCATGACTTCAAACCCATGACATTTTACAAGCATAAACTGAGGTCCAAGGAACATGGCAAGCTTACTGCTGCTGGAAATGTAAATGTTTAGGTGTTATGTTGATGACAAAGCTTCTGATCTGACTGGTGCTAAAACTGACACTCTCCACGTTTGTGATGTGCCACTGCCATGACTTTCACTGAGACAGCGTCAAAGGCAGCTAAAGTTTTCTTTGCCACTGGTGTAACAAGCCTCAGAGAAGTCTTCAAGCTATGTAGACTCTCAGTAATAATGAATGGAAATGAGCTGAAGGAAACTCTGAGTTGAATCACTGTGTTTCAGAAGACGAGACTAAGAAGAACTGGAAGCATAGAAGGTTCATCTCCCCTTTAAGTACCTATAGTTACTGCAGAGGCAAAGTTGGTTTTCTCCTCCTAAATGAGGATGTGTATATGCAGTCAGTGCCGCTGTGCACACAGGCTATCACTGAGAGCTTTGATTCGCTAAACCTCTGAAAACATGATAGCTGAAGCACAGGCTGACTGCAGGATGGGATGGAGATATTCCACTATAAAATGAGACATCCTTAAATCATCAGCATGACAAGGCAGCCAAGCCTTGGACAGCTGTAAAATCGAGCTTAATCCTGATTGATAGTGTGGGTGCCAGACATAGGAAGAGGCTAATATTCTTCCATGAACATTTTATCTACTTGGATTTCTACAAGAGTTCCAGCAAGGGTAAATCAGTTCCCTTTAGACATTTGATGAATTGTTGCTAGGCAACATCAGACACAGACTAACTGTATAGTGCCAGGGCTGGGAAAGAAAGATGATGATTCATAGGGATGAACAGAGCCCTTCACACTTCTAAAGAATACTGCTTCCAGTTCGGTTCATCTTCTCAGAACGTTTGACTTCTCAGAACATCCCACTTCACTGAGGTGGAGCAAGTACTTTGCATGTAGGAGGAATAAGGAAATTCAAAGAGATCATAGAATCATTCAGGTCAGGGAAGATCTTTAAGGTCATCAAGTCCAACCATTAACCCAGCACTATCAGTCCACCACTAACTCATATCCCTGAGTGCCACATCTGTACATCTTTTAGACACCTCCAGGGTTGGTGACTCAACCACCCACTCAACAGTCAAGATGAGCAACGCTTCACCGTAGTCACATCAAAACTGCAGGTTTAAGAACTCCCTCCCCTTAATGACTCCCAGTACTAAGTACCACTGAAGGATAATAGAGGGCTGAAAGAGCAAACAAGCAAGGATTATCTTTTGGAAATCCAGAAATAATAAAAGAAAACCAGAGCGAAAGGACTGCCACAAAAAAAAAGAAAAACATTTTTCTTTAAGTCCTCAAAGACCTTTGTGAAACTGATTTGAAAGGATTTCAGAAGGTGAAAACTAGAATGAAAAGGCTAGGTGACTACACCTCAGTCCATTTTGCCTGTTTTGCCTCAGTACAAAACTTCCTTTGTCCTCAGTACACACATAAGTCTCCTTCCTATATGCAAATATGCAGCTATAATTGTGTATATATTTAACAGTGGCTTTCTGTAATGTTAGATAAAACTAAAAATTAATTTTCTATTGCAAACAGCAAACAATAGGTTTCAATTTCTATTATTAGATGTATCTACTTATCCAACAAATTTATAAAAATTGCTAAATGTTTTTGTGCCTTGAAATACATTTCCTGTCTAAAAATGTAGGTCTGCATCTCTTCCCTTGCATAAAAATACCAACCACAGCACAGCATCAGCCCTTCTCCCAGTGCCACCACGTTGCCATGGAAACTGGACCCGATTTCAACTGCCAACATAGGTTCCATGTAAGCAGGAAATGAGCTTAAGTAATATTTATATAATATGCAACAGAGAACATATATACAACATTTAGATTTCATTGGAGGCCTCCAGACTGGCTGAAGCAGCTTTAAGTATTCTCAGACTGTTTCTATCAGACATACAAATTTTTATTACTAGCCCCAAAAGCATAACATAGGAAAGGCACACGTATGTGGAATTCAGTGTACTCCTGTCTCCTTGTTTTTACTCAAAAAGACAGACAAGCTCCATACTTCATCAGTAAATAAAATCATGTGTTCTTCAATTGCCCTGTGAAAAAACTAGAAGTTAATTTATTCCTTTAAGAGCCTTACTCTCAAAAGGATATGATAGGAGACTATGAAGGCTATTTTGCGTAACACAATCTGAAACAAAGGAAAGCCAACCGAACCTTCAGCATTCCCCTTCCTTTAACAGGATGGCATATCTTTCTTCTCTTTCCCCCTGTTCCCTTTAAAAAAATTGCCTATAAAAATATTGCTATAAAAACACTGTCCCACAATTCTGGGGGGGGTTTGATGTTGGTTTTTTCCTCTGAATACAAGCTGTGTATGCCCACAAGCATAGAACGAACCTCTGGAGATCATCTGGTCTGAAATCCTTGCTGCTCCAGCCAAACCACCTAGAGTCAGCTGTCCAGAACCATCTTCAGATGGCTTACTTGGAGTATCTCCAAGGATGGAGATTCTACCACCTCTCTCATGGGCAACCAACCCGTGCTGGTGCTCAGCTTCCAGCACCAGGCATGAGATCAGGAGACACATTCAAACTTCTAAACAGCAAACAACCCACTGAATGATGCCCAAAATACATTTTCAATACCAAAACAACGTTATTAGGCAGCTTACTGTAAAATGACACAACACAAAATACCTTTCAAGCCTATTTAAAGGGGTCGTAAATGCTGCAGAGACTTTCATGTGGAAGAAAAAAACTAAGTGTAATTTCCCTCACCTCTCTTAGACTCTCTTAGAACACTGTTTCAAAGGTAGCATGTTTCAAAAAGAACTACTGCTCTTAGGCAATTTTTCTTCCGGTCTGGAAGAATTTTCTACTAGAAATATGAGACTGGGAGACACAGAGGTTACACATACTCTCTACGTGCAGACAACCTGAGGAAGACTCAAAAGCTGATTCAAATCCTTGATCTGCACAATCAGAAATGTAATTTTTACTTCAGCTAGCTAGTTCTTCCCTATACCATAAAGCCAATACCCAAAATCTATTACTAGAGTCAAGTCTTACCATTTCTCACCTTCATAGTCTTTCTTCCAAACAAAATGCTTTAAAGTTGCAAACATGAACTGGAATGAATCATCTTGAGGGCAGAAATCCCATAAAAAGGAGCAGACCCAGGAACTTGAGCACAGTGTTATTAAAAAGGCTATTCTAGGTCAGTTCAGTGATCCACACAGACCAATAATCTATATTTAGAAAAACAGCTACATGCAGATGTCAAAGGAAAAGCACAAGAGCAAACTAAGTACACAGGGATCCTTCCTCCCATAAGCAGTTCCGTAGCCTCCAGAAAACGGCAGCTCAGCGGCCACCAGATGGGATTCCTGTGTATTTAGTAACTCCCACCTGATGTTTACGCTATGAATCTATCCAGTTCCCCTCTGAGCAAATGGAAACTTCTAACATCCGTCTTGTATGGCATGGCATGACATTCCAGAGCACACTTAGACCTTTTTCTAAAAGATCATCACCTCGTGTTTGTTCTGTATCTGCCATCTCATAGCTTCAACTGATACCCTCTGATTCCTGTCCTGAAAGCCTGCGAACATTCATTCTGCAGTCACCTTCTTCCTGGCACACAATTTTAGAGACATCTACTGTACACCTTCTGCCATCTGTTTGTCAGCCTTAAAGAGTCCTACTCAATTTTGTCTTTCCTCACAGGAAAGCTGCTCTACAATTCAAGATCCTACCCTTCACTCTTCCCTGAACCCTGTCATGCTACACTCTTCGTACGCAATATTCCACAGGCAACGTGTGGAGGGTGTATATTTTGGTACATTGACATTTTCTACCATGTTGTCTCCTCCTTTGTTTCTAATCATGTATTTGCCTCTTTTTATCACTACTGAACACAAAGCTGATGCTTTTATGAAAAATCTATTTCAACAGTAGTTCCCTAAATAATGATTATCACCTTTATTTTATATGAAAAGTTATGATTATTTTTCAGTGTGCACTGCTTCAACATTTATCAAGGCTGAATTTCATTTGCCATTTTGACATCGAAAATGCATGTATGAATACAGTGAACTGGGCCTGATGTAGCTTTTTTGACCAAGATCCACCAAGATAAAAACGAAAAAGAAGAAATGCATATACTTCCATCACATAATATAATCAAAATAAATTCCTTTGTATCTTCTGGAAAACAAAGATTTGATTGGTTTCTTGTTTGTTTCTAACATCCTAGGTCTATGACTAGCTCTTATAACTGTGACTCCCCAGAACTGTCTAATTATTTTCTAATGAGAGTGTGATTACGGTATGAGTTATTAGATCTTTAAATAGAAGCAGATTAATCAGTAGCTCTAAAAGGAAATGACATTTCCTTTTAAAATATCATTTTACATAAAAATAATTATATATCTCATGAATTTTAAATAAATTAGATTCTAGAATTGTAAGAGACCTGAAATTAAAAATTTTTACCAAAGTCATACACAAAGACTCCCGCTCTGCTTTAGTTAACACTGGACAGCCCCACAAAACACGTTTTGCAAAAGAATGCAGAGAAGACATATTCTCTAAAATAATTTTATCTTTGGCTCAAAGGTACTACTCAGGTGTCATCTCTCTTGAGAAGAACATGCGCAATTTACAATATAACCTGGGACTTCAAAACAGTCATCACATCCATAGAAATTCAAGTTTAAAGATGAAATAATTTTCATTGACAGGAAAAAAGTATCAACATGAAATACTAGGTAGTACAGACTAAATTAGAAGAGAACAGTGTTAATAATCTCAATTCTGAAGCAAAATGTCAGGACGATAATATGTACCTACCTAATTCAGAAAGGTGAGGAGACTAGAAACTAGAATTTAGAAACCTAGTTGACTTCAACTGTCTACAACAATGGCAGAAAAAAGTGGCAATTTAGACATTAGACTACTGGTAAAAACAGGTATTTAATTTCAAATAAATGAGTGCTATACTAATGAATGAATAAACTTTATTAAAAATAATTTTGCTTTTTTATGGGGAAATCATAACAATTGAGAGACAGGGCTACTTAAATTCCAGTGATAACTGTTTACACTCCCAGAATATGGATAAAAGGAACCAAACATGTCACAAAATTAAGTTTTGATCAGAAAAACTGTACTTCTCTGAAAACAGCTGCATGAATAATATCTTAGTGACAACAGATAAAGATAATTGAGAACAATTTTAAAATCAGTCGTTTGGGCTTGATTGTTAGCTATTTGCAGAAGCCAAGGATCAGTGTAGGCCAGACAGCTCCAAGCTTAAAGCAGATTTTAGTTTAGCAGTCTAGAGAAGATAGCAGTTTCTTCAGGCAATTTATAAATTAGTAGAAGTCTTCCGTGTGTTTGTAGCAAGGCAATATACTGAAAATTTTATTAAATGTTGCAGTGTAGTATTTTTATTTTAATTTCATTATTACAACTGCAAAGAGACATGGACTTTATAATGTTATTTATTATTTTTCAGGTGATTGGAATATAACCAAATAAAGATCCTACAAAATTATAGAAAGCTGCAACTTAATCCAGTAACATAAAAAAGTAGTTTTCCCTTCAGCTATTTCTGTACAAACTGCTTTTCTCAGAGATGCCTGTTATTTACCTATGTCTACCATTAAATGAAAAGTAAAATATCTTTATGAATCATTAAGATCTATAAAAATGAATAATGAACCAATTCTAGTTTGAAAGCAGCTGCTTCTTTGTGCAAGTGAGAACTCCAGCACCAGAGTGATCTTTGTTCACATAGTCTGACATTCAGCAGCATTCTCAGCTGTACCTTCCACAAAAGGTGTACTTTCCACTGCACATGAACAATGTACACATTTGTCAGTACTGTCAGGAATTTTAAGATCAACTGGGCAAAATACATACATACAAGATACATGGGTAATAAATACAACTAAATGAATAGGAATGAATCCTTAAATGAAAACTGCTTTTTAAATATAAAATACTAGTTTGCACTTAAAACTCATGGTAAACCTCAGGAAGCTTGCTCTGAATTTCTTAAAAATTTTTTTTCTGTCAGATCCCACTGGAAAAAGCACCACACTACCTTATGTGCTAACAGACAATTACGTGTAGTTGAAATAGTTTCAAGTAATATTTCATAAGAATCAATAACCAGATGCAAAATTGTTATTATAAAGTGGTGTTTAAGCCCCATGAATATTTGGTGTTTGTTTGGGGCTTTTTTCCAATCTGTAGAGTGAAATACAAATCTAAGCTAGGACAAAGATAGGTGAAGGAATACTTCCCTGCTGATCTTCAAGGCTTTGCTCACTCCAGCCTCTCCACACGGAGCCTTCAGCTGACCCAGCCCAGCAAGAGCAGAAAACAGTCATAAGATATAAACAGGAAGATTCATTCATTTATTTCCTGTAAACTTTCTGACTCTTGCAAGTGTTTAGATCAATTAAAGGAAAACAGAGACATCAGAAATGTGACTTAGCTCATGTTTTCTTGCCTTGTTTTGAACTGTGACTGGAACTGCAGGTACCACGGCCTCCACTAAAAGAAAGGCTTTTGGTTCAAGAGTGGAGATCACAGAAAGAGGACTATGTAGGTACAAAGATTTGACTTTAATTGAGCAGCAAAAAAACCCTTCATTGTTTTGCCCCTTCAGCCTCTGCCCCTCATTTTTTGCCATTTATTTCAGGCATTTATCTCTGGTAATTATATTTAAGACTCAGTTAAGTGATACACTATCCCCATGAAAGTGAACCACAATCTTCCTCACAAAATGTCAGGAGTAGACAAAAATTAAGCACTCCCTCTCCCCTTTTGCCATGTACAGGCTGGTTAAGGGCCTATGAAAAACTGATTTGCAAAACATGGTTCTTAAAACTCTCAACTCTGATATGTAAAGGAAGGACCAGAATGCATTATCACTCTGAGTACTGCAACGAAATGAAGATGTCAAGAATACACACATACACAAGCAAAGGAACGTGCACACACAACACCAACACAGATGCCTCAAAAGATACATAATTTTAAGGGGTTTTTTACCTTTTCAAAAAACAGATTTGATACACAGCCACCACACAATTACTAAGCTCCAGGCGTTTTTTGCTCTGTCAGATATAACGAAAGCAAAAGATAATCATACTGATTCTGTAGATTACAAAATTTTCCAAGAAAATTTTGTTCAGGTTGAGGAAATTCTCAAGAACCAGAAACAATGTGAGCAAAACTGCTGTTACAGTTTTAAAAAAAAAATGGCAATAATTTGCATTGCAATCAATGTGTAGTGCAAAACGTATGTAGACTCCACAGTGAAATAAAACAGTATTATTTGCTCCTTACAAAACAAATCTAGGATTTCAGGGTCACACAAATACAGGGGATGAGGACCTCAGGAATCATAGTGTGAGACTTTATTCCAGATGTCCTCTAGGAAACACAGAGAATTATGTGAAAACAGGTTTGAGGGACATTCAAAGCTTTCAATTTTCTTTAGATTACCTGTCAATTGTATATTTATATCTGGCTTAGGAAGGATTTTCTTTTAAAACTGAAATGCAGCAGTCAGGCTGCATGTTTGTACAGGAATGGTTCTTTAGGAAAAAGTAGAAATATTGGAAAACATAACTTGTTTGTTGCACTGTTACTTCCCATTCTCTATTTACTGTTGTTTAATTAATTCTTTTAGAGTTAGGGGTTTTTTTAATTCTTTAGAGAAAATGAGAACCAGGATGCATGTACTCGTAGTGCTACATGTGACTACACCTCCGAGAGACCTCAAACTACAGCATTCTCCTACTCATATATGCACTGTAAACTGAATTAATCACCTGAAAGGCAGCAGCAGACTGCCCTGTCTCCACTCCCAGAGGTGGAGGAGCCAGGACAGAAACAAGTGAAGGGGTAGGGCTTGCAAAGCCATACTTTTTTTTAATACAGAAGAGAATATTGGCAACACACATGAACTCTTCTAACAGTTCTGCAAGGCTAAAGCATATGATTCCATGCCTAAAAAAGGTTTATGGATATAGACTTCGGAGAAATCTCTAAAATGCCTGCAATACTCTGACATTTTGGTTTTTTAACTTAAATTACATTGTTCTTTCAAAGACACAGGAAGAAATTCACTAGTGGGAAGTAATTTGCTGCTAGAAGAGATCAATTCTAAAAATGAACAGACTGCCTAAACTGTTAAAACCCTTGTTAAAACCCCCAGATTTACCAAGCAATCTACCTGAAAAGCACAGGTATTTGAAACACGCTCCTTTTATCTAGCCTGTGACCAAAAATCAAGTAACAGTTCTTCTGCCTCCTTCCTTCTTCTATCTCAGATCAAGTAACAATTACGAACTACGCCCAAACGACCCACAATAATTTGCTCAGCTTAAAACTTCACAGAATTTTTTTTTACTGTAAAATTGCATGAGCTTAAATAAGACTAGTAAATTCAACTTCTACAAGCTAAAAATTACTCTACATCAAATTAAAAGGGCATGTAATGATTGTGTCATTAAGTATGCTGCTGCACTAGTGACTACAAAGACTGGACAAACTCCTCTGCAAGAAGTTAAATGCTTAAGGTTAAAGAGAGAATGTGGCTAAGAACAATGTGTTCTTCCGTATTTTTCCTCTAAATCAAAATAATGAAAAAAAAATCAATAAAAATAGCAAGTAACTTATAAAATTTTTTTTCTTAGAAATACACTCTTGCAGGTCCCATTTTTACAGCTCAATAACCAGTTCAAACCAAAGGAGGCCATGTTTTGCAGAACCAGCCTCCTAAAATAAACATGCAAAAAGGACAGGAAAGTTCAGAAACTACTGCTGCAAGAGTGTATGAATAGAACAGCAAGTGACAGTTTTGGAAGTCTGCTTTCAAAACAGCAGAATCTGCCCTCAATTCTGCCAGGATAGGGTCTGTAGTTAAATCAAAACGTGTCTGAATATAGGGTCTAATCCACACTGAAAGCTTATAAATGTGGGCACACTCTTCTGCCATGATAAACCATACTTCAAAAAGATTTAAACCTAACTCATAACACAAACAGCTCTTAAGCTGTTACCTCTTTTACTCCTCATACCTAATCTACAGTAATTTGGAAACACTGCAAATAATTATATAATTTAAAAAGGACAAGTTATCCTGAATAGTAGGATAAAGAAATATTTTATGAAAACTTTTAAAGAACAGTCAAACATGGAAATGCAAAAGAAAGTCACTCAGCATTTTTTATAGGACTCAGCCTTCACCTGCAAGTGCATCATGATGGTGTTAAAACTGTAAAGGCCTAAAGATAAGAACAGCAAAAATCTTTTAATAAACAGTTCTTGATACTGGGAATGATAAGCAGGCTAGTATTCAGGCTCAGAGTTGCTCAACCAGACTGATACTGAGTTGGTTGTTGTTAGAGATGAAGAAAAAGCTCTAAGCCCAAAGATACGTTCACTTTTTCCCAGTAATTTGATCTAATAAAAGCATAAAGTATTCTGTAATTTTAACAGTTTGCATTGCAAAGTTGTTTCAGAAAAACACTCTCTTGCCTGTATCCATTCAGATGATGGACACAGCAATTATGTGTAGTTGTAACAATGATTTTCTGCACACAGACAACGCAGAAATCTTCAGATTAAGGCTCACAGATTTGAGTTCATTTCTCCAGGAGGTGCCTTTCAGCACTTCCTCAGTGTCAGCTGCTCCAGAACAACACCTCCGTGTTCACTACAGGAAGACCTCTCCAGCAGGCTGGCTGCCAGGCCCTCGGGCTCAGCTCCATGTCCTGCCGCCCAGCACATCCACCGGCCCTCGCAGGGTGAGACGCCCACTCTCCTCTCTGCCACCGCGTCCCAGGAGTTCGGGAAGAGCACGGTAAGCGTGAGAAGTGCCCGAGCAGGTACACACTGAAGAGCACAGCCAGCTCCAGGCACAGCCTGCCTGGGGAGCACTCTGAAGGCACTGAAGGCGCAGTACGGGATGCTCGGCTCACGGCTCTCTGGAGTCCCCATGAAGTCTTGGCATTACACCTCCATCCACACAGCAAGGTTAGACGACTACAGATAATAGCAGACTTATCAGCACAACCAGGGAGCTTTAGCAGAAAAGTGGAGATGCCACCTTTGAACATAAAAAGCTGAGTGCTTCTGAAGGACCTACTGCTCGTATTATGGATTCTTTGCCCTCTTAAAATATGGTATGAGGGCAGAGATTGCTGTAGTAGAGAAATATAATGTGAAGGAATCCAATTCAGACTCGTTTTATACTTAAGATTTAAAAAATGTTCTCATAAGAAACAGGATCATTGCATTTCCTGGACATGGGTACAATTACTTAATGTACACTTATATTGAAACAAGTTTAAGTCACTTGCCAAAATATTAGACTCTCACCAAAGTCAAATGAGTTCTTTTTAAATAAAACTGAGCATCACTGGCAGGGCCTGACAGTCAATAGGCTGATTAAGAAAGGCGGTTCTTTGTAACAACACTGTAGAACAGTCTGTGTAAAAAAACAGGCTAAAGATAACTGTGAATTTTGTGAGAAAGAGTCTAGCAAAACAGAACAAATTAACTGTGTTTCTATGAGAATTTTTTTTCTCCCTTCTTGCAGAAGGAAGAAACTGCAGTCCAGAGTCACACAACTTACACAGTACCCTAAACGCAGAGTATGCCACTTGCCTTCAAAACTGCAAATGGGTCTGGCTGAGTACAATCTTACTCTTCAGCACTGCCCATGAACTGTCATTCAGATTAAAAAAAAAAATTAAAAAATATAGACAAGTGGGTGTAATATTCAGGCAGCATGTGCTACATGTACACAGTGGGGAAAGGGAACTCAGCAGTCGATAAGGCACTATTAAAATCTATAAAAAACTTCACAACTAAGCTTACAAAAATGCGTTTTCCTATTGCTACAAAAAAAGCAGTGGTGTAACATTTTTATACAAAAGTGATTTTCAGCATTTTAAAGCATTGCTAAAGCTCTGGACAAACACTGCACCACTGCAAATGGCTTGTAGCTTTCAGTAAATAAATTAGTGTGTGGGTGCAACCAAAAACTGTATGGCAGTACTATGGCAAACAGAATGAAGTTACGTGCAAGACTGTAGTCACATCTCTGTGAGAGATTGAAACTAAGCTGGGAAATCAAAACAGAGATCTGAAACACACGTAAGTGACAAGATGATGTCAGCTACCATATGCAAGAATCAGAGAATGGAATTCATACACCAGTTATGAAAACAGGAAAGCAATAGTTGAATCTACTTAGATTTAAAATGGACCCCATTCATCTGCAGGAACAGGCTATAGGGTAGCTTGAAATTTCTCAACTGTAACAGAAGCAAAAGCTTGAATTAAAACTAGAAGAGAACTTCTGAATTTTTAAAATTTATATAAATTTTTAAGCCAACTTAAAATCAGGATTGCAACCTAAAGCCATTAAGCCCCAAGGTTAATTCAGTAAATGATACAAATAGAAAGACAACAGAACAGAATTTTCCAAGAATTGGTACTCTTCTCACAACAGAAAAATTCTGGCTTTGGTTCTCTTAAAGGAGAACTCCAAAACACTGTCATGACTTCATTAATTCTGTATGTACTCCCAGCCCTTCTCTTTCTATAAAATACATATAAAATGTGTACCACGCATATATAAAGCAACCTCAAAACCAGGTAAGTACTGAAAGGATTTGTCCAGTTTTGTGTGAACCCCATGACCCTGCATCTATCTCACCCGTACTGTAATTACATAGCTATTGTCATCAAAAATTATGTTGCACCCACTTAACAGATTTTACTTCAAAAATACACACATGCCCTCTGAAAAAGAACAACTCAGAATACAGAAAGATGTAGGATTACATACCCTCCTTTTGCAAGTTCCTTATGAAGCTTGAAAACCTGTACATTTTCCTTTTGGAATTTAAATATTTTTCTTGCTTGTTCTTACTTTCAACATAAAACTACCATCTATGTTAGAAGATTCTGTAGGTGGTTAAAAGAATTATGTGATTATGACTTTAGAGATGATTAACCTAAGAATTAAGATGAGATGTGAGGTTTTATTCTGTTTTGGCCTTTCCACCTCAGTCTGCCTTGATAAGGATTCAACAACTCTGCCACTCTAATTAAAACAGTGGGAACTACTAATGCACATCTGACTCATGCAAAACAGAGAATATACCAGACTAGAAATTTTATTTAAAAAATGTAAAGAGCTGGATGAGTATCAAAAACATTTCTGAGAGTAGGAGGGGAACATTTCAGAACACCTTCATAACTTCTGCATACGTTTCAAAAATAAGGTACAAGTTTATTTCTTCTTTATTCTGTACATGGCATGTCCAAGTGAATAATCATTAGGGAGAGAATAGTTATGGCCTTTAGCATAGCACCTGAAGTGTCTTCAACAACTTACTGTTCACCATTTCAAAACAGTTTTCACAACAAAGGACTAATACAGAAATATTTTCCAGAAAAAAAACACGAAGTTTGTGATTTTTACTATATACTACTGATCACTTCCAAACCCACACATACTAACTTTTTCTTATCTACAGAGATGAGACTTTATTCAGGGATCCACACTGACCAAGGTCTTCAAAAACGTAACATGAATTTGTAACACTCAATACTTTGTGTATTGAGTATATCAATCACTTTGCATATGTGATTTAACCTATCTTCTACAATTTTAATCTAAAACAGCACAACTGTTATTCTACATGTAGAGGTATAAAATAATCAACAGTTGCATGTTTTTACCTTCAAAAACATTTTTTCTTACCTGAAGAGTTCAAAAATTATCAGTGTCAAGTGTACTCCATTAATGCTCAGTAAGAAGAAGTCTCAATTTACTTGAGCCATTTACACATTATAACAAATCTTCTCCAAAACAAAACTTATCTTGACAATCCATGTAGTTACTTTGAGTTCTGCTAGCAGAAGAACAGTTACACTGAGGCACATCAAAGTTGCATCTACTTTGTCCATTATCCTATTGCTGGCAGTGGCTGAAAGTGGACATCTTGGGAAGAACACAGGAATGATCAAACAACAGCCAAACACTGGCCCAGTCTGCAACAATTTGCTATAGGGGGCACAGACAAAATCTTTGTATTATCAGTCTTCAGTGAAGTATTTTTCTACAAGCTTGTTCAGTTGCTCCTTGAACTGATAAAAGTTTAACGCTAACATCCTGTGGCAAGAACTTCCACACACTTAACTGCCCATATCTGAAGAATAATTTCCTTTTTGTTTGTTCAGAAACTGTATGCAAGCTTCCTCTGTGGGAAGAAACAGAGGGAAAATATTTTTTATTTACTTTTTTCATCTCACTCACCATTTTATATTTTCCATGTAATTTCTCTCAATAATTTTATTCTTTCTGAGATGAAAACCATATTTAAGGCACGAGACAGTGCTTATTCACTATTTCCTTTCCTGACAGTCTCTAACATCCTACTTACAGTCCTTTTACAGCACTGAGCTGTGACTTCTGTGGACCCAGCATTCCTTGAACACTGATTATAATTGCACTAGATCCCATCTGTAGATGTAAAAGGTTTCCCCCCCATGAGCTTCATTTCACATTTCTCACACTTATGCACATTATTTCCCTCTTGTAGCATTTTTTTTCCTGAAATTTTTCAGCAATCCCTCAATTTTACAATCCAGACCATATCAGCATGACTAGTACTAACACTACAAGTGCAGGAAGTCAAACTCCCTACTTTAATTTTTTCACCTGCCTCCTCTCCTGCTAAATCCACCAAAAAGTCCCCAAAGCAAAAGCAACTGGCTAACTTTTCTGTCTTACAGGTTAAATAAAGTGAACAGAAGAGCCACAAGTGACACAGCTGAAGCAAGACAGAGCACAGAATAAACACCACCAGAAGAAGGAATCAATGCCTTCCCTTCCTTCCCATTTTTGATGGCAGGAACTAATCTCCCCTTTTCCTTTCCTGGGGCTGAGAGTGGATCTGTGGCTAAGTCACACATATGAGGTCAACCTGAACTCAGTGTTGCTGTGAAAGAGGCAGTTTGCTCCTCTCTCTCATAGCCACAGGCATACAGCTCTGCCTTCTGCACCAGCTCTAACACTCCTTTATTCGTGTCTTTTGGAAGTTGTTCTAACAAGCTGAAACATAACGGGCAAGTTGCAAAATAAGTGCAAATGCAGGGATAACCTGATGTGGACAACACTGCACAGAGGATGGATAAGTTATTTCAGTGGTAGTGAGGTCTTGGATTTGCTGTCATTCAGTGTATCATCTGAGTGATATTTATTAAAATTATCACTTTACAATCTGCACAGTTCACTTGCATCCAACTCGATTCTTCCAGTGAAAAGGACTTCTGCTTAATTCCAGGCACTTCCTTTGCCTGTGTGTTCACACCACTATGCCACATAGCTCCCTAAAACAGATGAAAACATGCTCCCATCCTCTGTGGCCATTTTCAGAGTCAACAAACCTTCATCCAGCTGATTACATCAAAAGCACTGGTGCCAGCACTAAAGATAAACAGAAGAAGCAAGTGCTGGGGCTAAGGCAAGACTTTAAATGTAGGCTTAAGCCAACTGTGAAACTGCAGCCTTGTTGTGTTTTTTCAATATGAAATATCTTCTCTGTGAAATTTTACACACAACCTTAAGAACTATGCAGTAACACGTACAGTACAATGGCTTAAAGGGTAAATGAACATAGTTCATTATGGACTCAAGAAGAACAAAACTCAGGTGAGCTGGGTGATTCACCCCAGCATTTCTCCTGCCAATGATACTGAAATAAATACACACACACAAATCTTCTCATACTCTTGATCTGTGCAGTATAACCTTGTACTGAAAATCGTGAGCATTCTATGTAGACTTCAGCATCATCTTAACTAAGTCTTACTGACCTGATTAATTCAGTATTCTGTATTGTAAATTATGATAAAGAAACACAGCATTTTTGAACAGATGAGCAATGATTTCAACAACGTTGAGAGTATATACATGAGTGAATATTTTTAATGGTAGGCATTATATGTATTTGAGCCGTAACATCTACTAGAGGTAGAAAGCTCTTACATTTTACTATATTAACAGGGTTCCTTTGCCAGGTGTTGCCTTTCTTCTCAGAATGAAACCGAATCGCACAATATTTTTAGTCACTGGTATTTGAAGATCCCTCCTTTTAAACTGCTTCAGAGAGAGCAAATGCCATCACCCTAAGTCACCTTGTCAAAAGCTCAGTGACTTGCAAATATTCTTCTTCTACCTCCATAAAGAGCTATCAACAAGGCAGCCCTGTCTCCTGGGGTTACTAAGCCTTAGATCAAATGTCCTTTCATACTAGCACGATCTAGCTATGTACTGTTCTAACTTTAAAGCTTTAACACCTTTCCTGCAACAAAAACGTAACATTTCAGACACAGTGAACCTGAAACCATTATTATGGTCTGTAACAGCTACTTTCACGTTTCAAATGAGTCTCTGACAGTTTTTAGAGCTCTAGCTTCTGGCTGACGTACCCAGATCACTGAAATGGGCAAAACCATGTAAGATAATTCTCTAGGGTATTTTGGTGGGGTTTTCTCTTATAATTCAGAAAACTTTTCTTAAAAGTGTTACTGTTGAACTAGGGTTAAAATTTAGAAAAATTTTTCATTCCAAGACTGGTCTAAAAAAGCCATAGCACTGATTCCAGATGAGAATACCTTTTCTCATTCCACAAATAACTATTTGTTGCTATGCATGATACATTCAGGAGGATGTTACACGGTGAACACATCATTACTTCATAGGAATTCTAACACAACTGCCAATGCCCTGCTTTAGCAATATTTTCCTTTTTAGAAATACAGAGGTGATGCATTGCATGTGCTGGACATGTAATCTTCATAGGTCAAAATGTTACACATTTCTTTTTTTAAATATCAATGACTACGTTGTCAAAACTTTATCAAACAGAAACGGAATGCCTTAAAAGTCCAACAGTTCCACTGCTGCCAGTAAGAACTGCTGAGACAAGAAATTAAATACCACACTGATTAATTGTTGCTGTTGATCTGTGAATTAGAAGATGCTGGATTAATTAATGCTCAAAAGAAATGGTAAAAATGGAAACCATCAAAATTCAAGGATAGCCAGCTATCCTAGACACTTCTGGAGAGAAGTGATGAAATGTCACGCTTATGATGTTCCTATCAGACAACCAGGATCCAGAAAAAAAACCCCATGAAAGTCTCAACTTTCATCCCCCCAATCTGGAGGGAATTGGGTGATAAGGCTCTACAAGACCAAATGAGCCTGTGTTTTATAGGTGAGCTCTTCTTCCACATCAGCCTTCAAGTAGTGGCTGACTTTGCAAGTCCTGAGTGGGAACCATATACCCAAGAGTATTTCATAGTTTTTCTTCCTGCTGTTTCATTTTAATGCACCTTAAACCCAAAATTCCCACGCAGTATGCTAAGGTGAAGATCGAACTATCTAATCATTAAGATGAAAGAAATGTCTGCCTACGTACCCAGGTCGACATTGAAGGATTACTAAATAACTCAGTTATGTGGAACTATGCACGAACTTTATTAGGCATTTGATTATTCAATATGCTGAAAGACATTCCATATTCTCACTTAATACAAATGAGCTTTCATCTAGATCATCATATTCTTTTAGGCCAGAATTTCTGTTAAATCCTAAAATTTCAATTGCAACATTTTCTTTTAGCTAATGTTTAATGTTTGCCAACTGCAGCTATAATGGCAAGGACTACAATAAAAAAATCCACAAAGTAATGGTGAAGCACTAAGGCTGACTTAGAACAGTAACAAAAGAATCCTAGGTGAAGTTTTAAAACCTAAACACGAATGTTATGCTCCCATCCAGCATTCAGGCTCTGGCACTTACCTGATGCCCCAGCAAACTAACTCGGCTCATTGTGGTAGAAAAGTTGTCAGGGCAAAGGGGACTTCAGGAAGGCTGGTGCTAGTGAGGAAAGCAGGACCACTCATTTGGGCTGTACAACACTTAGGCTGCAGTGAGCCCTTCTCACAGACCCACACACAAAAGGTATTTATCCCTTGTAGTTCGGTGGGAAGCATAAGCAATCTGGATAAGCCTGTCATGTCACCAGCACCAAAATCCTGTTACAGGATTTGCCAACCGGAAATCCAGCAACCATCCACCTCAAAGACAGCTGGGACAGCGTAAGATATCGCCAGCTCTCTAGGTACTTGTTTCTGTGCCAGAAATCAGCCTTCCTGTAGGAAAGCAAACAGAAGAGGGAACTAATACTATACCCATAATTCATTAATCCCAGTACTACCAGATACTGATTCCCTAATAAGCCTACACAGATCCAAGGAGGGCAGCAGCATTAACCAAGCAATCCTCACACTCGCAAGGTCGGCTCGGGTCAGGTGTGCACACACACACACAGAGTACCTACCAAAAGCTTCAGAACAACTGCTGTTTCCTGCTGTAACACCAAAAAATTCCAAGAAAGCACAAGCTTCATCAAAAGGTAAATCAAAAGTATGTTAAACCCCAGAAAGAATCATCACAACCATGCCTTAGTTCCTCGCTGATCCATAACTGCACAACACAACATGAAGAAATAAAAATGACAGTAAAAATGGTCGCAAGAATTATCAAAACGGCTTAGAAGTTAAAGCAGTATGAATACAACAACGTTTGATAACCAAACACAGGCCTTTTGCTTTGACTGTCACAGGCTGGCATCATTTCAGCCACAGCACAATCAGATCCTGAGGGACACTAATGACTTTCAGTGCTCTGCTTAAAACCCTAAAGACTATCCAAATAAATACAGTTATTGATGAGTCCTGGAGAGAGATAGATCAAGCTTTCCTCAGGCAAGGATGTTCTAATCATCAGCCTGGTAAAAGTAAGCTAGAAACAAGAGTATTAGATGGAGATAGGTACTTCCAATCAATGTGGGCATAAATTAACACTGCTCACTGAAACCAGAGTTTGGCCATCCTCAGTCAGTTATCTGTTTCTTTTAGCTAATGCTTTAATATTTGCAAACTTCAAGTGTAACAACGCTAGGAACAAGATAAGGAGTCATCAAAACAATGCTGAGGTGTTAGGACTGACTTAAAACAAGTGCAAGAGAAGACCAGGTGAATTTTTAAATTTTGTTTAAAAAAAGCAAGAGATACCAAACTAAGTTAAACACATAACAAAGTTTTAAAGATATATTCCATTTATATGTGCCTTTACATTTACAGTTCAAACAATTTCTCAAAACTGAAATACCATTCCTTCTAAAAAAAACAAAAACTGGGAGGAAAAAATCCTTCTCTTCAGACAATATACATACCATCTCTCTCCATACTTGTTTGGAAGAAATATATATAGGCATCTTTCATACCAAGAATCCCAGTCTTTAAGAAAAATCAAATGACTTGAAAGAAAAGTTCTAAGTAGACAAATCACAGTCACATAATTAAAGGTATGCTAGCATCTCCTGTGAATAAGAGACTCCCTTCGTGTTTATATTGTTAATGAACCTAATTACACCACAACACCATCACCATCATCTTAATTATGTTTATGGATTCCAGCTCAACAAGAGCCTGGATTGTCCTGAAATATGCAGATACAACCACTTGCAGTTGACTAAAACTTAGAAGAAAAAAAAAAAAGAAACCCTAAGCAGTGCACAATATGACCTATGCAAAACACAGTATATTCAACAGATTCTGGAAAAATTACACTAGTCATATCAGCAACATTGAAACAGTAATTAGTAATATCTAGACGTATTTGCCAAATTTAACTAGCAGGAAGTTCATAAAACTAAGAAAATTATACTGCCAAATGAAATAAATATTGCAACAGTATGATGACTCATAAAAAGCATTTGACCCTGTCCCACACAATATCCTTGTCTTTAAACTAGAGGGACATGAATTTGACAGCTAGATCACTTGTGGATAAGGAACTGGCTGGCTGGATGCACTCGGAGTTGTGATCAATGGCTCGATGTCCAAGAGGAGAGCAGTGAGGGCTGGGGATCCTCGGGGGGGGTCTGGGACTGGTGCTGTTTAACACCTTTGGCAGTGACAGGGATCGAGCGCGCCCTCGGCCAACAACACCGAGCTGTGTGGTGCTGTCACGCTGGAGGGAAGGGATCCAAAGGGACCTTAACAGGTTTGAGAGGTGGGTCTGTGAGAA